>JARHVA010003063.1:810000-1077500 GCA_037957365.1 Torreya grandis | reverse complement strand
TGAGTCTCAATCCTTTGATTAATCCAACCATCTTTATGGATATACCATCCAAATAAACTCATCCCTTATGGAAAGGCTCATACTTCAAACCTATCTTGTCAAGAATCTACTTGGGCATGATAAAACTACTTGCACCACTATCAATCATGTAATTATTAACTAAGTGATCACCTATGATCAAGGGGACATAAAAATGTTGGGGGTTGTCACTTTTATCTAATTTCCCTTCCTTAGGATGGTCTGTGTTTGTGATGATAGACCTTTTCTATTTGGATGATTTACCTATAAGGTTGAGATTAGACAAGGTTACTTGCAATAAGTTCTTTTATTTAGGGATATACAAGCTTTCCTACATTTAAATCCTAACAGTAGTCTTTTTCATTTAATCAATGACATTTAAATAAGTGTTTCCAACATTTCACTAGGTTTTAGGAATAAAAGTAGTCTCTTAAACTTGCTTGGGTTGGGTACATTCATTGGGTTGAAACTTTATTATTGTGGGTTTTTTGTTGATATTATTGATCTTTTATAACTAAAACATACATTTTAGTCTTTTTAAAATCTTTTTAATAGGAAGTAATATCCTTGAAATATAAATACTCCACCTCAATAACCATTTTCTTTGATCTTGTATTGGTTATTATGGAAGTAGAAGCTCTATTTTGAAACTCTATCTAATTTACTACATAATATTCCACCTCTTACCAATTTAGGAGTGTATAAATATCTTTCACCTAACTTTGAGAAGATTATCATCAAGGTGGTACTTCATCTTATGTTTCTTGAGGATGTGTTATGATTTTCATCATTATTGATTGATTAAGGATGTTATTAGGACAAGTTGTATGATTATGTGGTTGGTTATAAGGATAAAACCACCCATAATCTTGGATAATATTTTTTTTTGATAGGTACAATTTCATTTGACGTTCTAGGAGCATGAGGATTATAGATTTTATATGATCTAGCATGGGTAATATGAACTTGTGCTTGATAATTTCCATGGGAGGGTTGTTTGTTGGGTTGAAAAGAATAATTATATGACTGATAAGGTATGTTGTTTTACACTTGGTTCCTCCTCAATTAAACTAACTCATTCTAAACATTCTAAATTAGACACTTCACCTCATGGAGCTAACTAGGAGGAGTTGATGCTTGGCTAGTATGATGACTTGTAGGCAAAGGAATAAGGGCCAAATTTGGTTGGGCAAGTGGTGGATTATATAATTCATGAAATATGGGCATAAGAAGTGTTGGTGTAATATTTTCAGTCTAGATGATATTATTATTATCCTTAATGGATACTTCATAAGAATATGGAAATGTTCTACCATATAATGATTGTATCCTAGCCAAGATATCACTATTCAATGTTCTTATATAGTATAGAAAAAAATGCTCATGTGTACGCCTTACCAAATATGGGATCCTTTCTCATGTCCTCAAAAATATGAAGTTAAAATCACATATATTCATATAGTTCTCTTTTAATGGTTTCCAATTACTCAACCAAGGACAAATGATTTGATGTGTCTTCAAACTACTTACATAAAGTCTCTTTTAGTTCATCCCATGTGACGATATAATTTAGCCTTAAACCCTTATACCACCATAAGGCCTTTCCATTGAAAGAGAAAACTAATAATATGATATTCACATTTTCTTGGACAATATGATTCACTAAAAAAATATTTGTAACCTCTTTGATATTTTAAATAGGGGTAATTACATCTTCACTAGTGGAAAATGGAACACTTTTGAGGGATGCCATAGAGTATCATCATGTTGGACAAGGTTTAGTGAACTTCCCATATTATAAGTAATAAAATATTGGTTTCTAAGGATAACCATGTGAAATGTTTGAGATATTAATGGTTGTGTTAAGGTGGATTAGTAGTAGGACAAAGTCTAGGATATGAATTAGTCTTAGGTTATCTTTTCCTTCTTACTGAATCAAATGTAAACTCAAAAAAATTATCTTCTTTACCTTTAAAGGATGATCTGGTATTTAATATTGATAATAAATCTAGTGCTAGTCTAGAAATAAGATCTTCTGAATCTCATTAAGAGTCACCAAGTTCTAGATATGGATGTGTAATAACTATAACTTGGGAAGAAAAACACCTAATACTTATAAAATATATTTAATGACCTAAGTATCAATCCTATTGGGAATGATATAAACTATTGTCCTAATACTTATAAAATATCTTTAATGACCTAAGTATCAATCCTATTGGGAATGATATAAACTATTGTCAAACTTAAATTCACCCTATGGTGGAGTGGTTTAAAGACTCCTTCCAACTGACATAATGGAAACAACCATTAGGATTTGGGCGACCTTATATGAGGGGTGAGTATTTAGAGAGGGTAAGTCCCCCTGATGGATCACCTAAACTAAACTATTATACTACTATAATGAAGATAAAAGATAGAAAGAAACATAAATAAAACCTAAGGCCTAAAATTAGGTGATGCAATAGAATGTATATCTCTACTACTTGTTCAAAATTACATAATGGAACCTATAAAACTAACTTATGTGCATAATCTCCAAGTTAATTCTCTCTTACACTAGAGTTTCATATAGAGGTTACCAACCTTGTGTTATATACAAGGGAAGGAGACCTAACCATAACTAATACACGCATAATATATATTTAATATAATGTATGGCCTGTAAATGAGTGGATTCCAACATAGAGGTGAGGTGAGTTGGACAATAGTCAAAGGATAAAACACTTCACCACAATGAAGATCAACAAGTCATACATGTTTCACATTGAATGTAAGAATTTTTTAAGGCATTAAATTCAATTTTATTGATTCTAAGGCATTTAAACTAGTATAACTACAATCAAAAGAGTATAGTCTTGATACAACCAGGTAGAGTGATCCTTCAATAAAGTAATTACATCCCATTATGTAGAAAATGAAAAGAAACAAGATATAAGAGAGAATAGATCACTAGATAGTCATAAATGCTATATTACATCTCAATTTTAGTTTCAAGTCTGAAAATGGGTGAAATAAATTAGGCCATTAGACCTCCTCTATATATTAGGGCTATTGTATTTATGGCCTTTAATGGTGGTGTGTTAGAGTATAATAATTTTTTATGGTCAACCACATACCCATTTATAGTTGTATTGTCCTCCATATGGAATTAATTAGTCCATATTCTCATTTTATGTAAGAAGTAAGAATGCTTGGTCATGAAGTAGCCATTATAACTACATTTATTCCTCCTTTTCCATTGTAATGTCTTGTGACATAATTTACTTATATTCCCACTTCAATACATATTTCATGCATGGGAAAGGTGTGGTTGAGGCATAAAATTTTCCACTACAATCCTTTCTACCCATGATAGTTTCTAAACCTGAAACTATGATTATATCCTCTCATGCTTGACCTCCTGGTTAAGGTTTCCAATCTTCTTGTATTATCATACACTAAAGAGTATTTTGTAATCATCACTCGAATTTAAATTTAAACTTGAAGCCTATACACATGTACATTCCCTTGTAAAATCAAAATACCATTTTTATCCTGAGACAACTCTACTAATCCATTAAATTGTTTTGTTATTCACTTTGGTTAAAGATACTATATTAAACATGTTGTAAGTCTCACATCTCCTTATAAGATTGTGACATCATTCAAGATTGTATCCTCTTATGAAATCTGAAAAATTAAGCTCATAAAGTCTTTAATCTATGCTTGAATGGAATATGGAAGCTAACTATGAGGTCTTTTATATTCCCTAAACATATTCACCCAAATGAAACATTATAAAATCCATCAAAAATATTCACCTTAAACTAGTAGATATGTGTACAAATATTTAAGGTTAAAAACCTAAAAAAAAATGCATGTTTGATCTACACTTATACCCTATATCCTTTTTAATATGCTTGAACCTTGGGATTGATTTTTTCTTCATCATATTTCACATTCTGAGTCCCATAACCATCTTGATTGATTAAATGGGATGAATTCATACCAATATCTACATCTTGGTGATGTTGACATGCCAAAAAATGTATCCTTGGGTTTAGGGTTTTAGTGAGTATTTTTACATGGCATGCAAAAAAATTATGATAATTTGGAGCTAGGCAAGTACAGGCTCAATCTAGAGAATCTAATAGTTAATGTCAAACTTGGGCTTGAGCTTGAGGAGCTCAAATTTTATTTTAGTGAGCTTGATGTTATGTTCAAGATTGAGTTCATCTAGGATAGCTAATTTAATTCATTGAATTTTTGTTACTTAAACCTTATGTGATGACTTTTTCATTATGCACTAGACTCATATAACCCATTTCCTTACATGCATCACCAAACTAATAATGTGCCCTCACTCAAAAAAATTTCTCATGAAATATTGAGTATTTTTATATCTTGACATACTATAAATTCTTATTTGCTTCCTACCTAGTCCATGTTTGACTAATTCTTCCAATGTGCATGTTGATAGACTCATTCAGCTTAAGCTCAAAGATGAGATCAAGATCAAGATTAAGTTTGGATTCAAGATAAATATTTTACTAATAGGCTCAAGGTCAAATCTTGAGATCCTTCTCCACTCCTTGACATGCACCTTATGCAATGTCTTCCTCTTGTTTCATGTATAAATCACCTAGCTTCCACAATAGGCTCATCAAGCTTGAGTTCATGAAAAATGGTTCAAATAAAACCAAACTATAAAATGGGCCCTTGGTATATAATATCCCTTTTATCACATACATATTCCATGTAAATCCTTTCAATACATTTAGTTTGTTGATGAATTCACCATTACATTTGGGGCTGAGATCAAGCTCAAGGTTAAGCTCAAGTGTGTGCATTATAGAATAAAGGACTTTTAATCACACATTAAAAGTGAGGAAACATTCATCTAGTTGATATATGTAAGAACCCCTTTAATTATTGGTTATAATACCAAGTTATGTTTGATGCTTTGTGTTTGTAATTGTAATCATGTTGGATATCTCACTTTAGTGGTTACTTGGTACATGGGATTGATCACTCCAATTCAACCAAGGTCTAGACTTAGAAATTTATCTTGGTTTTGGACATGGTGATGTAGCCCAAGTTTATCCATGATAATGTATATTGGCTTTACCCATGATGATATCAATAAAATATTTATAACACTAGGATAATTATTCCACATGAATCATATTAGTCACTATTTAAGTGTTTAAATAAAACAACACTTAGTATTCATTGATAAGAAAGGTGATAGGGCCCCCCTCCTCAGAAAATGGGGTTCCAACCATATGAACATTTAACATGGCTATAAATACACTTTTCAAAATAGAGATATAAGGGGAGAGAAAAAATGATCATTCATAGAGAGATAATGAGAAGCCAAATCCCAAAACTAACATTTTGACACTCAGTCCAAAGTAATTTTTAGGCATTTTAGGGCATTTTTAAACCCATATTTTTAGTATTTTTTAATCAAAATAGATTGTAGACCAATTTCAAATTGCTTTTTTAAAGACTTAGAGCTTTAAAACATGCTATCATGGAGCTCAAAACCCCATCCTTGTGTCTCAAGGATACTGGCATTGAGCTATAAGGGCTCAAGGTCAATTTCAAACTAAAAATCGAGTTTAAGGATCATTACTGTTATTGAATAAATGAGCTCATTCTCATGTTTATGGCTGAAACATAATTCATTCATGAACCCTTCATAGTATCTATTTAATTATATCTTCACATTGGAAAAAATGTACACTTGAACATGCAAGATAATTTCATTTTTAGTTCAATAGTAGTTGTATGCAAGTAAAAGTGAAGTTGATATATAAATCAATCCTAGTTTAGATAAGATAAATTAGCTAACTATACCACTAGCAATATATTGGTAATCAGGGTTATGACCAATATGGATTTGCTAAACATACTTAATGGATTCCTTATCATATTAAATGGTTAGAGAGGGTTCCAAATCCTCTATTAAAATAACACCACATAATAACCTTAGCTAAGTCTCGGTATTTCAAAGCAATAAGCAAGTTAATTAAATCTAGTGTAGTGTTCACCTAAGATTTTGGCATATATGGTAGATAAACATGAATAACAAATAAGAATATAATAAATCTACTCAAGTTAATGTAGATACAATCATAATAAATGAGAGACAATACATTCATTTAACATTATACATGCAAATCTATCTACTAACAATAGAGGAGTGAGACTTATGAATAATTACCGTGAAGATGAAACTATCAAGTCTTAATCTCTCCCTTGGCCAATAGTTCTTTGGAAGAAATTATTGTTGTTAATAAGGATCAAAAAGACAAGCCAGATTTAAGATACAATAATTTTCTTATGCATCCAAGACATTTTGATAAGACAAGATTCTTATCCATATAGTATCAAATCCTAAACAATTAATCCTCAAGTAGAATGGTGGATAAGAATATAAATAAGCACAAATGAATTATTATCTCTATTGGAAATGGGGTGAAGGATATATATATATATATATATATATATATATATATATATATATATATATGTATGTATGTATGTATGTATGTATTTTACCCTAATCCCTTAAAGAGTTTTAGTTGATGTAATCAGCCTAGTTAACCAAGCTAGTTATGAAATCAAGTAGTTATGTCGTGGACTAAGTCAGTTGGGTTGACTTAGTCTCATAACATCCTCAATCCCCAAAATAAATATGATGTAATAAAATTCATTTATAAAGTTGATAAAAGGGTTTTTATCTTAATTAGGGGTTATTAGATGTGTTGAAATGTTTGGAAAACATTATAAGGGAGGTTTCAAAGCTTATGAAAACATACATGAGGGGTTGTATTGATTTTAGCTAGAGGTATAGGGAAAAATAATATTTAAAAGCATCAAAGGCCTAAAAACCCTTTCCTAGTTCATTTCTAAGGTGTGTACTTATATAGGTTGAGACTCGATAAGTTCCTGTAAGAGATAAAGCATCAGGAATTGATAAAATTTTAAAATATTTTGTGTATACATATGCCCCAGTTGAAGCTCATTACATTTCATATAGTTGTAATATGGGATGGTGCTTAAAGAAAATAACATAACAACACAAAATTTTGAACTAAGAAAATTGTAATATTTTCAAATAAGATAATTGAATGGAAAGAATTGAAAATTACATAGCTTTACTTACCTTAGTGTTGTAGAGTGGAAATGATGTGAAAAAAATGGAGATGTGCATAATGTAGGGAACATTAGGAAAACCTAAAAAGTAAGGTAAAATTCATTTTTTACAAATAAACATATAGTATGTACAAAAATTATTTATGAAGTTAACATTCCATAATAACTTATAGTTTGGAAAAAGGGCTAGTATAAATAAAGTTATGATCCAAATATGGAATATGATGATAAATAGTTGAGATGTAAATAATTTTTGAATGGTAGTGTAAAAATTATTTCATTTATAATTTTACTATTCTAACAAAACAAATATCTATGAGACTTAGAGGATCCCAGAGAGTGATGATGATGAAGATATGACAATTATGAGCTAGAGGATTACTAGTAGTAGTGATGGTTACAACTCAAGTAATTGGTGCATTAGATTCAATTTTTTGGTGATTAATTTTTAAAATTAGGCTAGTTGTGAAAATGTAGACATTAGGGTAAAACCATGTAGTATAATTAACCCTATGAATTTTTAGGTAGAGTAGGAATTAAGCAGGTTAATGGGTAGGTAGTGTTACGAGCAATAAATTTGTAAGGCATTTATGGTAAATAGTAAAAGAATCATCACCTTTGTTGAATGGATTTATCCTAGCTGACTCAGTTGATTGTGTCATAGAGGGATGACTTGGTATTATTCTATATGGCCTACTACATAGTAGAGAGTAGATCTAGTTTGAAGGGTAATGTGGCCAAATTAATATACCTTTCCCTAATTAGTATTACAAAAGGGTGGCTAACATAATTTATAAAGATTGAATGATTTCATAAGAGAGGTCCAATGTAGTTTGAATAAGTGATTAAGAAAATTGACTTAGTATATACGTGGCTAATTGTGTAGGCTGATAAGACTAAGTTAGTATGAAGGGGTTGACTATGTAGGTTGATAAGGTTGACTTAGTAAAAAGTGGATGAATATGGAGGTTGATAGGGATGACTTAGTATAAAGTGGCTAATTATGTAGGAAAAGGGGAGAAAATAGAAAGAAGATATTGATGAACTAGTTAATTATTAAAATTAAGTTAGTTTTATAATGTATTTTTATGATATTTTTTGTTCACATCTAATACATTATATGTAGTTTGGCATTTTGTAGAGGTGATGGAGATTTTATAACCTATTAGATGTGGCATGGTTACCACAATTACTAGAGAGAATATTGGATGATAACCATGCTCAATTGGCTTCCCTATGGTTTGGAGGCATCATAAAGATGTGTCAAATCCCCTTGAGTGTTGACTTAGTTGTCATGTTCCTCAAAAAATGGGAACACCTAACTAAAACATTATGGTGTGAGGTGGATGGGAATAATATAGAGATGGATATCACATTTGAAAATGTCCATGCTCTATTGGGACTATCCATAATAGGTACTCATGTGATATATGTTGCCCTAGAATCTATGATTAAGAGGTGGGCTTTAACTCCATGGGCAATTAGGTTAGATAGGTACTTTGTTGGTTTATGAGTGTACTGATTTGATGTTTATATATTAATCATTTAAAACATATATAAGGTTAGGATAGGTATTATGACATCATGTCTGATTTGTCCTAATAAATATGGGAAGGTCCTATTATATGTAGTGCCCTTGTGTCAGTTGACTTTAGATTAGGGTACTTTATATGACCTAGGCTTAGATATTTAGGTGTAGCTAGTGCATTATATGCATGAGATGTTATTAGAGATTTTTCAGAGTTATTATAGTGGTGTCATGGAGGTTCCTTGGTGAGTGGATGAAGTTCGTTGATAGTCTAAGGGATAATGACAAAGTGTACAATGTGATTATTTTTGCATAACAAAGTGTGCAATATGTTTGTTCTAGTGTGTTCCATGTATGGTTGGTTGATCTTCAGTATTGACATAGATTTATAGGATTAGGGATAATTATGGAGGTTTGAACATGTACAATGGGTCATATAAGATGTGATCCATGATTTTAAAGCTTGTTTTCACAAATTTAATTCATATGGTTGATCATAGTTTTCATCTAGACACTTTAGGTCTAGTGGTAGAAAATATGAGTTGGTAATTTGATGACATCACCATTTCCATGTGGGAAGGATTCAAGGGGATATGTTCATATGGTTGTGATCAATATAGTACCTAGTTATTATGTACTATATCTCAAGTCATGAATTGAAGCATGGTCAAAGATATGAGGGTGAAAAGTTTGATTCTATGACAAATTTCATTATTTTCCCATACATAGCCAAATTTTCAATATGACCAAAAATATTAGAGTAAGCAGTTTGATGATATAATATTTCACACATGTGGGCATTTTAGGTGAAGGTGATCATATGGGTCTGTTGAGTTTTTGACCTAGTTTATTTGCACTAATTTCTAGATCATGCAATGTAGCATATCAAGAGATATGTACGATTAAAGTTGAAATCCTAGACAAATTGCCTATGTATTCCCATACTTAGCCAATTTTTTAGTATGGAAAAAAGAGCCAATTGAGTGATTTTAAGGTATTATATCTCTCATGTGTGAAGGTGTTAGAAAAATTGATCATATGGGTTTGTTCAATTTTGAGCATAGATCATTTTCACTAAATTTGATATCATGTGTTAAGCTATGTCAAAAGCTATGAATGCTCAAATTTGGCCTCTCAAGAGGATTTTGACATCGTTGGCCTTATGACATAAGTTTTTGAGAAGGCATGTTAATGGAATTATATCACACATGCATGATATTAAAGGAGTTGTGGGTCACATGGTTAGATTATTCTAAGTAAGGAGATCATCTAGTCCAAAATTGAGATCTTGTGGGTAAGCAAAAAAGAAGTTATTAGGGTGAAAAAGTGGCTAATCATGCATATTGATTGGGTATGCATACTTGGTCATTTTTTAAAGTGTTAAATCTCAAACAAAATCAATGGTACATGATTACAATAACGAGTCAAGAAGCAATGAGATAAGGATAGGTACATAATGTTTAATATCTAAGAAAAGGTACAAGATGAAGATCAAACATTGAGAAGGAATTCATAAATTTAATCAAATGGTGATTATTGTTCATTAAAGACTAGGTTGATTCCTATAAATTGACAAAGTGTACTGAGTCAACATTTTGAGATAGGATGAGATGAGGTAAAATTGATAGAAGTTTAACATTTGAGAATTGGTGCCTATGTGTTAAATATCAATAAAGATGAATAGTTCAAGATTGATCCTAATTAGAGAGTTCACAAGATTCAAGTTTAGTGTCTAAAGGTTAATTGTGACCATTTATATTTGAATATTTGAAATTGTGAAGGAATGACTAGTGTCTATTTTTTGGACCATAGATTTTAGTAGAAGTCAATTTTTCTCATGTAGTAACAAGAAAATATGTAGAAAACTCCAAAGCAAATATATTTATATGGATTTGAATAATTAGGAGTTTGTATAGATAGATTTATTGAGATCCAAAGTTGACTATGTTATTTTATATGTTCTCTAAGTGACCTGAGAAGGATATTCTAGATCATGTAGTTATTGTTTTGATGTTTCATGATTAATTTGATATTGGGTATTATTGTAGACTCAATTAGGTTTCTCTATGTGAATTTTAAAGGTTTGCCTAATTTTATTAAGTATGAACAAAGGTCTTAAATTTGACTATGTTTTCATTAATAAGGACTCTGTGTATAGAGAAGTGTTTGAGCTATTTAGACTTTAGCATATGAGTGTTTTGGTGACTATGATCAATTGTTGACGTCCTAATGGACATAGGGAGAGGACCTATGTTTTTTTAAATGGTCCTATATTCTTAATTTTATTGGATTTATATAAAAGAGGTGAAGGGGTCTCCATAAGACCTAAAAGTAACTTAGGCCTATTTTTGAAAGGGGATTGTGCTTATGTGTGACCCATATGAGATGAATTAAGGGTGAAGGCATGTGTTTTGGCTGACATGAAATATTGTTATGATTTTTATTCGTGATTTATCTATATATTGTGGAAAAAAATGTGTTGGGTTCTAGATTTGGCAAGAGAAAGATTTGGGAGAGATTAAAGAAAGGATTTTTTTCTCTTTATGGAGTGAAGGATAGGTAGTATAGAGAGGATTACAAAGAGATTTAGTCAAGAATTAGTCAAGAAATCATGAAAAATGCATTAAAGACATAAAAAAACTTATCCTATGTATTCATGTAGGAATTACAAAGGATAACAAGAAACACTTGGAAGGAAGCAACACCGATTAACTTTATAAGTGGATTCACCATACAAGTTTAGCTCATAAGCATGTTATACCTTGATTAAGAGTTATTGGCTTCATCAAAAATGGTGATATTTTCTCCCATGTCTCAAGAATTTTTTTCATAACCTAGGCTCAAAGTAGATGAAATCTCTAATCTAGCCTATCAAATGAAGCTTGCTAATGAAAAACAATGATAAACACAAAGGATTATGGAGACAATTTAACATTATAACTTTTCACAAATCAAACTTAAGAATTATGTTCATTGCCTCTCTATTTATATATTTTAAAAAATGGTTAGAATCAACCTAAACCATCCATCTCAAGATAAAGATGTGTGGCTAAGGATTAATTCAATTATGTAATTAAAATTCATAAATAGGCTCATAAATATTTCAAATAGAGGGTAATTTAAGGGGCATGTAGGTTCTTAATGAGTCATGGGAGACCCATAATCTTGATATTTTATGCATTTATGGCTTATGGATGCCACATCATATGATGATCTCATTAGGTGATGTAGTTAATAACAATTAATTTCCAAAAATAAATATTTAACAACTCTCTTGGAAAATATAGTTAAGCTCTTGATTTGGATCAATTAGCCTTAAACAAGGTTAATCAACATTTGTGAAATTATTTGGAAATTAGCCCTCAATTAAACAAAATGGTCAAAAAGTCATATTATTGGGTCATAATTTGACTCGAGAAGAATTAGAAGGTGATGTTAGATGCATTGGATACACTATTCCATTTAGGATTTTGTGAACACCAAATAACAAGGGCACATGTCTCGTGCAACATATTTGATATAAAAGAGCAATCTAGAGCACCCAAGTGCAAAATTGGAATTTTAACTTGAAATGATTTGATCAAAGTCAGATGGCCCATAAAATACATTGACCCATTTATGGATACTTTAACCTAAATCAAAACTTGTAAATGAAAATTTTAAATCATTTAAGGTGTTTTAATTATTTTGACCTAAAATGTGCATTTGAGTGCAATTTGAGTAATATTGACAATTTCAACAAAAATGGTGTTAGGAATTGGATGTCTACATTTTTCTCCTATTGAAAAAGCATAGTGAGACATTCAAATGAAGCAACATATTTTGAAATAAAAGAGTGATGCCATGAATAAATTGGAATAGACCCATTATTCCCCCTTGAGAGGACATACTAGGATGGAAGAGAAGGATGGAATCTTGAAAAGATAAAGAAAGTTACAAATTGACCCTAGGAATAGATCACATCCAGACAAGCTAATGCTTGTATACGTGATAACCATCAATGATAAAAATATAATTATAATTATAATAGACCCTAAAGATTAGGGTAATGAAAAAAATACAATCCATAAATGTAAGGGACACACTTTAAATGTACCCAATTTGAGAGTAAAAGTTGTGTACTTATGACATTGATCAATCCCAAGACAAGATGCACACTAAATATTTCCATCATGGGTAATAATGTGGGGAGCTTATAATTAGATGAAAAGAGAGAACATTTTTCTTTAGGAAGGAAATCACTACTATAATGGGATCTCCAAAGATAATATAATATGATGTTCCCTAGTAGAGCGAATGTGATCATGATAAAACAATTTTTCCTTGGTAGGGAAAATTTTGATCATTTGATAAAGAATAAATAAGGGTTTTCCCCTGTAGAGATGATTTTATTATGACATGGTTTAGATGTTGTACCCTAGTGTGGGGAATTGAATATCAAAATAGCTCAAGGATATTCCCCAAAAGATAGGTTAAAGTGAGTGGGTACAAATGTACGTGTGATGGTGTAATGGCTTAGAAAGCCAAAAAAAACCCAACATATAAGAATGCACAAAGTGATGAAAGATAGCTAAGATGACTACAAATGTGTTGGAAAAGTGGGTGCTACATACATAGTTCCATGGACTCCTTTTCTAACATTAACATTAGGCCAATGTATTTCACCCAAGTTTGGAAGAAAATGGAATGAAGAATGATGAAAATTGACCAAGAATTTATTAGACTCACAATATATGCAAAGAGATGCATGTCTAAGCATAGAGTTGAGTGCTAAAATTCATGATACCTAGATTCTTATGTTCATATTATGATCCTAGATTATGCAAAGTATTCTTGAGAACTATTCATCGAAGTGGTGTTGATGTTAAGAATTTAAAACTTGAGCATAGAGTGCTTGTTATAGAAAAATAAATTAGGCATCATAAGTATGAATAACTTAGAATGACATAATATTCCAATTTCACTAAGACAATTCAAATGTGAATACCTATAACTAAGGATAATGGTAAAACAATGACCAAAACTAGAGTTACAACTATTTGTATTTAAATAAAAAAGCAAAGACAAAGAAAAAGATAAACATAAACATAAATGAAACTAACTTGAAATCAAGGTATGATAAATCAAGACTTAAGTAAAAAAATATTCAAAAACAAAAGGCAAGAACATCTTAATGACATGAGACCAAGATTTAAATAATCAAGATCTATGTAGACCAACAAGATGTACTTGGAAAATAAAACAAAGAAGCAAGACCAAATAGGAAAACAAAAGACCAACATAACAATAATAATCAAATAAACACACACAAATGTTTTTGATTTTTTTGAATTTTTTATGAATTTGTTTAAAATTTCTAAGTATCTCAACTCAATTGAGGATTAAGAGATATAGAATGACTTGACTCACAAGATGGTGAGAGCATAGAAGATTGATTGTGAAATGGTGAGAGCATGACAACTTAAAATGCTCTCAATAAGATGAGAGTGTATGATAAGAGGGAATGAGTTGACCTTGACATGAATAGAACACAACCTATATAACCCCAAAATAATCCCAAGTCATAGTAATTCTACCCACCCAAAAGGAGATGAAAAATGGACTAGGTCACAACAAGTTTACAAACAAAGGAGAATCACAAGAAAAATGATAATAGTAATGACCAGATGATATGATAATGCATGATATGAATTTATTGTACCTAATTTTCTCATAGGTAGTTATAACTAGGAAACAACATCATAATACCTATTTTGCCAAAGGTGGTTATAATAAGTGATACCAAATAAGATGATAAAAGAAATATAACTTGTAATATAAAATGTAACACTACATTAATAGACTATCATTCAACATTAAATTCAAAAAAATATTAAAACTGGATCAAAATCCCCCATAAAAATTGCAGGTTGAACTAAAGGAACCAAGATCAAAACAGGATCGATAAGATGCCTAAAATCAATACTTGGTCAATAATAAAGAAATGGTATAAAAAAATGGTATAATGTAATTATCAAAAGATAATTAGCTATAGTGGTAAAAAAATTTACCTCAAGTGATGATTGGCTTAGATTACTCATAAAATAGTGAGAGCATTGCTTAGGTTGCTTGCAAAATAGTGAGAATGGTTAAACTTAAAAATTTCTCACAAAATGGTGAGAACATAAAAAAGGGGTGACCAAGCTAACCTCAATAGAAATTGAGCACTACCTACATAGTCCTAAAGGACCTCAAGTTAGTGTATTTTAAACAGCATGGTTTATGGATCACAATGGTATAATAATGCCTATAATAAAATGGTCTATGGGGTTGCTCCCAAAAGACTAGGCAAGGATAATATTCAATGGGTAAATGGTAAATTTTAAATGGTTATGTTTCTCTTGCAGACATGAAGATGCTCATCCTAGTTAACAAATGAGGCAATCAAAAATGATCAATTTATAAAAATTTCTACCCAACTCCCTTTCAAAAAAGTTACGCTATCAGGAATTGTTTTGCTGATTTGGATCTCAATAATGTGTTCATGATCTTCATTAGTCATTGAGTATATTTCCTTCAAGCACTAAGATAAGATAACTTTGTAGCCTCTATAAATGAAATTTATGCTAGTGATAGATGATATAAGTGTGTAGTGAATGGGTGGGTGATAATGGAATGTATAATGAATGGGAAATAAATGAAGATTAGGACTTTTAGTCACACGTAATGTTTTTGATGCCAAATTTGACATATTTTTTGTTATTTTGGGGCTAAATACCTTTAAAGATGCTCTCAATAAGACCACCAAATTATTCTATTATTTTATCTTGAGAGTAGCTACCATCTGATTATGTTGTAAATTGGAAGCTATTTTGACCTATTTTTGAATAATATCTTCAATAAATAGTGAAGAATTTTTGTGCTCAGTTGCTGGTGCCTTGATGAGGTTTTCACCAATGACCTTGTTTTTATCATCCAATAGTGCCTCCAAAAAGGTTTCATCAAGTGATGATAATATTTGAATCTGATTGTCTTATATCACATTTTCAAAGGTTTTACTAAAAGATGTTGAGTTTGATCTTTGCTTATCCCCTACCACCTTCAAAATAGTTTCACTAGGAGATTATTCTTATTTTGAATGAGTGGTCTTGGCCCCCCTAAGATTCTAAAAATGATATGTCACCATGGATGTAGTTCAACAAAGTATGATTCTATTAGTCCCAATTAATTTAATGGGAGGTAGAATGTCAATATAATGGTTGTGCTGGGTGGGAATAATGGAATGATGGAAGGTAGCATAATCCTTATAGAAGATACTAGGAAAACTTTCATCGATGTTGAAGTAATAATCCTAAAAAACTATAGAATGATCACAAATATATTCAAATTAATCTACAATACAATTGTAACCAATGTTATCATAATCATGACTATAATCTATTTTTGAATCTGATTCTAAAGAAAGGGACTCTAAATTCGATGTCATAACTGATGTTGATTTTATTTCTAATGTTAAATCTAATGTCAGTTCAAAAAGAGAACCTAACTCTAATTTTGATTCTTCATTTGATATGGTTGTTTTGATAATATTTTATTGAATGTTGAATGTTTGATAAGTGATGGTTTGTGATGGCATAATGAGATCGAAAAAACAAGTTCATCTCGAAAGGATTCAACATAAGTTGACTCATTTAAGTGAATCCCTTCAAAGAGAGGGAACTGATCAAGGGACATCTTGACAAAATCATGTCTATCAAAGTGATACTCCTTAATGAGTGGAAAAAGATAATGAGATAAATCTATAGAGACTAGCTTGTCAAGGAGATGAGGCTCTTTAAAAATATGTAAAATATGAATAGGTAACTTACCATAGGTTGAATTTTCATAAATGGGTATTTTAATAGTAATATTTTAGTTTCGATTCACAATTGGTTAAAAAAATCAATCTTAAACACATTTTGATCCTCATAAGATGGCTTTTGTTAAGGTAATGGTTCTTATTTTAGCTCGAAGATCAGAATAAAATTTATAAAGTGGGGAACATTTGGTTTAGTGAGAATAATGGTTTGTGGTTAGATAATGAAATCTATAAAAATTAGACTATTGAAGAAGGGATAAAAAATAATTGGTTCATCAAATGAATGTTCTTCAATAATAGGCTCATCAAAAACTAGTGAGGGGCCAAAAATGGTAATAATTGCATGCTTCTTAGTTTGGTTGCTTATGCAAACCAAAGGAGGAGATCCTAAAATGGTAATAACTAGATGCTTCTTAGTTTGGTTACTTGTGCAAACCAAAGGAGGATGTCCTAAAATGGTAATAACTAGATTCTTGTTAGTTTGTTTGCTTATGCAAACCAAAGGAGGAGGTCCTAAAATGGTAATGATTAGATGCTTTTTAGTTTGTTTACCAATATAAACCAAATTAGGAGGTCCTAAAATGGGAACCTTCACATGTTGTAGAGCTTTCTTGCTGATATAATTTGAAGGAGTAGAAGGACACCCCAAAATATTAACCTTCGAGTGTGGAGTGTAAATCGAAGGGGAAGGATGAAAATGACATACGAAAATTAGAATGGATGTGATTGGTTTGCAGTACATAGGCTCAAATAAGGTAATAAACCTTATTGCTCTACCTTGTAACTAGGGCCTTAATAAACCTTATTGCACGTGTACCTTAATGTTATTATTTAAAAAGAGTGCTCTTAACATTTAGCAATATTTAGACAATGTTTTGCAAATGTTTTAAACAAGATATGGATTTTGATCTTCTTATAACAAATGACTAGGGTACCAAATATACTATAAATGAGGGTGGCTTGGAACCACACACAATTAGAAGATTTGGTTTATGAATTTACTCAACTTTTGGTAAAGTTAAAATCATATATATTGGGAGAGGGTAAGGTAACTCAAAGATCTAAGGTGAAAACTAGTACAAAAAATCCTAGATATTTATGATACATCTATACTGTAAAAGTCAGTTTCAAATTCAATGAGTTGACCCTAGAAAATTAAAGGAAAACTCTCTAGATTATGAAGAATACAATATCAACTAAGAAACTCAAGATGTAAAAACATACACGAATCACTAACTATAAAACTAGGACCAAATAGGTAGCATAACATTGCCGCACAGTTCTAGTAGGGTAGAATATGTTCTAGGACTCAAAACATGAGTGATACACAAGATTACTTGATTCCACAAAGATGGTAATGTGATTTTGAGTCAAATAAATGTCCCTTAATCGAAATGGAAAATTGAACCCAAGTTAGAATAAGTTTAGTGTGAAAATAGCAAACCCAATTTAACATACCAACCCTTAAAACTTACAAAGGTTCAATTTTTAATGTGAACTATAAATGAGGGACTAAAAAAAATTAGGTAAATGATCTAGACTCAAATGGGTACCATAACTGCACCAAAGTGGGTGACATGACACAATGTTTTTGATAATAATTTTAAATAAGAAAATTATAAAATTTTAAATTGGATAATGTAATGCCTCCCTTGCTCAATAATCTTGAGGACAATGTGTTTTAGTTAAGTTCACTGACTTAAAAATTATTTTAAGACATAAATCAAGACCAAATAAGATAATAACAAAAAAAAAACTTAATTCTAAACTGAAAAGGTTTCATGAAATTATTGGAGTCCATCTATATACATCATTTGAGAATATTTTAAATGTGTATCTAAAAGTAAATACACACTATATATTAGGGTGTATACACCCCACTTCTCTCAAATGATAATACAGTGACATAGACCTTGAGGCACACCTTGCACTAATAATATTTACATGGTAAGTACGGATTTATCCAAACACTAAAAGTTTTTTAACATTTATAGATGGATCAATATAATAATGGATTTCATGACGAATGATGTAAAATATGTGCACATTAATTGGGTATCCACAACACTTGGGTAAATGATAAGAAATCCACATTGGGTGTCCTTAGCACTGTAAAAGTTAGTTTTGACTCTAATGAGTTAACCCTAAAAAACTATAGGAAAACTCCCTAGATTATGAAGACAATATCAATTGAGCAACTCAATATGTAAAAACATACATGAATCACTAAGTATAAAACTAAGACAAAATGTGGCCACATTGGTTGTTCACAACACTGTAAAAGTTAGTTTCAAGTTTGATGAGTTGACCCTAGAAAATTATAGGAAAAATCTCTAGATTATGAATAATACAATATCAACTAAGCAACTCAAGATGTAAAAACATACATGAATCACTAAGTATAAAACTAGGACCAAATGGGTAGCATAACATTTCCACATGGTTCTATTAGGATAGAATATGTTCTAGGACTCAAAGCATGAGTGATACATAAGATGAATTTATTCCACCAAGATACTAATGCAATTTTGAGTCTAATAAATGGCCCTCAATCCAAATGGAAAATTGAACCCAAGTTAGAACAAGTTTAGTGTGCAAATAGCGAAACCAATTTAACACACCCAACCTTAAAACCTAGAAAGGCTCAATTTTTAATGTGAACTATAAATGAGGGACTAAAAAAAATTGGGTAAATTATCTAGACTCAAATGGGTAGCATAATTGCACCAAAGTGGGTGACATGACACAATGTTTTTGATAAAAATTTTAAACAAGAAAATTATTAAATTTTCAATTGAATAATGTAATCCCTCCCTTGCTCAATAATCTCAAGAACAATGTGTTTTGTAAGAGTTCATTGAGTTAACAAGTATTTTTAGACACAAATCAAGACCAAATAAGCTAATGATAGAGAAAATCATCTTAAGTCTAAACTAACAAGATTACATGATATTATTGGATTCCATCTTTATACATCATTTGAGAATATTTTAAATGTTCATCTAAAAGTAAATGCACATTATATATTAGGGTTTTTACATGCTTCTTATCTCAAATGATAATACGGTGACATAGACCTTGAGTCACACCTTGCACCAATAATATTTCCATGTCAAGTAGGGATTTATCCAAATAATACAAGTTTTTTAACATTTATAGATGGATAAATTTCATAATGGATTTCATGACAAATGATGTAAAAGATGTGCACATTAATTCGGTATCCACAACACTTGGGTAAATGATAGGAAGTACACATTGGGTGTCCATAACACTGTAAAATTTAGTTTCAAATTTGATGAGTTAACCCTAGAAAATTATAGGAAAACTCTGTAGATTATGAAGAAGACAATATCAACTAATCAACTCAATATGTAAAAACATACATGAATCACTAAGTATAAAACTAGGACCAAATGTGGCCACATTCGGTGTCCACAGCACTATAAAATTTAGTTTCAACTTTGATGAGTTGACCCTAGAAAATTATAGGAAAACTCTCTAGATTATGAAGACGACAATATCAACTAAGTAACTCAAGATGGAAAAACATACACGAATCACTAAGTATAAAACTAGGACCAAATGGGTAGCATAACACTACCACATGGTTCTAGTAGGATATAATATGTTATAGGACTCAAAGCATGAGTGATACACAAGATGACTTGATTCCACCAAGATGGTAATGTAATTTTTAGTCTAATAAATGGCCCTCAATCCAAATGGAAAATTAAACCCAAGTTAGAACAAGTTTAGTGTCCAAATAGCGAACTTGATTTAACACACCAAACCTTAAAACATAGAAAGGTTCAATTTTTAATGTGAACTATAAATTAGGGACTAAAAAAAATTAGGTAAGTTATCTAGACTCAAATGGGTAGCATAACTACACCAAAGTGGATGACATGACACAATGTTTTTGATAACAATTTTAAACAAGAAAATTATTAAATTTTCAATTGGATAATGTAATGCCTCCCTTGATCAATTATCTTGAGGACAATGTGTTTTGGTTAAGTTCATTGAGTTAACAAGTATTTTTAGACACAAATCAAGACCAAATAAGCTAATGATTAAAAAAAATCATCTTAAGTTTAAACTAACAAGGTTGCATGATATTATTGGATTCTATCTATATACATCATTTGAGAAGATTTTAAATGTTTATCTAAAAGTAAATGCACATTATATATTAGGGTTTTTACACCCTGCTTCTCTCAAATGACAATACGGTGACATAGACCTTGAGGCACACCTTGCACCAATAATATTTCCATGGCAAGTAGGGATTTATCCAAACAATACAAGTTTTTTAACATTTCTAGATGGATCAATTTCATAGTGGATTTCATGACAAAGGATGAAAAAGAAGTGCACTTTGATTGGGTGTCCAAAGCACTTGGGTAAATGATAAGAAATCCACATTGGGTGTCCATAGCACTGTAAAAGTTAGTTTCAACTTTGATGAGTTAACCCTAGAAAATAATAGGAAAACTCTCTAGATTATGAAGAATACAATATCAACTAAGCAACATAAGATGTAAAAACGTACATGAATCACTAAGTATAAAACAAGGACCAAATGTGTCCACATTAGGTGTCCACAACACTATAAAAGTTAGTTTCCACTTTGATGAGTTGACCCTAGAAAATTATAGGAAAATTCTCTATATTATTATGAAGACAATATCAACTAAGCAACTCAAGATGTAAAAACATATACGATTCACTAAGTATAAAACTAGGACCAAATGGGTAGCATAACATTGCCACATGGTTTTAGTAGGATATAATATGTTATAAGACTCAAAGCATTAGTGATACACAAGATGACTTGATTCCACCAAGATGGTAATGCGATTTTGAGTCTAATAAATGGCCCTAAATCCAAATGGAGAATTGTACCCAAGTTAGTATAAGTTTATTGTGCAAATAGTGAACCTAATTTAACACACCATCCATTAAAACTTAGAAAGGTTCAATTTTTAATGTGAACTATAAATTAGGGACTAAAAAAATTGTGTAAATGATCTAGACTCAAATGGGTAGCATAACTACACCAAAGTGGGGGACATGACATAATGTTTTTAATAACAATTTTAAACAAGAAATTATTAAATTTTCAATTGGATAAGGTAATTCCTCCCTTGCTCAATAATCTTGAGGACAATGTGTTTTGGTTAATTTCATTGAGTTAACAAGTATTTTTAGACACATATCAAGACCAAATAATTTAATGACAAAAAAAATCATCTTAAGTCTAAACTAACAAGGTTGCATGATATTATTAGAGTCCATCTATATACGTCATTTGAGAAGATTTTAAATGTTCATCTAAAAGTAAATGCACATTATATATTAGGGTTTTTACACTTTGCTTCTCTCAAAATACAATATAGTGACATTGACCTTGAGGCACACTTTGCATCATGTCATGTCCCCTTTTTCGTGGACATTGACAGACTTGATGATTAGCCTATTATACGACCTTCGTAGGCTAATAGGATGGATAGAGGGTCATAATGGAGCTTGGATTGACTTTGATTCACAGAATTTCTACATTTCATTTTCATTCAGGGTCTTTCAGACATGTTTGCTTGATGCTCCTATTATTTAGGGATATTTGACATGTAGTGGAGCACCTTTATTTTGGTATGGTCATGTGCAGAATCACTCCCTGATTCACCTGCTTCGATCGGTTTGAGGATCTGACGTATATTGAGGGAGATATTAATATTTGATTGATTTAATCAAATATTAATTATTTGGTCTCATTAATAATTAATTATTAATTATTAATTATTTGCTCTAATTTTAAATTAGAAACCCTAATGCTAGTTTAAGAAAACCCTAATTAGGGCAAGCATATCTTTTGAGGGTATAAGGGTTTCACATGGAGGCCATTATTGATTATGCTATTGATTATTGATTTTGATTTTGAGAATTTCTTCTGTGAAGACTGAGCCTAGGGTTCAAGGATTCCATTTGCATTGGAGAATGTTCCCTCTTCAGTGTGTGCAATTAAGAGGCTGTGGAATATCAGCTGATCTATTGCCAAAGTGAGAGATAGCTTCATCCAGAGGTTATCATAGAATTTCAGGTTTGAGAGATAACTTCACACAAAAGTTATCACAGATATTCTAGGTATTTATTGCTTTATGTTTTGATTCAATAAATTATACAGCTAGAGATCTACTGTGCTAGAGACATATATTTTAGATCAGGGGTTGAAAACAGGGAAGTTGTGCTTAATTTGTGGCCGTACAGAATCCGTACAGGTTCGTACAGATCAGTGCAGGAACCAACCTCGGCAGACAGAGGGTTTTCAGTGACCAACGTCGGTCGACTGAAGACCGACGTCGGCAGAAATCCGACCGACAGAGACCGACGCCGACGAGATATCGACCGACGACGGCGACTGTGTGTCGACACAGAAGGGCCGAGACTTTCCAAAATTCAATTCGCACTTTCAGATTTGCAAAGCCAGGGTTCTCAAGACTGTATTTCATATTTATATGCATATTAGAGGACTGCAATTGTAATAATTTAGAAGGACAAGTGATACAATCTGTAATTTGTTATTAAGAGACTATATTATTGTGATCTTTCTGAATTTATTCAACAGCGATTATATCTTGGTTCAAATTTTTTTGTATTGCTATATTCCCTATTTGAAGGGGACATCACAGTGGTATCAGAGCTTTGGTCTTTGGTATCAGAGTTGTGTGTCTTTCCTATCTTTTGTAATCATCTGAATGAATGATAAGATCTGTAATTTGTTTATGCATACTTGAATCCACTCTGCAGTTTGTATCTGTGATCAGAGCTTTATGAGTTTATATATTCCTTGTTTAGAAGGGGATATTACAGTGGTATCAGAGCTAAATTCCTACCATCTTGTTGGGCACATCAGAACTAATGTCTTGCCATCCTATTGGGTAGTTTCAGGTTCAATTTGATTATCAGTATGGCTCTAAGAGGGGTCAAAGATTTGGAAGAAAGCATGCACTATGCAAAGAAGAAATTAGATCATCCATTTCAGCAAGCAGATGACACTCTAAAAATTTTGGAGGAGTTGGACACTTATTTAGTCAAGGTTGAGCATTCAAATACTTATGAGATGCAAACATCATTATTTCCAACGTTTGATTCGTTGGTGAAGCCCCAGTTATTGAGACATCATGATGAGGTGGTAAGACTTGCAGCTCTCTCTTGCATTAGTGAAATGATGAGGATCATAGCTGGCTTTGATTTTCATGATGATCAGATTATGAGAGAGGTACTTTATGCCATGGTAAAA
Source organism: Torreya grandis (assembly GCA_037957365.1). Taxonomy (NCBI): domain Eukaryota; kingdom Viridiplantae; phylum Streptophyta; class Pinopsida; order Cupressales; family Taxaceae; genus Torreya; species Torreya grandis. Next base: position 1,053,668 of record JARHVA010003063.1, on the reverse strand, counting down.
AGCTTCGAAAAGTTGGATAACATTAGAGACCCTCATTTCTCAAGGAGGGCAAGATTACTTGAAACATTTGCAAGGTATGGATTTGAAAATGTTATGATGTTAGTAGGTTGTATTGGTGAAATTCGCATGATGTTTAAAATATTTTGGAATATTTTAGATGAGTTTCATTCTAACAATATATTGGCATCAATGCACTCTATTATGTTCACAATCTTGTTTGAGGAGGAGGATAAAATTTCCAAGCTCTTGGCAGAGGATTTATGGTATGTCTGGACAAAAGGGAGAAATGTCTCACCTAGAGCTTGCATGTGGTTAAAGAATTTAATTAATAGGCCCAAGGATCGTAGTGCTTTCCCTATGACATGCAGCCACTTGCATGATGAGTTTGACAGTCATGCTGATCCAGTACAGGGAGATATTAACACATCTTCAGGTAATGAGTTATCCGCATTATCTTCACAGGCAGGAGTAGTTGAGGATGTTGTGGATGAGCTTTGTCTTAAGGTGAGTCTAACTCAGGAGTTAGACAGTGAGGATGAGTCTGATGCTTGCATTCAGAGTGTGGAGGTGTACTCAGATGTTAGTACACTGAGTGTGGGTGATGAGTATGTCTCTATAGCTGCTTATGAGGAGCATGTGGTTGAGGCTCACACACATATTCAGGACTTGGGAGTACCTGATTCTGAGGAGTTTGGGATACCAGTGGAGTCGAGTCTCCAAATTGATTATTCTCACACATTTGACAGTATGGTACAGTTGGTTGTGCCACCATTATAGAGGGATCAGTTATGGGATGGATTAACACCATCTTTTGTAGATGAAATTTGCAGTTGCCCAGTACACAGTCTACAGTATCGACACATCCAGGGCAGTCGTGATTTTAGAGACTGGTTGAGTTGTGTTCACCAATTTGATTATGGGTTCCTCTTTTTTTTAATTCTGATGATATTGCAGGTACTCACATTGATTCACAGCAGTGCAGGGCATAACTACATTTGGGATCCAAGAGGATTGAGTGGTTCATTGTTCTGAGATTGCTTGGGGGCAAGCAATTTTAGGAGGGGCAGATTGTCATGTCCCCTTTTTCATGGACATTGACAGACTTGATGATTAGCCTATTATACGACCTTCGTAGGCTAATAGGATGGATAGAGGGTCATAATGGAGCTTGGCTTGACTTTGATTCATAGAATTTCTACATTTGGTTTTCATTCAGGGTCTTTCAGACATGTTTTCTTGATGCTCCTATTATTTAGGGATATTTGACATGTAGTGGAGCACCTTTATTTTGGTATGGTCATGTGCAGAATCACTCCTTGATTCACCTGCTTCGATCGGTTTGAGGATCTGACGTATATTGAGGGAGATATTAATATTTGATTGATTTAATCAAATATTAATTATTTGGTCTCATTAATAATTAATTATTAATTATTAATTATTTTCTCTAATTTTAAATTAGAAACCCTAATGCTAATTTAAGAAAACCCTAATTAGGGCAAGCATATCTTTTGAGGGTATAAGGGTTTCACATGGAGGCCATTATTGATTATGCTATTGATTATTGATTTTGATTTTGAGAATTTCTTCTGTGAAGACTGAGCCTAGGGTTCAAGGATTCCATTTGCATTGGAGAACATTCCCTCTTCAGTGTGTGCAATTAAGAGGCTATGGAATATCAACTGATCTATTGCCAAAGTGAGAGATAGCTTCATCCAGAGGTTATCATAGAATTTCAGGTTTGAGAGATAACTTCACACAGAAGTTATCACAGATATTCTAGGTATTTATTGCTTTATGTTTTGATTCAATAAATTATACAGCTAGAGATCTACTGTGCTAGAGACATATATTTCAGATCAGGGGTTGAAAATAGGGAAGTTGTGCTTAATTTGCGGCTGTACAGAATCCGTACAGGTTCGTACAGATCAGTGCAGGAACCGACCTCGGCAGACAGAGGGTTTTCAGTGACCGACGTCGGTCGACTGAAGACCGACGTCGGCAGAAATCCGACCGACAGAGACCGACGTCGGCGAGATATCGACCGACGATGGCGACTGTGTGTCGACACAGAAGGGCCGAGACTTTCCAAAATTCAATTCGCACTTTCAGATTTGCAAAGCCAGGGTTTTCAAGACTGTATTTCATATTTATATGCATATTAGAGGACTGCAATTGTAATAATTTAGAAGGACAAGTGATACAATCTGTAATTTGTTATTAAGAGGCTATATTATTGTGATCTTTCTGAATTTATTCAACAGTGATTATATCTTGGTTCAGATTTTTTTGTGTTGCTATATTCCCTGTTTGAAGGGGACATCACAGTGGTATCAGAGCTTTGGTCTTTGGTATCAGAGTTGTGTGTCTTTCCTATCTTTTGTAATCATCTGAATGAATGATAAGATCTATAATTTGTTTATGCATACTTGAATCCACTCTGCAGTTTGTATCTGTGATCAGAGCTTTATGAGTTTATATATTCCTTGTTTAGAAGGGGATATTACACACCAATAATATTTCCATGGCAAGTACGGATTTATCCAAACACTACAATTTTTTCAACATTTCTAGATGGATAAATTTCATAATGGATTTCATGAGAAATGATGCAAAAGAAGTGCACTTTAATTGGGTGTCCATAGCACTTGGATTATTGTAAAAAGGTCTTGCCCTTTTTTTAATCACTACATCCATCACTTTCTTAGTGTAGTGTGATGTTCAAAGTGCAGACACATCCCATTTGCAAATACAACATTAGAAGGTGATTTAACCACTCAAACCTCTGATCTTATTCAGAGTGGTTAAATTTCATGTCGAGAGATGAAACCTTGGGTCAAACCTTCCTTATAGAACTTTATGGGAGGTAATGAAATCCCCCTAATAAGCCAAGATGAAATAAAATAAAATACATAATATAAATACTTAAGGGTCATCTTAAGATCACCCAATACTATTATGAGTTTATGTGGAGTGATTTAAATTTTATTATTTCTATGCCTTGGGGTAGGCATGTTTGTAATAATGGTGATACTTTTGATACCAAAAGTTCCCTAAAGGCGATAGATGTAAGAGCATACATGTAATGTCCCTTTATTTTATAATAAAAATTTTAAGTTTAAAAAACTATTGAAGATAAAATTTTATAAGTGAGTTCAATTTTAGGTACCAAATGAAAGATTAGGTGGTGTTCTCTTGACCCCTTCATCTTAAATTTTAAATTTGATAACATATTTTGTCAAAACATTCACCTAAGCATCTAAATTATCCATTAAGCACCCAAAAAAAGTTCTTAGTCCATTTTAGACTTTCAAAGAAGGTCTAAAAAGCATGTATTAACAAATTTATAGCTTTATCCTATAATGAAAAAGTTAGTATGTCATTTAGATTTGAAGCTAATTTGTTAATGAGTGAAGCAACTTCTCAAAATAAGCACTTTGTTTCAAAATAATTGTTACACAGTCAATATCATTGTTTCCATACAAAATCACAATTACAAAACAACAATGTCATTATTAAGGGTTAGATCATTAGAAGAAAACAATATCATTATTTCCCTACAAAATCTCTATTACTACACGAAAAACACAAAATCACTATTCTATTGACAAAATCATTATAGTCAAATAAAAAATTGTTACACAGGGTAAACAATATTGCTATTTTGAGAGAAAACCATTCTTTTGGTAAAATCAATGCTTAGGTGAATGAAATCATTGTTTTAGTAAATGATATCACTACTTAGGGATATGAAATCACTTTTTAGCAAACAATGATTTTGTTATAAAATCACTACTTTGATAGAAATGATATTTCAATAGAGAGCAAAATTGACGTTACTAAGAACAAAAATATAAGTATAAAAAAATATAATTTTAACTTAAAATTTCACTCTTTTGACTCCTTCACTCTAAGATTCTACATAAAATTAGTTAGTAGGTTTCTTGAAAGAAATTTTATGAGCAAATTTGTTGGCCTAGGGTCCCACTGGGCATACCAAAATTCAGAGAGTAGTACAAAGAGAGTTATTTAAGCATTAGTCAAAGAAATCATGAAAAATTCATTAAAGACATAAAAAACATAGCCTATCTATTCATGTGGGAATTATAAAGGATAATAAGAAATAATTAAAATAAAGCAACATTGATTACCTTCCTAAGTGCATTCACCACACAAGTGTGGCTTAAAATCATGTTCCCCCTTGATCAAGAGTTTCTATCTTCATTAATAATGATGGTAGCCCCTCCCATGTCTCAAGAATTCTTTGCATAACCTAGGCTCAAATTAGATGAAATCTCCAATCTAGCCTATCAAATGAAGCTTGCTAATGAAAAATAATGATCAACACAAGTGATTGTGGAGATAGTTTAGAATTATAACTTTTCATAAATCAAACTTAAAAATGATGTTCATGGCCTCTCTATTTATGTATTTTAAAAAATGTTTAGAGTCAACCTAAACCATCCATCTCAAGATGAAGATGTGTGGCTAAGGAATAATTCAATTATGTAATTAAAATTCATAAATAGGCTCATAAATATTTTAGATAGAGGGTCACTTAAGAGGCATGGAGGGTCTTACTGAGGCATGTGAGACCCATAATCTTAATATTTTATGCATTTATGGCTTATGGATGCCACCCCATATGATGATGTCATTAGGTGATGCAATTAATATAAATCAATTTCCAAAAAAAAAATTAAAAAATCTCATGGAAAATTCACTTAATATCGTGATTTGGATTAATTAACCTTAAATAAGGTTAATCAACATTTGTGTAATTATTTGGAAATTAGCCCTCAATTAATCATAATGGTTAAAAAGTCATATTACTGGGTTATAATTTGACTCAAGAAGAATTGGAAGTTGATGTTAGATGTGTTCAAGCTACTATGCCATTTAGGATGTTATCAACACCAATAACAAGGGCACATTCTCATGTAAGAGATTTGATATAAAAGAGAAATCTAATGCATGCAAGTGTAAAATTAGAATTTTGACTCAAAATGATCTAATCAAAGTTAGGTGGCCCATAAAATAAATTACACCATTTAGGGATACGTTGACCTAAATTGACACTTGTAAATGACAATTTTTAACCAATTAGGGTGTTTTAATGATTTCAACCTAAAATGTACATTTGAGTGAAATTCAAGTAAGATTGATAATTTCAACACAAAGGGTGTTAAGAATTGGATGTCTACAAGTTGTGTGCCTATTGGTAGAGTTAATGAGCATAACAGTTGGTTGACTATGTAAATAACTTATAGGTCATGTTTCTAATGACAATATAGAGATCTTGAAGTGTGAATTTGTGGAAAGAGATATGTATATGTGAGAGGATTATTTAATAAATAGACAAAGGTTGTGCAGGGGTCAGATAATCAAGAGGTTCATCATCAATTATTGAAAACATCAGTTCTAAGGTGGAACTGTTCATATCAAGGAGGGTCTAATAGACTTTATCTTCCACATGGATAGTTGTTCCTTGTGATATAGGATTTTACAAAAAGACCTTTGATATAAAGGAATTGTTCTAGTTTGTAGGTCAAAAGGACTTGACCAAAGGTTATTGATCAAAAGGAATTTATTAGTCTCTTGTTTGTGATATCTTATATGACATTAGTCCATGTATTTGAAGTCTTGATAGTATGTTTTATTCCCCAAGATGGTTTTCAAAGTATGCCTTGTGTTGTGTATGGGATATTTCATATGTTCATTGTTCATTGCATTGAATAATTTGTATGATTCATGAATGATAATGTTGAAATCTTAAAGTAATTGCAAAGGTTTTGTAATTGATTTAGATTATTTGACATCACTAATCCACCCCCTGTCATTAGATTGTACCTCAAACAATTGGTATCAGAGTGAGGTCCTTTGGTAGAAGCTTGACAACTTGAATTTTATCAAAGATAGAATGACTAGTCAGAATATACAAGGTGGTTTCTCTACTAAGCAACCAATAATTTTTAATGGATTCAATTTTTCTTTCTGGAGTGATAAGATTAGAATATACATTGTCCCTAAGTTTTTATGTTTGTCAATTTGTTGTGGATGGTTATGATGTTCCTACTATTCCTCCATCTGGTGTTGTAGAGAAGTTGTTTGAGAACAACTCTAAGACAATTAATGCTATCACGTGTGGTCTTATATAAATTGAGTTCACCAAAGTAATTCATTACACATTTACCAAGGAAATATGGGATAAAATGAATGCTATTTTTGAAGGATATTTGAAGGTTAATTTGGGAAAGTTTTAGACTCATAAAAAGATAATTTGAAAGTCTCAAAATGAACAAAGAAGATATTGTGGCATCCTTTCTACAAAAAGGTGACGAGGTGGTGAATATGATCAAAGGTCTTGGAGAGAATATTGAAGAGACTAATATTGTTCAAAAGGTATTAAGGTCTCTATCCTTCAAGTTTAATCTGAAATTATTTATTATAAAAGAGAGTAAGAATCTTACTTAGTTGAAGATGGATCAAATGTATGGCACCCTTACTACCTATGAGATGAGGAAGAATGATGAGATACCTATAAATAAGGAAGTAGATTTTGAAACTAAAATACAAAAAAAGAAGAAGTTCCAAGGTAAGAAACTCAAGGAGGATGACATTTTTAATATTGATGAGGATGAACTAATTACTTTGATTTAAATATAATTGAGAATTGGCTCAATAAATTATAAAGGTAATCTATCCTTCAATTGCTTCACTTGTGGTGAGATAGGAAATTTTGCTAATAATTAACCTCATAAGTATAAAAAGGATGATATTGAAGAGCATGATCAAGGTCATGATGATGAAAAGAGATATTTTAGCTTTGATAAAATCAAGAAGGGTTTCAAAAGGTTTGACAATAAGAAGAATTACTTCAATAAAAAGAAGAGTCTATACACCAAACAAGATAACATCTCATCAAATAAGAGTGAAGACATTGACTTATAATATGATCATGAAGATGATGGTTCTACTAAAGATGAAGCTATTTTCATGGCTAAAGAAGTAAGTTTCTCATATCAAATAGTTTCTACTTGGAGTGATTTAGATGATGATGAAGATGAGGTAGACTATGAGACTGCATTGGCTAATGCTCATGAAGAACTAAATATTAAGAAGAAGATAAATAATAAGATGAAATATAAACTCAAATAATTTGAAGAAAAATTTAGTGATTTTGAGACAATAATGGATGAATATGCCAAGGAACATGAAGATATGGTCCAACATCTCAGTTGTCCATTGGAAATCATGTCTACAATCTTAAAAGCCAAAGAAGATGAATGTACAAAGTATGTAATTTAAAATGAGTAATTTAAATTTGAGTTGAATAAGTTATATATTAAGGTAATTCCATTTATGAGATTTGAAAAGAGTTCAAGTGATCTAGATAACATTTTGAATGATTAAAAGCATGCATGTAATAATACTAGTCTTGGATATATAGAACCAGAGACTGTAACTCAAGACAAGGTGAAGAATAATGTGAACAAGGTAGATCAGAATTTTAAGACAAATAATCAGATAAGTAATGAAGGTGATGGTAAAATAAAGACAAATAAGATCAGACAACCAAATGTCATGAGCTATGCAAATTTCAATGGTTAATACTATACTTGTAATATATTTGGGCATATAGCTAGAGAATGTAGAAGACCTATTAAGAATGAAATTACTTTGAACTATGATAGGGGTCATCATTCGAAATGTGTAAGCAAGGTTGAGAAACTCAACTATCATGATGTTAGACACTTCAAAAAACATTTTCCACTTAAGGCAAGACAAGCTGAGTTTTCTTCTAGAGATATTGAGTTATATAGTTGTTATTAACTAGGACACATTCCAAAATATTTTCTAAATATGGAAAGGTAGAGAGATCATTTTTCAAATTTTTTTGTGTGCTTCAATTGTGAACATAGGGATCACATTACTAGATTATGCATGTAAAGGCCTACAAGACAATATGTTTTGTCAAGCTCCTAAAGCGAAATAAAGAGGACAAGTCTATACATGGAAACCAAAGGTGTTAAGTATGAGTCATGATGAGACTATAGGTCCAAGTAATCTATTTTTTATGGTGTAAAATTCTTTTGAGGTTTAAGAGTCTCAAGATGTCTTATTGTCTACTAATGTTGAGAATGAGAAGACTAAGCTCAAGAGGAAGACCAAGGTAATGGTTAAGGTTAGTTTTTAGGTATGTATGGATCTAATTAATCATGATGTTGTTGTTGAATAAGTACCTAGTGATGAGGATCAAAGATATGAATAATATTTTTCAAATCAAAAAGTATGTAATGAATCTGTATTGTCTCCATGTATTGTCAATTCAATCATTGAAGAAAAGGAAAATGTTGTAGTGCATGAGGAAGTTGTCTCTCTTAATCCAAAGAAGAAGAAGAATAACTATAAGTATCAGATGAATAAAGAGGAGAAGTAATATGAGGAGTTGTGGGAAACTCTTGGTTACACACCATGGTAGAGATTTGTGGTGTAGAGGAGGTCTTTATCTATGCTTGTTAAGAGACTCCTTTCAAGTGGAGAAACAAGTGTTGCTATGATGTTTTTCAATTGGAATAGTCCATAGGGTCAGATTGAAGGATTCCGAATAGGAAAATTAGTATTTATGATTTGTTAACAAAATATTTCTACATAAAAATGTTTTTTGGCATTATTCTAGCATGCTCCAAGTGGTTTTATGATCTAAATGTATGTTGAAGTCAATTTGGAGATTTTTGTTAGCTCTCGAGTTTCCTAGTTTGTGCTTAAAAACTTGTAGTTCTTAAAATGGGTTATAGAAATTTAAGGTTCCAAATGGTGTGGATGCTTAAATCTTGGTCTAGAATCATGTATTGGCTATCTCTAGGTGTAAAAAAAATTAGAGGTGTATGTTGACTAGAAGGTGTTATTTTTGACTTTGTTTTAAGTTTCAAGGGTTTTTGGCTCTAATAGAAATGTGGTCTACCTTATGAATTAAGGTTTGTGGGTTATTTATTTTTTGAATGGTCCAAATGGGTGTTCAAATCAATAGTCACATATATTTGAAGGTTTTTGGTTCTCAAGTCATTCTTATTTATATCAAAATGGAGGCTTAATTGTCTATAAGATTTGAGAAGGAAGTATTTTGTAGAGGATGACCATGATATTGAATTTTTTTGTGCTCAAGGTGGAATATGAGAGTGATTTATATACAAAGTTTCAATTCTTGAATTTATGTCTACTAAAAGTTTTGGAATATGCAAGATCTAGGTAGGGCTACAAGAGGACTCAACTTACCTAATGAGAATCTAGAGTGATTTTATTTAGTTTATCCAAAAGATCAAAGAATTAATGTATTCAAGGTTAGTTTTCAAAGTGTTTTAGAACATGTTTCCTAATTTCTAAATGGTATAATGTTTTGTTGATGATCATGTTAGTTGTTGTCACTTGGATTTACACATCTTGAGGAGATGCCTAGCCCTCCTCATCTAAGTGGAACAATGGAAACATTTCTTTTGTTATGGGTGAAAATTTATTGAGATTAATCTCTAGAAGGGCTAGTTCCCTTGATGCAATCTTTGAAGCACTTTCTTACCTATAAACTTGTGGATGAAAGGGGTTAAGAAAACAACTAAGGAAGCTAAAAAAGGTGATGCACCAATAATATATCTCCTCTTACTGACTATAATTTTACTTCTTAGAGCAAAACAAATCTTTTCTTACACAAAACTCAAAAAATAAGGTAGATTGTTACATAATTGTTTCAGAAGCCAGGTTTAAAAGGCATTTTGATGATTAAGAGGGTAATAACAGATTCATTTATATGATACATTCGTGAACCACTTCTAAGACACATATACACTTAGATAAGAACACTAGTAAAGACCTGTAATAGTTGATTTTATGTACATTTGGTGAAAAATCAAGGATAACATGCTAGAAAAGATAATATTTTACTAGACAAGACCAACAAGATTGCATTAACACTCAATTCAACAACATGTGAGTAGGTAGAATCACTTGTTTATTTCTTCAATATTTCTTCAAGTACAAATTTGGCTAGATTTTCCCTATTAACCAATAGAGGCTACTCAAAAGAGGTAAAAGAGTCCATATTTATAGCCTTTGAGAGAGAAACAAGGAAAATGAATTCCAAGAGTCACTTGGACGTGTGTCAATATCAAAAATGAGTTATAATTGAATGATAAAGAGGCATGAGGAAAACCATGCAATTTCATGAAGTTAAATTGTCCATACAAGTCATGAAACCTATGAAACATTTTACAAAATTCCTTATCCTAGATAAGAAAATTGCCTTCATCATTTGGAGCTATTTTAACGTCCCACCACTAACTAAGGATAGGTACAATGATGGGAATAAGAGGGAAGTCCTTGAGGCATGCAATTACATGCATTAGTTGCATTCTTACTCCTTTGGAAACTCCTAGAATGCAGAAATCACTGTCTATAATCTAAAAACTCCTTGTTTTAGTCACCCCTCAAACTTGGCCAAAAAAATTTCTCTAGTTTTCTATAAATTTTTTTGGGATGGAGTGAATGAAAATTAAAAAGGCAACCCATGGCCTTATACTTCTTAGGTACACCTTAAAAAGGTCCATACTTAGAGTTTTCACCCTACTCAGCCTTATTTTCATGATGCCAATTTTGACATGATAAAATTAGGACAATTATTTGAATACTTATAAACTTTTACCAAGAATTAAGTGACTTTAGGGGGATATAAAATGTCTTAATCTTTTCCCCAAACTTGATTACATCTTCTCAAACCTCTTAGAACCTACAAAACACATAAAATGGTGAGAAATACATTATTTTTAATGTTGTCTATATAGTTTCATACAACTAATTTTCATGTATGAGGGCTTAATTAATTATTTTCCATGTTATAATAGGTTTTCTTTCCAAAATATTCCATTTGGGTGGCTCTCCAAGCTTGTTTTCTCCATCAAGTTTTTCTGAGGGTTTTACTATGATTTTCAATAGTTTCAAGGTCTTAATATTTTCTCATAAAGATGGCACATTTAAATTACAAAATAATTCCAAAAATTGGTTTATATATACCTTCTTTAACTCCTATAAAATTATCTATTTCCCATGTAGATCCTCTAAGGTAATGTGAGATTCATAAGATATCTTATCAAGCTTATTTTTCCAAATTTTCATGAGGGTGAGTGGTTTTGAGCTCAAATATGGATTTATTGATCAGTTATATCAACTAAAAAATATATCACACTTATATTTTGACCTCAAAAACATTCCTAAATCATATTGATAGTTTACCAAGAGGCATAAGTGAAGATGGACTACTAATTGGCATTAGGCCTTTTCAAGACCCAATAGGTCTACTAGGAACCTTGATGAATTTTCGTATTAGGGATATTTTATCATAGTTTAATTTTATTATTAGGAATTTTTAAACCCTATTTTATATCAAAAATCCATCATATATTCCTCCAAGCACCCTACTTCATGTTCTTTCTTTACTTGCCAATTAGGCCTAGTGGAAAACTTGCTTGTTTGGATTATGTGTGAGGGAAAAAAAGATAATTTGAGGAGTATGAGCTTTATATATTATTTATTATCCCATAAATACCTTATATATATCTAATTATAGGTTTTTTTTAGGTCCCTAATGATTCACATCAAGTCCGTTTCCCATTCTACAATCATTTAATCATTTTACCATGTTCTGATTTTTGTAGAGTGATTGACCTCTGAGGGTAAATAGAAAGGTATTTCCATTATCCAATATGAAAATTTATTGATTTTATATATTTTAAAATTAATAATTACCATTTTTTACAATTTTTTTGTTTTATTCTATGTTTTGGATGCCAAACCATCTCCAAATGTCCAAAAAAATGGCCAAAAACCCTATTTTCCTACATTTTCTTCCTAAAACCACTTCAAAATAATTATTAAAAGAAAATAAAAAACATTTATGATGATATTTATTGTTTATAATTCCAAATTAATTATTATGGATCTTTGCTAACCATATAAAATACTTCCTCCTTTGGATTCCTCATGTTTAACTAGTGAACCAAGAGGTTTCCAAGCCTTATTGTACATACTGTTATCCATTTTCTAGGTGAGAAAAGTTTTTTATAACATAAGAAATGTTTTTGGCATGTTTTTAAACCTATTTTTTCATAATGGATCCTTTTATGGTCACTTCAACCATTCCTCCACTTCCAAACTAGTTTATGTTTCAAAACCCTTCCCAAGATATACCATGTTCACTGAGACAGTCTTGATTATAAGTTATCTTTTCGTCATGGGAAACTAATTTAGATGATTGGAATCATAATTATATCTCAAAATTTGTATATAAATCATAGGAGTTCAAACACTCACTTATAAAGGGTCCTAAACCTCAACTAGGTATGAAGGTTTTCCTCATTTAAACCCTATTGTAGGCTTAGAAAACCCTACAATTATTTATCCTAATGGGTTTAATGAGCTCAATAAGTTTTTCCATGATTATTTTTAGAACCCAATTATAACCTTTAATGTCACTAAACTTTACCTTCCACTTGATAACTCACCTAAGAGCGTCAAATTCCCTCTTGTATCTCATACCATTTCTTAACTGGTGACTGAGATAGTCTTGCCCTTTTAGGCTAGTTGTAAGTGAAGGAAAATTCATGAAGATATTGTAAAGATGTGAAAATACCCATAATAAATTTTATTTTATTTCACATGGTTTTTTTTACCCATTTTCACTATCCTAATAGTCACTAGGTCATTTGTATCTCACTTTAGCTCATGACTGGGATAACTTGATTGACCCCTACTTGTAGGTGTCTAGGCTTGGTTTTGAGGTTGTCATGGAGATATATATGGCATTTAAGTGTTATATTTCACTTTAAATTTCTTGGTTTTTGTAAAACATTCTCATTCCTTTCATATTCTTCCCAACTCCCAAGATTAATTCACTTTTTCCCTTTAATTGAGATAGTCCATGATCACCCTACCTGTAGGTGGATACAAGGGTACAAGCCTTTGTTTAAGGTGCTCATGAGAATTTATAAAGTTTTATAATCTCACACAAAATTTAATTAATCTATATTAACTTATTTTTTTCCATTTGTGATTAAGAAAAACCACCTTCACTTGATTTATACAACCTTCATTCAATACCCAACTGTAGGTTGTCATTAGGCTCTATTATATAGATAGAAAGGTATAAATGGATTAAAATTATAGTGAATCATTCCATGTTAAGTGATTTAAAATACATAAATTCTATATTTCTTTTTATTAATGCTTGACCATTTAAGTATGCTCAAAATTACAACCTTGAAAAGTAAAGTTGCTTAAGCTCAAAACCCTGTAGACATCATTCATTGAGGTTAGTGTGTTTGAATGCACTTTGAGGAATTTTAACAACCAAATTCCATTATAAATATATACCAAATATTTTTAAAGTTAATTAACATATGTAAGGGATACAAATTTAAGTACTTAATAGGTAGAGTGGCTAATGTGACTTTGAAATGGGGTACCTATAAAAACCCCTAAGGCCTCTATTTGTTCAATTTGGGGCCTATAGGCCTGAAAATACTCATTTCAAACTTATAAGGTTTTTTCACCTCAAAATATAAATATATATCCTTAAAAAAGTCTATCATGTTATCCTTAACATGTCTATAATTCAATAAGACTACACCTCATGATACAAATGTTCATAATGACCTTTAAGTTCCTTGTTAAGGCCACCTGTAGGTGGAGATTTTGATTGTAAATAGGCAAAGAAGATGGAAATGAGGAAGGATATGTTTTTTAAAATCCTCCAAACATCATAGATGCATTTTTAACTTCTTAAATGGATGACCTCCATCAAGAACACTTTGAAACCAACTTCAAAACACCTTCTTCAACATGAAAATCACCTACCTATACGTGAAAAGAGTAGACATGGGTCTCAAATGAATGCCTTGGCATGGAAAATAAGCATGTGATCAAACTTACCTCTCCAAAAACATATAAATTAACTTAATTCACCTCATAAATTCTTTCATAATATAATACCTCTCTATTACCACTTCATAGATAGGATGAACAAGCTTATGCATGTGACTAAAACTAAAACTAAGCATGAAGTTGGAAAATGAAGAAGGAAACATGCTAGTATGAAATCCAAGAGGTGACATGGTGAAGTTAAAACATGAAAGGATATGGTAACATGACCCAATGGATTATATAACACTCTTTCTCAATTGAAAGAGACACCTATAAGAGAGAGACACTCAACAAACCAAAACACTCTAACAAAAACTACACATGGTGACAACTCCTTTCATCATAGATAAATTTTATTCATCTAAACATCATGAATCATACAAAAAATAATGGATACCATTTTATAATTAATAAAACATCCTTTGGATCCAACACCACTAATTGGTTTGTATGGATTTGGCACAAATGGAGTAAATTCTATAGGGTGCACCAAACAGCTATTAAATTTTCATAGTCAATTTAACATGAATGGTTAATAACTCATATTTTAAAAATATTAAAATTATTAATATTAAAATTAAGGTATCCTAGTGTAATATCACCTTCCAAAAGTGTTTGTCCTGAAACTTCTTGTACTTTTTATATCGAGTAAAAAATTGAGGGTCACTTTAGTTTATCTAGAAAATCAAGAAATGTGTAGAATGGTTTTGTCAAAAAAATGTTTTTTTAGATTAAAAAACATATATATTAGTGTTTTAAATATGAGGATACCCCCCATGATCTTCCCTACATGGCACGCTTTCCACAAATCTACACAAGTGCTATTTTATCTCTTTTTTAACTAATTTTTGCATTTTCAATTAGGGAACCTACAACCTTCTAATGTGACTAACGTATCTGACACTCCTATTGACCTAATATATATTTTACATTAATTTAAGACATGTAGGTACATTCTTAAATGTGTCATTTACATTAATGACGCTTAAAGGCACATAAAATGACCCCTAATGGACAAATTAACTAATGCAACTAAGACGAAAGCTAATATGACCTAAAATGACATAAGATAACAATTAATAATAATTATTAAAATATATTATGTCCCCTTAAAGTATTTTAAATCAAAAATGTTTAATATGGGTGCCCTAATTTGATCAAAAAGTCAAATTTGGTTAACAAAATGATGAATCATATGGGTAGTATGCCTATTATAGTAAGGACTAATAGCCTTATCCTATAAGGGACAAAGGATTAAATGGATTATTTAAGACAAATAAAATGTAATTTTCATAATTTAAAAAAAAAAAAAACACACACACACACACACACACACACACACACACACACACACACACACACTACACCATCAAAGTAAGACAAAGCAAGACACAAAACAAGGAAAGACATAAGACAAAACTCACACATGTGCATAAGCACTTAGGGAACACAAGGAAATGAAGAAACTATATACAAAGAGAGAGGAGAACTTTAGTAACCAATTTTTAGATATATCCCATTAACGAGGATATGAATCTCCTCTCCATCCAACCTTGAGAGTTGGAAAGCATTGTGTGATCATGTATGGGCCACTCCAAAAAACATCAAACATTATGTGTCCTATAGGTTAATATTTATCTTAATCCCACTTTAGCACAATTTCTCCCTCCTTTAAACTTATCATCATGGATTTCTTGTCATATTATCTCTTTGTTTATTCTTGGTGAGCTCTCATAGTTTACATTGCTTGATTTCTTGTCTCCTCAAACTCCATTAACTCACACAACCTAACTTCCATGCTTTCATTCTCCATCAATTGTATCTAATAAGTGAGTTCCAATTCTATTAACTCAATTTAAATTGTTAGTCTATCTTCTCTCCCATAAACAATGTGTATGGTGAGTTTCCAATTGCTCTCTTTGGGGTAATCCTATCAGTCCAAAAAGATGTCTTCAACATGGAATGCTAAGTTATTTGGTTCTCTTCCATTGTTCTCTTTATGATCATGATCAGATTATTATTTGTGGACTTATCTAGTCCATCCCCTTATGGATATTAGTTGGATGAGGTGCTAAGATATATGCCATGCTTCAAAGTCCATTTACTTGTCTTCATTCCAAGAAAATCCAATGCATTACCTGAAATCATTATTGAAGGAGCCCAAAACCTTATCACTATACCTTCGTAGAAGTCTATAACTAAGTTTCATTTGCCTCCTTGAGAGATACAACTTCCACCCATATTTTAAAGTAATTTTTAGTAGTCAACACCCACTTGTGACCAACACTAGAAGGTCGATTGATTAGGCCTATGAAATCCAAACCCCATTGCATAAAGGGTGCATCGACTTAAATTGGATGAAGAGGTAAGGTAGAAAGTTTTTATTTACCATCAAATAGAGCACATTTTTGGCACTTAATTAACTAAGCATGGGTGTTTTTTCACAAAATTTTCCAAAAGTATCCAGTCCTTATAATCCCAGTAGTTATGGTTCTTGGAGCAAAGTGGCCCAATACACCTGAATAACACACCTAATAATTCCTTTATATAAAATACCCCATCAACAAGTACATAAGGAATGGATTGTAATCTATTGTGCCTTCTTGTAACTATATATAGGCCTTGTAAACACTCATTAGTTTTAAGAAAAGGGATTATATCTAGTGTCCAAATTTTCATTGATGATGGTTTATATTTCATATTTTCATCATGGAGTTCCAAAAAAACCTCTTTTTTCTCCTTCAAATCTGAAGCAAGATGCTCACTTAACCCCTTCCCTTTCACTAGCTTGGTTGTCTTGATTTCCACATCATACTCCATCACTTTTATGATCCAACCAGCCCTCTTTTCATTAAAATATCTAATAAAAAGGAAGTATTTAACACTAATATGAGGTAAAAATTTATGAATCTTGTTTCTATACAACATATGCCTAAACTTATTTAGACTCCTAACAATTGAAAGTAATTGCTTCTCAGTATATGTGTATCTTACCTCATAGCCTTCCAAATTTTTAATAAAGAAGGCAATAGGCTGATCTAAATTTTCCTCATTTTATTTATTAAGCATTTTATATATCACCTCTTCATTCTAAAAGGTGTATAAGTTGAAATCCTTTGAGAAATTAGGACTTGCAAGAATAGGATCTTGGGTAATGGCTTGTTTAATCTCCTCAAAACTTTCCTTCCTTATTTTAGTCCAATTAAAAACTTCATCCTTCATTATCATAGAGGTTATAGGATTGAAAATATTAAAAAAATAATAAATTAACCTCCTTATGAAATTAATTTTCCCAAAGAAACTTCTCAAACCTTTCTTGTGTTTGGGCAAAGACAATGCCAAGATGGCACTCACCCTTTCAAGATCTATGGATAGGCCCTTCTTTCAGATAATGTGTCCTAAAAGTTTGACTTAATTAAAAAAAAACATACATTTATTTTGTTTGAGAGAGATTTAAGACTCTATACACTTATCAAAAATCTGTCTTAAGTGATTCAAGTAATCCTTTGCATCCTTCGACAAAACTATTCATCGTCAAGTATTAGTCCTTGAAAACCCATATCCATTACATTTTGAAATTTATCTCCATCATTATAAAATATAAAATTAATTTTTATATATCATGTGTACCCCATTTAATACTAAAGGCTTTCTTATATTGATCACTTTCCTTCACCAAAATTTGATTGTACCCAAAATACCCATCAAGGAGAGAAAACCTTTCACTACATACCAAAACTTGAAAAAATTATTCCATGGAAGGGAGAGGATAATTTTACTTCAAATAAACTCTATTAAAATCCCTAAAATCAACACATAACCTAATTTCCCCATTCTTCTTCCTAATAGGAACCAAGTTTTCCAACAAGGATGATTGTTTAATGGGAATGATAATTTTGCACTAAATCAAATTGGTGAGTTCTTTATTCATGAGTGGCTCAATATTAGGATTAATTGGCCTTTGTATGTTCTTGATAATCTTTGATTTTTCATCTATCTCTATGGTATGTTGACCTAAGTTTGGGTTAAATCCTTCCAAGTAACTATATTCCCATGTAAAGACATCATAAGACTCCTTCAATAACTCAACAAAATCATTCTTCTCTTCAATATTACATACCTTTCCAAGTGCAAGCAACTTGTACTTTAAAAGTTTTTAATTTCTCATTTTTATCTTTCTTGGTATAAATGCTTCCCTTCTCTTTCTTATCCTAGTCATCATCATTGAATATGCTCTCAAGATTGACTAGGACTTTAGGAAGTTTGTTGGACTTCAATTCAACAATATGCCCTCCATATTTCTTCTATAGTTTGAAACAATTCTTGGAAAAAAAAATTATCCTCTTCTTGTATAAAAAGTTTTATTTCTTGATCACTATCAAACACT
The DNA here is from genome assembly GCA_037957365.1 of Torreya grandis. Lineage (NCBI taxonomy): Eukaryota > Viridiplantae > Streptophyta > Pinopsida > Cupressales > Taxaceae > Torreya > Torreya grandis. The sequence continues at coordinate 1,035,316 of JARHVA010003063.1, read as the reverse complement.
TGCCAATTAGTGACATTATCTAGTATGGAGGGTCTTACAATTACCTTGACATGTGGCTAGTTCTTATCCTCTTCTATACCTTTTGGAACATCAAAATGAGCACCAATTTTTGACAACATATGAACGTGTTTTTTTTAATATATTGGGATGGATTTTATTTTTAAATATTTAAAATATTCCACAATATCCCACACTCTATGCTTATAGGACTTAAGCAAAGATTTTTTAGTCAAATTTTGTCTTCTAACTTGGTTGGTAATAAGTTCACTATCACCATACACTTGTAACTTTTTAATACCTTATTTCCTATCCAATTCAAGGCTATGAATGAGGGAATCATATTATAACACATTAAAATCAAAAGAGAATTTAAATCTGAAAGTGGAAAAGCACCTTTCCTTAGAAGAAGAAACCAACATTGTTCCACCACCTACCCCAATCTTGTTTCTTGATCCATCAAATAAAATCTATCATAAACCATCTATATCTTCACATTTATTTATCAAATTTGGATTGAAAGAGTAATATTCATGCATAAAATACACCCAAATACCAACATCCTCTTTGAACTCTTAAGGATCATGCTCATAATGCTCATCTCCCCATTCATCTAAGTACAGATCAAAAACTCCTTCAAGGGAAGATGTTGGAGATTGGTCTATGTGGAGTTCCTCTTCATAAATGATGTAATAGTTGACATTTTACACTTTAGGTGTGTAATGATCCAAATTATTATTAGCAAAAATTTTGTAATTGAATATTCACCTTAGAACCATACTTTGTTCTAAACACTGTGTAGGACCAATTGGCAACCAAGTATCCACCTTTCTTAGTTTTAAACTTTATTGACAAACAAAGTGTAAAGTATGGAGGAAAATTTTCCAAAACTACATCATGAGGAATGGAAAATGTATGACAAGCATGTAGGATCAAATTAAAATCTTTAACTGTGCCCAAAGTCTTGGTTGGTGATCCATCTAATTGTAAGACTCTTTTAGCCATTGGATCATATTTGAGGCCTAGTTTATTTGTTATACACTTGGGCATAATTAAAGTACTATCCCAAATATCTATGATGTAATATTGAGAAAAAAAATCACCAATTATTAGAGACATGTAGAAATGAGAAGTTTTTTCATTCTTATTCACTTGACCATTTATAATTTGGGTTCCATTAACCAGGATAACATTTTCATTCCTAAATGAGCCAATTTGATTAACTAATCCTTTCAATTATTTTTGGAGCATATAATTTTACCCTAGTATAGTCAAATAATCCCAAAATGATATGTTCATGTTTATATTATTGATCTAGTCCACAACATTAATATAATAATTTCTCACCTTTGGGGGATCCTTAGAAATACTAAATCCTTGTGATGTAGCTTCTGAAGGTGGGTGAATAAGAGCTCTCTTTACATTATAAAAATTCTAACCTTATTACACTCTAGGATATGAATTTGAATCACTCACCATTTGAGATGATGTGGAGACCAAAATAGGTCCTTGAGTTTCTCCTTGTTGCTCTTCAATAACCCTTTTCTTGGACCTAGTGTTATAAGTAACATTAGCATTCATATTTCTTGTATTCCCCAAGTGATTAATAACACAAAACTCTCCATAAAAATAATTTATAAGGATAGAATAAAAATATGGTTTACTATTATCCATTCCACTTTGTATTGGTCCTTAAAATATTGGAACTTAAGAAGCTTAAGTTCCTTGCATTGTCATGGTTTGATTGTTTATTTCATTTGCATAAGCAACTTGTTCTTGATTTTTCTTAAAAGATGGATAGCATGGTTTTTCTTAAACTAAGTTTTATTGGGTGGGAACAAGATATTTAGAGGATGAGAGAGAATTAGTATTGTATCCTTGATAATGCCTAGCATGGGTGATTTGACCTTATCCTTGCATATTGCTTCGAAAAGGGGGTCTATTGGTTTGTATAAACTAATTATAGAGTTAATATGGCCTATAACCTTGAGATTGTTACCTTTTGAGGGAAACCAACTCATTAGTGACACTTTGGATCAATATTTTAACTTCATGGATCTCATTTTAAGGGGCAATGATAGGCCTTTCTTGACAAGGAAAAGGAGCTAAAGTGGGCAATGTAACTTGGCTAGGAGGTTACAAATCAAGGAATAGTGGCATTGGTGGCCTGGGAGCAATATTCCCACTTGAACGAGAAAATTATTACAATTTATGTCTATCTAATAGGTATTAGGGATTTTATTCCCACCTATGGATTGGATCATAATAGATACATCACTATTCAATGCTTTTAGATAGTACAAGAATGCATAGTTTGGTGTAGGTCTCATAAGGGTTGTGATCCTATCCCATATTTTTTGAAATGTAGTGTTAAAATATTGAATAAAATCTTGTGATGCCCTCTTGATAGTGGTAAATTGATCAACTAGAGATATATGATTAATATTCTCTCCAAACCTCTTAGTCAATATATCTCTTAGTTCATCTTATGAACCAATAGAATTTTTAGGTAGAGTCCCATACTAATCAAAAGCTTTTCCATTGAATGAAAATGACAAAAAAATAATATCAACATTTTTTAAATGATATTATGGATATTACATAAGTTTTATATGTTTCTAATATGTTTAATGGTAGCTATTATGACCCTATCCACTAAAATATGGAACACTCTGAAGGGATGCTCTAAAAATTTGGTCATACTAGGAAAGATTCAAAGGAGATGATCCAGTGAAGGCTAAAAAAGGTTGGTTTTTAGACATCTTATAATGTGAAATTTTAATATTAGGTGTTTAATTAAACAATAACTTAAAATTCTTAAACACCAACTCTCCTTAATAAGGATGAGTATTCATAAACCTAAAAAATTTGGTAGAATATGGAGGTAATTGCACAAATGCAAAGGGTATGCCTTTAATATTAGACCTAATGGTCACCTTTGGCATGGAAATTAGGAATTTTTTAGAAAAAAAAGAGTTTAAAATTTTAGTGGAGTCACCAGGTACTTAATGTATATGTTCATATAGTAAAATCTATGCCAAGACCAACACCAATTTTGGATAGTTTTCTAGGACTTAGAGTCCCACTAGGCATGACAAAAACTATTGTCACTTAGATTTTCACCCTTTGAGGATATACCTAGCTCTCCTCATCCAAGTGGCATAATGGAAACATCTCTTTTTATATGGGTGATAATTTATTGAGATGAATCTCTAGAAGGGCTAGTTCCCTTGACACAATCTTTGAAACACTTTCTTACCTATAAACTTGTGGATGAAAAGGGTTAAAAAAAATAAGAAAGATAAAACTGGTGATGCACCAATATTATATCTCCTCCTATTGACTAAAATTTTTCTACTCAAAGAAAAATAAAGCTTCTCTTACATAAAACTCACAACACAAAGTAGATTGTTACATCAGTGTTTCATAAGCTAGGTTCAAAAGGTATTTTGATGCTTAAGAGGGTATTTAAGGATTAATTTATAGGATAACAGAATTAAACACTTATAATAAATATATAAAATTAGAAAATAACACTAAAAAACACCTAAAATAGTTGATCTTCTCCACATTTGGTGAATAATCAAGGATAACATGCTAGAAAAGATAATCTTTTACTAGACAAGACCAACAAGATTGCATTAAAACTCAATTTAAAATCATTTGAGTAGGAAAAATAACTTTATTATTTATTAAATATTCATTTAAGTAAATTTTTTTCAATATTTTCCCCATTAACCAATGGAGGTTTCTCAAAAGAGGTAAAAGAATCCATACTTATAACCTTTAAGAGAGAAACAAGGTAAATGAATTCCAAAGGTCACTTGGACATGTATAAATATAAAAAAATATTTAAATTTTCATGGGAAATATCCATGTGGAAATCCATGCAATTTTATGATGTCAAATTATCCATAGATGTCATGAAACCTATGAAAAGTGTCACAAAATTCCTTATCCTAGCTTAGAAAACTGCCTTCATCATTTGGAGCTATTTGAACATCTGATCACTAAATAGGGAGAGGTATGATGATGGGAAAAATAGGGAAGAAATTCAAGAATTAAATTACATGAATATTTTTCATTTCTACTCCTTTTAAAACTCCTAGAATGAAATAATCACTATTTACAGTGTAAAAACTCTTTATTTTAGTCACCCTTCACACTTGGCATCACAAATGTTTTCAATTTTCCACAAAAATTAATGGTATGGAGTTAATTTAACTTGGAAATACCATAAATGGCCTTATAATACTTAGGTACACCTTAATAAGGTCCATAATTAGAGTTTTCACCTTTCTCACCCTGTGTTCACTATGCTACTTTTGACTGGATGAAAGTAAGATAATTGTTTGAACAATTAAAATTTTTTATCAAGAATTAAATGAATTTTGGGGGTTATAAAAATTCCTAATATTTTCCCCAAATTTGATTGAATCTTCTCAAACCTCTTAGAACTTGTAAAAAAACTTAAAGTGGTGAGAAAAACACTCTTTTGCATGTTGATTGTATAGTTATATATATCTGATTTGCATGGGTGAGTACTGAAGTGAGTATTATCCATTTTCTAATAAGTTTTATTTCCAAAATATGCCATTTTGGTGGCTCTCCAAGCTTATTTTCTCCATCAATTTTTTCAAAGAGTTTTAGATAGTTTCTAGGTCCTAAGATTTGTTCATAAATATGGCACATTGAAATTTCAATACAATGTCAAAAATTAGTTGATAGGGACCCTCTCTAACTCCTATAAACTTATTTAGTTCCCATGTAGGTCCTCCAAGGTAATGTGAGCTTCACAAGTTACCCTATCAAGCTTGATTTTTTAAATTTTCATGAAGGTGAGTGGTTTTGAGCTCAAATGTGGCTTTCCTGATCAATTCTCTCAACTAAAAAATCCCTCACACATGTATTTTGACATAAAAAACATTCCTCAACCATCTAGATAGTTCACTAGGAGCCATAATTGAAGATGGACTACTAATTGGCATTAGGCCTTTTAAAGACCTAATAGGTCTACTAGGCACCTTGATGACTTTGGGTATTAGTGATGTTGTATCATAGTTACATTGGTGTATTAGTAATTTTTACACCCTATTTAATATCACCAAACCATCATATATTCCTCCAAATAACCTACTTCATGTTCTTTCTTTACTTGTCAATTAGGCCTAGTGGAAAACTTGCCTGTTTGGACTATGTACAAGGTAAAAAAGATGCTTTTGGGAGTATGAGCCATATGTATTGTTTATTATACCCTAAATTAATTATATACACCTCATTATATGTTTTTTTAGGTCCCTAAGTTTTCACATCAAGTCCCATGCCCATTCTACACTCATTTGATTATTTTATCAAGTTCTGATATTCCTAGAGTGGCTAACCTCTAAGACAAAATAGAGAGGTATCTCCCTGATCCAATATAAAAAAATGAGTGTTTTGAGAGATTTTAAAAGTCATAATTACCATTTTTACCAAAGTGTTTCACTTTATTCTAAATTTTGGATGCCAAACCGTCTCCAAATATCCAAGAAAGGGGCCAAAAACCATGTTTTCCTACATTGTTTCCCTAAAACCACTTAAAGTCACTCTTTCAAGCAAATATAAAACCTTTATGATGATATAACATGTTTTTAATTCACAATTTATGATTATGGATCTTTTAAAACCATCTAAAACACTTCCTCATTTGGATTGTTGTCCATTTGCTCAATGAGAAAGGTATTTGAGCACCTTGGAAATTTTTTTTACATGTTATTTCACCTATTAGGTCATAATGGATCATTTTATGGTCACTTAAACCATTCCTCCACTTCCAAACTAGTCTATGATTCACTTATCCTTACCAAGCTATACCTTGCTGACTAAGATAGACTTGCTTGTAGGTGATCTTTTCATCATGGTACACTAGTGTAGATTCTTGGTATCCTAATTATATATCAAAAAATTTATATAAATAATATGTTTTCAAGCACTCACTTCTCAATGTTCTTAAACCTCAACTAGGTACAATGGTTTTGGTCATTATTTCAAACCCTATTGTAGGCTGAGAAAACCCTACATTTATTTTCCCCTATGGGTTTCATAAGCTCAAAAAATTTGTCCATGATGATTTGTAGACCCTAATTATACAATTTATGGTCACTAACCTTTCCATTTCACTTGGAAACTCACCTAAGAGTTTCAAATTCCCTCTTGTATCTCATACCATTTCTTGACTAGTGACTGAGATGTACTTACCCTTTTAGGCTGGTTGTAGGTGAAAGAAACTTCATAAATGTATTTTAAAGATTTTAAAATATCCATAATAAATTTATTTGTTTTCACATGATTTATTTTACCCATGTTCACTAACATAATAGTCACTAGGTCATTTATATCTTACTTTAGCTCATGACTAGGATAACTTAATTGACGCTAGCTCGTAATTGATCCAAGCTTAGTTGGGAGGTAGTCACAGAGATATATAGGGCATTTAGGGGTTATATGTCTCTTGAAATTACCTAGTTTTCACCAAACATTCTCATTCCTATCATATTCATCTAAACTCCTAAGACTGAATCACTTTTTCCCTTTGCTAAGGCAGTCCATGATAACCCTACCTATAGGTGGATATAGGGGTATAAGCCATTGTTTAAGGTGCTCATGAGACTTTATAACATTATCTTAGCTCACACAAGATTTTATTCATTTGCCTTCACTTAATTTTCTCCATTGGTGTCCAAAACAAATTCTTCACCTAACTAAGACAACCTTCATCTAATACCTAGCTATAGGTTACCATTAGGCTCTATTTTATTGATAGAAAGGTATAAATGAATTAAAATTACAATACATCATTCCTCATTAAGTGATTTACAATCCATAAATTATATACTTTTGTCTAGGAATGCTTTAACTTTGAGGTATGCTTAAAATTACCACTTTGGAAAGTAAAGTTGTTAAAGCTCAAAACCCTATAGATATCATTGATTGAAGTTAGTGTGTTTGAGGGAACTTTGAGGGATTTTAAAATCCAACTTCCATTATCAATCTATCCCAAATATTTATCAAGGTCATTGATGTATGTAATGGATATAAGGTCACCTACAATAATCCCTGAGGTCTCTACTTGGTCATTTTGGGGCCTACATGACTGAAAATAGTTATTTCAACCATATAAGGTTATTTCACCTCAAAATATAAATATATATCCTTAAACAAGTCTATAATGGCATTCTCAACATGTCTATAATGCAAGAATACTACACCTCATGGTACAAATGTTCATAAGGACATTCAAGATCCCTATCAAGGCCACCTATAGGTGGAGATTTTGATTGTAAGTAGGTAGAGAGGGTGGAACTAAGCAATAATATGTTAATTAAAAGCCTCATAACACAATAAATTCATTTTTCACTCCTCAAATATATGACCTCCATAAATAACACTTTGAAATCAACCTCAAAAGACCTTCTTCAACATGAAAATCACCTGCATGTAGGTGAAAAGAGTAGACATGGCTCTCAAATGAATGCCTTGGCATGTAAAATAAGCATATGATCAAACATACCTCTCCAAAATAGTGAAAATTAACTTCATTTAACTCTAAAAGTTTTTATAAGCCAATAACTCTCTATTACCACTTAATAGACAGGATAAATAAGCATATACATGGGACTAAAACTAAAACTAACCATGAAGTTGGAAAATGGAGAAGGAAACAATCTAGAATAAATCCAAGATGTGACATGGTGAATTTAAAACATGAAAGGATATGGTCACATGACCCAAGGGATTATAAAACACTCTTTCCTAGTTGAAAGAGACAACTACAACAGAGGGACACTCAACAAACTGAAGCACTCCAACTGAAACTACACATGGTGACACCTCCTTGCATCATAGAAACATTTTGCTCATCCAAAAATCATGAATAATGCAAAAAATTATTTATACCATATTAAAATTAATCTAACATCCATTGAAGCCAACACCACTAACTGATTCTTAGAGATTTGGTAGAAATGGAGCAAAACCTATAGGGTACACCGAATAGCTAGAAAAAAATTATATTCAACTTGTTAGTAATGGTTAATAAATCAAATTTGACCAATATTAAAATTATTAATATGAAAATAAATTTATATTAGTTTACTATCACCTCCAAGAAAAAATTGTCTTGAAACTACTTGTACTTTTTGTACCAATCAAAAACCTTAGAGTTACTTTAATTTGTCTAGAAAAGTAAGAAATGTGTAGAATGTTTTTGGAATAAAATTGACTATTTTACATCAAAAAAATCCTATATATGATTTTTATAAATACGAGGAGACCCCCGATTATCTTCTCCATGTGGAACACTTTCCAAAAATCTATACAAGTGCCATTTTATGACTCTTTCAATTGATTTCAATAATTTTAATTAGGGAACATACAACCTTTTGATGTGACTGACATATATGAAATTAATCCTAACCTATTGGACATTTTAAATTAATTAATACACATATTCACCTTTGTAAATTTTATATTTTCATTATGACTCTTAAAAGCACATAAAATGACCCCTAATGTACAAATTGACTAATGCAACTAAGACCAAAGCTAATATAACCTAAAATAGCATTAGATAACAATTTTTAATTCATATTAAAATATATTAAAACCCCTTAAAAAAATTCCTAGATTTTCCCGAATTTGACGAAAAAGTAAAATTTGGTCAACAATAGTGTCTTGAGAAAGAAGGTTGTTAAGCATGTGTGGTGGTTCATCATGGTGTATAGATATTTTAAGATGATCAAGTGGGGAAATTTATTATAAATATTATGGGTATTCACTCTCAAATGTCTCTTGATAAGTTACATCAAATTTTAGTATTTTATGTGTTATATATTCATTAGTTATGTTTTTGAGGAAGAGTGATGGAGATGTGTTGGCATGGAGCAAGAAGAAGTTTCCACTAGAAGAATAGGTCAGATCAAGGTAAGGGGGAGTTTGGATCACCTTTATAACATGGTCCTTTCCTTTTATTATAATCTTTTGAGGTCGTCAGGATCAAATTATGCCCACTTTGTCATTGTGTCAAAGGGGGAGAAAGTTCCTATTGGGGAGAAAGTTATTTTTGTGAGAGTGATTTATAGAGATGAGAAGGTGGGATATATATTGATATATATGATGTTGGTTTACATTAATAAAAAAAGGGGGAGATTATTGGAGTTTTATAAAAGTTATCATATTGATGTCATGGTAGTGTCATGAAGGTTTTATGGTGAGTAGATGAAGTGCCTATTGTCACTTAGATTTTAACCCTTTGAGGATATGCCTAAGCTCTCTTTATCCAAGTGGCACAATGGAAACACCTATAGGCTTGTGGGTAGCCTAAAGATGAGGTGAATATTTAGATAGGACTAGCTCCCTTTATGTAGTAGTTTAGATGACAACTACACCTAAACTTGGGGGTGGGGGGGGGAGAGGGAGAGATATTATTGAAAGCAAACTATTCTAAGTGAGGTGATACACAAAATAAGATGATGACTTCCAACCAAAAAAATTGTACACATAAGAACAAAGGACTAACCAAACATACACTCTAATCTGCATCTTCTCAGATCAATGTTACATTATGAGTTTATGGATGAATTTGAAAATATAGGAGGAATAAATAAGAGGCCTTGAATGGTACTAGTGAATAAACTAACTCACTCAATCCTCTACATTTCCTAGAACACTTCACATGCCCTACAAGAAGAAGCTTTTCAACTGAAAATAAGATGAAAGAATGAGACAACATGCTAAGGAATCCATAGTATTCACTAGGAAAGATACAAAATTCAATTATAAAACACTATTAATAGTCATGAAGAGGTAATAATAATTAATCTTACTGATCAAATAGTATACAAATGAGCAAGGCTTCACCATACTTAGGTGGAAAATAAGTTACAATGGCCAAAATGGATAGCTCTTATAGAACTTGAGTGAGAGACAAGAAGAAATAATTAAAAGGGTCACAAAGATACTTGTAAATTTGAGATAATCAATTCATTTTTCATGAGAAGAGGATATGGGATTAACCATGTAAGGTCAATAATTACAAGTGTCAATATATGGCATGAAACTCTTGTAAAGTGGCATGAAACTCCTCATTCTAGCTCAAAAAACTACCTTCATGATTTGGACCTATTTGAACATCCCAAAATTTATAAAGGAAGGGTATAATGATTGGAATGAAGGGGAAGGATTTAATACATGCCTCTTTATGCATTCATTATAGGCATGGTTATCTAGAATCATCCCAAAATGAGCTACCATCATCTACTATCAAGAAAATGCCTCTTTCATGCACATTACACACTTGACCTCAAATTTGGATCTAGTTTACCATGAAATTCCATGGGACAGAGTCGATGAAACCTTTCAAGACCCTCCATATCCTTAAAATAATTAGGGACACCTTAAAATCACCTCACTTGAAGTTTTCTACCCTTCTTACTAGCTTGGTCACTATGCCAATTTTGATTGGCTAAGATGAAGCACCTAGTTGAGGCACTTAGGGTTTACTCCAAGGCATGAAACTTACATTGGGGGTTATCTTAAGTCTAAATATTCCTTACCATGTGATTTTCATCTCTTGAAACCTCTTAGGACCTGCACAACCCACAAATATGTAAAGAAAAGCATGTTTTGTACCTTGTTTGTACAAGTTAATATATCTCAAAAGTATGGGAGGGTTACTAAGTGAGTCCTTTAAAATTTATAAGAACTTTAATGGTCAAATTATCCCATCTAGATATTTCTCCAAGCTTTATTTCTCTATTAGGTCTTTACCAAGGGTTTTTAAGGGTTTTAGGCAAATTTCCTTCTTAATATTTGTTCATAAAGCTCTAATATTAGAACTTACAAAAATTCACACAAAAATTATTTTAATGGAACCTAATAACCACTCCAAAATCCTTTGGTTCCCATGAAAATTTTTAGAGGAGATATGAGCCCTTGAAATCACCCTATCTAGCTTGTCTTCATAATTCTTGCATGTTTTGATTATCTCTGAGTTAAAATTAGCTTTCCCATAAGTATCTATGCATAAAAAAAGTTTATAAATGTATAATTACATCTCCTTAATATGTTATAATAATATATATCATATATCATACTAGAAGTTAAGTGACTTATCATTTTACCTTAGGCTTAAACCTTGCCTAACATGCCTACCTACACCTTTGAGGATCTAGAGCTTCTCATAAGGATTATACAATTTATGGGATGATATTAATGTTTATATGTATATTTTTAAACCTACCAAGTAATCTTAAAACCTTCTAGGTACAATTTCTCATCTCTTCTTCTCATTCATTAATTAGGCCTACTTAAGACCCCTAGGGTTTGACTACATATGGTTGTCCACCAACACTTACTAGTGTTTTATCATAAATATTAGGATAAATTAATATTTTTTACAGATAAATACATGTTATTACATCATAAAAAATCATCACATAATGTGTCCAAGTCACCAAACACCTATTAAGGTCACATTTTCTCTATTTTTTATGTTTATGCATGCCTAAAAGTGGAAAACCTTTGAGACAAGATAGAGGATATGTTCCATACTTTTTTAATAAAAATAAATAAATTATGGTGTTACATGGGTCATGATGACCTATTACACAAAAAATCAGGTCAAAATGACCTATCTATCACCTTTAAACATCTAAAATCCCAAGGCAAACATTTAAAGCATTGATTGTGTGGAGAAATGGCATGTAGGCTATATATGCATCATTTGAGACCTTATTTTACTTTGTTTTAATTAGTGAGAGTAAATTAAAGATGTAAAATTCATTGTGGAGATGTTTAAAACCCATTTATCACTCTACCCTACTATAAACCCTCTCCCTTTCTTGAATTCTAGAGACTATATTTCAAACTTCAATGTGTTTCTTGTTTGCTTCCTTTAAGATGATCTTTTAAATCCCAAATACAAGACTCTTAGTCTTTCCAAAAATTTTACTCATCTAAAATTAATTATAATTAATTTTTTAAATCACCCAAAAACATTCTTCCTCTTTGAATTCTTCATTTTCACCTATTGAGTAAAGAGTCTTAGTGCAACTATACGAAGTACAACTTTTGGACTAATAGGGAGAGTAAATGATCAACTTGGAAGTTTCATAGATATTTTGTGAAAAAATTATTTATAACTTATAAATAATTTTTAGTTTATTTTAACATTTTACTTCTCCTAATCACATTCACCTTTTACCTCAATTCATGTTCAAGACTGCAAAATGATAGTTGTAGTTGCATACAGGGCTATAAGGGACATCTATAGGATTTTCACACATTAAAATATTTGTGGAGATCATCATGGCCTTTAATAAGGTGTTATTATATTAATTTGATAACTTAAAATTACATTTAACCCTTACCTACACTTTGAACTCACCAAATTGAATTCTCCTTTTTGACTAAGAACCCTTACCTATTTGACTCTTGTAGGTGTATGTGAACTTGTAATTGAGAGTTTTCATGGTATGGAGAGACTCTTCATGAATAATGATAAAAAATTTATGTCTTCTCATACATTCTTACCTATAATTCTCTAAACACCATCTAGGCATCAAACTTGGGTCTTTGTTTCATACTATGTTGTAGGAACGTATTTCATTGTGTGTGGACACTGGTAGGTGGCCACAGGGCTTTGAAACTATACATCAACATCATAAAAATGTGGTTAATGCCAATTTTTATTCCATTAAATCCATGTTACCATTCTAAACATAAGGGTAATCATTATTTTAAAGATAGGATATCAATAATTACTGAAACATCTAAATCTTATAGAGATGAATGTAAGAATTCAGTGATTTTAGAGGCAAATTTGAGGCCACAAAAAACCTCTTTCCATTAAAATTATAACCTCAATTCTTGGAAAAAATTCTTTTATATGTTATAAAATATAAAACTCACCTATTTGGATGATTTGAAAATGTTTTAAAACATGTTATAGGGTGCCTATAATAACCCCCTGGACCTTTATTTTGGATCTTTGGGGAACAGATCCTTGTATACGTTCACTTGACTCTAGGGAATTTTTGAAACATATACTTGTGAATTAAACATCTCAATTGAGTGTTCCCTAATCACAACCAATTTTATAACTCCAAATTTTAATTCATCATGCTCTATTTTCCCTAAATGACACCTCAACTGACTGTTAATGACCACCTATATGTGGTTATTTCTATTTATATAGACAATAAAGTGTAAATATGGATAGTGTGTATTGTAAATTTACTTTAATGGGTTTTATATCCATTTTAAACCTCCAAAATCACTCTTTAAAAATATTAAGAGATTAAAACATATCTTAACTCTTCACCTTCAACATGACATCAACAAATCTCATACACATGTGCATTAGGCTATTATAAAGGTAGGGCATGGAATGGAGAAAGAACATGTTGTTGAATGGCATAAAAAAAAACACATTTTAAACCTTCAATTACATAATTTCCATGTCCAAATATTCTCTTTAAATGTGAAAACCACTTGCATACATATGGAATAGAGTAGGCAGGGGTGTATCATGATTATTTGGTGTGATCAAGACATGGTGTTTGGGAATAAACATGGATATATATGATAATATGGAAATGAGACTTTTTGGACACCATATTTCAACTACATGAGACCTTTAAAGGAAAGCAACATTATGTAAACAAGAACTTTGACTAAGACTGTACATGGTGGCACCTTCCTTTCAACATGGACTAACTTGCACATCAAAACACCATGTAACATGAAAGTAAGTATGAATACCATATTATAATCTATCCAAAATATTTTGGATTCAACATCACCAACTAGTTCGTATAGACTTGACCAAAATGAAGTAAAACCTATAAGGTGCATGAAACAACAAGAAGAGAAAAACAATCATCTTATAAATGATTATTTATAAATCATAGTTAATAAATAATTACACTATTGAAATTTAAATTAAGGTATATGAATGTAATATCACCTAAAAAATCATTTTCCTTGAAACCTCTTAAGTTATCTATTCTAAGCACAAACATTAAGGTCACTTATGTATGTCTAGGAAAGCAAAGAAGGACAAAAATGGATTTGGATTAAAAATGGCACTTCCAAAGAATGTAAAGTGTTTAAATTAGTTTGAATAAGTTTAATAGGTCCTACATGATCTTCTCCCATGTGTCACCTTCCCACATGGGTCGTACAAGTACCAAATGCTCCCTTTTTATTTGGTTTCTTGAATTTTAATTAAACAACCTACAAGATTTTGATGTAACTAACATCTATGATAGGTAAACTAACATATTATATTTTTAAATTAAAATAGGACACTTGGGCACCTTTTTAACTATTCCACTTGCATTTATGACCCCTTAAAGCCCACTAAATAACCCAAAATGACACATTGACTAATATGACTAAGACCAAGGCTAAAATGAAATTAAATGACATAAAATAACATATAATACACCCCATGACAATATATTAGACCCTATAAAATATTTAAAACTCATTTTTTTACCTATAGGGGTCGCAATTTAAACTAAAAGTCAAATTTAGTCAACAAATTAGTGACTCATATATCTAATATGCCTATTACACTAACTAGACCTATAACCTTAATAGTCAAATGGGTTTATGGAATCATTTTAAATTTGAGACAAAAAAGAGGAATTTTACAATAGGCTTTGATGAAGATAGGACCACTTGATTACCTTAACCACACAAAATAAAGGACACACAAAAAACCAAACAAACAAACACACAAGACACACACACCATGTGCTCAAGGCACGTAGAGGAATTATAAAACAAAATATTATGAAAAACTATAAACTAAACATACCTCCTTTCTAGGGTGAAAAGGAAAACTTATTGAATCATCTTCTTGATCGGATGAGTCATAGTGTCAAAAATGTTTCTCCTTAAATTGAATGCTTTTTAGATCATACCTATTCCTTGGCACTTCATTTGATCTGATCTCAAGTAGATCATCCTAAAATAGGTTTCCAATGTAGATATATTCCTCTTTAACTTGTACACATACCCCATACTGCTACCCACTCTTCATCTCATGGTCAACTTGTATCTTCATTGTAGACATGGATTTAAGAGGATTAATTTTTTGTTCCTTAGAAGATTAAGGTGAATAAGAGCTTGTTCCATCCTTCAAGATATGATGTGTTTCTCCTAACTTAATGAGAGTATGATATCCAATTTTTATTACTTAAAACATATCACCGTCAAATGCATATGCCTCTTGAAAGGATAGATTTGAAAGGTTGATTTTCCTTTGTATACTTACTTGAGTACCAAGGCTTCTTTCTCCATCTTTGACCAGATCATATCCTCCTTAAATAGGAGTATAACCCAATATAATGACTTCAAAAAATTAATCCAAATGTTGATTAAGAATTTATCTTTGCCCATCCATGACATCTTGCAAAGTGATGGAAGAACCAATGAATGTTTCCTCTTCTTTGACAAAAATAAAACATTCTTCCTCATCAACACAATAAAAAATATCCACATAATAAGTCACTTCTTCTTCATCATTTAGGATCCTATAGTGATATAAAATGTGAAATTTGGTTACTTGAATATGGCTAAAGACAACAAATCTATAGGTCCTCCTACTTGCTTGTATAACCCTTTTAGGATTTTCTTTCACTGATTCCTAGTCATCCACAACTTTCTAGACTTAACCCTTTTAGACCTAGGTAGCTCTTTCAATCCTACATCCATCCTCAAAGGTCTCATTCCCTCTATAAAATAGTTCCAAACTTGGATAGGAGCACTAAAACCTAGGGTGTCTTATTTATGGTGCTATTATCCAAGTGTACTTTTGGTCCTAATGGTCATATTTTCTTGAATCCTTATCCTAATTCATGTAAACTCAAATTAATTTAACCTAATATCATTAAATACCTTATAAAACTACATTAAAAATCCATATATAAGGGTTATAACTCATTTACAATAGAGAATCAAGAATACATGCAAGTAAATTCAAGTACTTTTCCCTATTCTATATATATATTCTTCTAATATTATTCCAAGATTATTCAAACCCTTACACCAGTCCCTAGTCATTTCAAGTAAACCCAATTTCACATTTAATTCCATTTTCATACACAATTTCACTAAGTACTTTAATGGGAGAAATGCATTACCTTGATCCCTCCTTAAAGTATTGGTATGTAGACAACGTGCCCACACACGGGGTGTGAAGCACATCCATCATATCATTTACACACTAAACCCTTCTCTCTTTCCCAAGTTTACATTCAAGTTCAAGCATGAAGAAATCCTATGGATTTTAAGATTAAAATATATGCACCATGATCTTCACAAAATTTTGGGCTTTGATATTTCACTCACAAGGTAACACAAACCTTCTGAGTAAAACCTAGAAAACTCAAATCACCTAAACAATAGCATAAAAAAAGGACTATAGTATTAAAAAATAGGGTGTCCCAATTTTCGTGCTCCCATCCAATCTAGAAATGAACTCTAAGATCTTATTTTTGATATTCTCCCAAGCTTGCACAAAAATTTCCATACCTTGCAACATCCATCTCAGTCAATTTCCAATGAAGTTTGATTTTCTCTCTATTATTACTATTTTTATAAAAGGTAAAAATATAATATGTTTACACAAATCAATGGCTTAATTATCAAACATTATTTACTGATTTACCCTACTTAGACCTATTTATTTAATTAGGAATAAAACTCCATTATTCTAAAAAATAATAAAATGTTTGATCAACTTGACTTACTTTGAATTTTTATATAAAAACCCTAGAAACCATAGGTTAATTTATTTCTAATTTTTGTACATAATTTCATGATTTTTAATATATTTAAAAATAATAAAATATACAAATTAAATTAAAAATTATCATATATTTTGTTAGGAACCAAGTTTGCACAGACTAGTTCCATTTTGCATACAATCACATTCCAAACACTAGGAAAAATATATTGCTAATTTTCAAAATATTTTCTGCTTTTTCCTAAATTTTTCAAGAAAAATTCTAAAAAAATCTATAAACTCATATCAAAATTTTTAAATTTTCATAGTATTTTTTTAAAAAAAAAATCATTCAAACATCCCTAGTTGCATATACTAGCACCTATTTGCTTCTTGAGATTTTACCTTACATGTCTGGGAGCTCTATATCCTTTTTATGCAAATTCTAATTAGCAATATTTAGGAATTTGCATTTATTATATTCAATACTTTACTTTTATATCACATTACCTATTAAATCTTAATGAAAAACATTCAAACACATGATAAATTATTTTTTTACTTTCACAATGGCCTATTATACTAGTTTTGATGAAATTGATAAAATAGAACTTCAAGAACTGTTAACAAAACATTCAAATATGCAAGATGACATGATTATAATTCTATAAGAGGAACAACTAAAAGTTAAAAATGGTCAATACTATTAAACCATGTATAAAATAATTGAAAATGATACTATGGGGGAAACTATGTCTCAATAACCCCTTATAGTATACCAACCTACCTCTATGCCACTAGTTATAGCTAGTACATCCATCTCTCCTAATGTGGTAGCCATTGTTTAAGAGATAAGATCTCTTCAATACAAGGTGCTACATCTTGATCAAGGTAAAAATAGACCTACGTAGGATTTTGATTCTTTTATTTTTTTCCATACACCATTAGCCCATCACATTCCTTTTAAACCCTTGCCACAAGGTTTTGTTCAACCCAAGGTTACTCTTTATGATGGAAAGGGTGATCTAGAGACATACTTTAGAGCTTTTCATGCAACATGCTTTGACTATGTACCTAATTATTAGCTACTTACCAATATATTTATATGGAGCCTAAAGGATTATGTTTTACAATGGTTTTATAGTCTACCAAATTAGTTATTTCATGCATTCAATTGTTTGGCTAACATGTTCTTAGAACACTTTAGAATTAACATAGGTGATAAGGTTTCATATGTTGAAATTTCTCAATAGAAACAACAACCAAATGAGCATTTCATAGACTATGTTATTTGTTATAAGACCATTTTGGATAAGATGATTAGTCCCATGGTAGATCAAAACTTACATAACCTATTCAAATAGATTCTTCTACCAGTACTTCATGAATAAATTATGTTCAAGTGATTCTCTTCCTTCACTGAATTGTGTCATACATTAAAGGAAAGAGAAGTGAAACTCATTTCAATGGGTAAACTCAAGTATACAAGCATTTTGGACATAATTAATAATATTAATAGTAAAGTCCCATATAAGATAAGTTAAATGATACAAAAGGGAAGAATCAACCTATAATAAATGTAGCTTTAGAGCCTCCTCAACGTATAGTTTTATTATCACCCTACCAACATACTTTCTTACATATTCTAGTTCCTCCAGCCAGGGTTTTAAAGTACATTTTAGATTGTAATATCATATCTCTCCCTTATATTTGGGAAGTTTATCAAGGTAAACCTCTTCCTAAGATATATGATCAGTAAAAAATTTTTGATACCATATGGCACTATGCCATAATACAAATAGATGCATCGGTTTGAGACATAAGATACAAGAATTGATAGATGACAACCTACTTGATTTGGGAACTTTATTTGAACCTCCACTGGTAAAATAAACATAAGATAAAGCTTTTAAAATATTCTTGAATCCATTTCCATAGCATTAAAAATAGGATATAAGGTATGCATTAGGTATTCACCATGCATATCATGCACATCCACTACCAGCTATATACCAGACACCTTCAGATGAGTCACACCCTTTGAGTGGTATGATCAATGTGCATGAGTCAAAATTTCTAGTTAAACCTTTGATATCCTTCTCAACTCAGGAGATTATGGAGGATAATTAAAATTATAATGCACTCTTTATCAGAGAACATATTCATAATCAACCAGTTCATAGTGTTATCATTAATAATGGTTCCAATGTCAACATGTGCACCATTACATTATTAAAACATTTGGGATATTTATAGTATCATATCACCCTAATAGATATATTTATCAATGGATTTAATGGGAATATATATATTTCATTAGGTAATATTCTACTTCCTTTATAGAATGGTCCAACATATGTGACCACACATTTCACTACAATTCTCAATGTAGGAGTTTTTGATATATTACTTAGTCACCCATGGATTTAAAAAATTTGAGCAATACCATTTACAATTCATAGATGTGTAAAATTCATTCATGTTAATCAAGTTATTATAGTTGGTGGAGTTATGTATAAGTTACCACTACCCACTTTAGAGCCATCTACTTTACAGTCACCATTTCTAGCTTTTCCACTAGTTTTAGTTTCCCTGCCCATTATAGTTCTTACTCTGATATAGATTTAGAAATAATTGACACATACATAACTAGTAAAAAGGGTTGATGCACCTCCATAACTTTGGGAATCTAGATATTTTCTATATATAGTTTTCATATCCATATTAGTTTCATTGATATCTCATGGGTCTACACATAAAGTACATGTTTAGAGACCTTTTCCTACCTCCATATGCATCCCTAATATCCATACAATTACATCAGCTTCTCAGAGTTTTAATGAGACCCCATAGTTGGTTTCTACTTTAGAGATTTCAAAACTTCTACAACATATACAGCTTTCAAATCCAAAGTCTCAACATTTTCATCATTCTTCACATTCACGCATGATTCTACTCTTTCATACAAGATACCATGATAGGGATTCTCACATGAGACTCATCAATTAGTATCATCCTATCCCATTCTACTTGTACATAATCTCTTTTTCTTGATTGTACATAGCTTATATTAAAATAAAAAAACAATTTAAAATTTAAAAATATTAAAACATTCAAATAATTTAAAAACACCAAAAACATTAAGATTGTATGCATCATCCATGTTTTACATTTATATTACTTTTTTATACTTACATTTGTTTTTCTATGCTATTATTTGTCAATTATCTACATCACCATGCTTTACTTTATCTTATTTGAGTGTGTGCAATGACTTATAATTACTTGATTACTTCATTCTACCCATTGAGCAAGCATCCTACTTATAAGTTCAAAATGAACATTGATACATCTTCCCACTAGGGGCATCTTCTACATGACTACACGATCCAGGTTATATTATTCTTACACTACACACTCATAGTTATCATAATGATATACATTACTTACTAGCTTACATAGATTAATACATCAACATTTCACTAGTATCTAGCACTTGTGTATTATCTTAGCATATACCTAGTCTTATACTAACATGTCTTGCATACTTTCACTCTTTCTTTAATTAGTTACATGTGATTGTACCTCTCCAATTTTTACATGCTTTACTTTCTTTTTATGTATAGCTAGATGTGATTGCATTTCCAATTCTAATTTTGTTTCTTATGTGTGCCTTAGGACTTTTTTCAATGTCCTTTGCTTTTTTTCATGTGTGTGTACCTTTGGACATTTTCCAATGGTCCTTGCTTATACTATTTTATGTGCCTATGGGCCTCATACCAATCTTTTCTTGTTTTAATTTATATGTATATGTGGTATTTTAACATGCCTTATATGCTTGCTTTCCGTTTTGAGTGACATGTGCCCATTTCATTTGTTTGTATGGCCCCTTATCCAACCTTGTATGCTTCTTACTTCTTTATTATTGATTTTTATGCTAGCTACTTCATTAGTTTTCCTTTTTTATAATTTTATGATCTATATCATGCATTTACCTTATTTTCTTAGATGTCATGATGGACATCATGCTCCATCCATCCAACTAACATCTAAAATTTCAAGTTCTAGTTCAATAGATTGCACCTATTCTTACATTGTTATATCTATCTAGGAATACTCCTATTGATCTAACAATCTCTTAATACAAATATTGTTATATCTAGAGATATATTGTCAAATATCATTGTTATATCATGTATCTATATAACATAACATGCTTGTAGGACTCTTTTATTCTGAGGGTAGTCATTTTAGGTTTAATGATTCCTACCCTTAGAAGAGGGGGAAATAAATAGGGATTTTTCACAAAGATCAAAGCTCTTAGCAATCAAAATAGTAGCACTCAAATCACCTAGTTAAGAATCTAGAGGTCAAACCAAACAGAATAGAACAAAAAAATAATGACAATTCCATATCAATAACTAGTTTCAACATAAGATAATATCACTAGAAATGGACAACAATGCCAAACACAAGGGTGTCCTCATTTTGGTACTCTTGTCTAGGCAGAAAAACACCTAGGTTTTTTAGTAACAAGCAAAAAGTTCAACTCACCTACAATTTTTGCACATCCATTTTAGTCAAACTTAATAGTTTTAGTATAGTTTTCTCAAGTAATCTAGATATAGGGGGTATCATACATGACATGATGGCTCTCACTTAAATTTTTAGATTAGGTAGTTGAAATAACTTTGAGATCAGAATCCATGTTCCAAACACCAATTATTATGGGCAATATGCATGTCAATTGGTCTTCCTCTCTTTCTGAATTAAGTTTATTTTTCCTAAGCATTCTTAGTATTTGAGTGCTTTAATTTATTTATAGGTTGTTTTCATATTTTTCAAGTTGAAAATTCATAAAATTTTAACTTATTGAATACCTAAGTTCCTAAGTTGGCTTCCATATAAGCCTATTACACTAGTTTCAGTGTGGCTTTCATACAAGTCTAGTCTCCATCTTTTGAAATGGTCAAGAGTGGCCTAGTTTCTAGCATACATTCAGATATCCATGACAAAATTATCAAATTGTATTACATTCATGGGATTTATGAACCATCTCATATGACATATATTCCATATCAATATCATAGCTTCAATTTATAGAGAAATGATGGAGCCAAAGGGCCAACCTTTGTATTCTTGAGCCACCTATTTAGATGGATTGGAAACACATTCCAAACATCAATTATCACACTCATGATCATCTAACTTCACTTAGTAGGCAATGATGGAGCCAAAGGGCTAGCCTTCATATTCTTGAAATAGTTTTTAGAAAATTGAGAACTTAACTCCATTTGTAATATAAATTTTGGTATAACATCATGTAGAATAATATAGCATTACTCAACTTTACTCAAGATCACAATAAATTCACACTTGCATAATGTGCTCTGTATGTACTATCCCTCATTACTCAGCATCACACAAACTCCATGGGCTTCACCTTTGTAGGTAAGTTTAGGTATGCTTTCTATTTTTTCCCTTTATCCTAGCATTTTGATTTGATGCATCACTAGAATAAAATGGGGCCAAATATAGTCATATAAAATATGAAATTTTGTTACTTTATTATTTCTAAAGATACCTAATCCATAAGTCTTCCTACTTGATTTCACAGCCCTTTTAGCATTTTCTTTCACTAATTCCCAGATATCCATAGCCTTCCAAACTAAACCCTTTTAGACATAGGTAACTCTTTTAGGCCCGGATCCATCCCCCCAAGTCTTATTATCTCTATACAATAGTACTCAACTGGGATAGGAGTGTTAAAAAATAGGGTGTCATATTTATAGTGTAGTTGTCTAAGTGTACTTTTAGTTTTAATGGTAATATTTTCCCAAATCCTTATCATAATTTATGTTGGCATACAGTGAATTAATTTAACCCATGATCATTAAATACCATATAAAATGCCAATAAAATTCCATTTATAAGGGTTGAAACTCATTTATAAGAGATAAACAAGAATAAAATCAGGTAAATTCAATCACTTTTCCGTATTCGGTACATAAAACCTTCCATTATTATTCCAACCTTATTCAAACAATTACACTAGTCCTTAGTCATTACAAGTACACCTAGTTTTGCATTTACTTAAATTTTCATACACATTTACACCAAGCACTTCAATGGGAGAACTAAATTAGCTTGATCCCTCCTCAGAGTATTGGTATGTAAGCAACTTGCCCACAGACAAGGTGTGAAGTACATCCAACATATCCTTTACACACTAATCCCTTCTCTCTCTTTCCCAAGTTTCCATTCAAGTTCAATCATAAAGAGATCCTTCAAATTTGAAGATTAAAATAGATGCACAATGAGCTTAATAGACTTATAGGCTTTGATATTTGACTAATAGTGTAACACATACCTACTGATAAAAACCTATAAAAATAGATCACATAGAAAACAATGCTAGAAAAATTACTATAACATTGAACAACAGGGTGTCCCACTTTTAATGCTCCTATCCAATCCAAAAACAAACTCTAAGATCCTATTTGTGATAGTCTCCCAAACCTTTATAATAATTTTTGGGCGTTTCAACATCCATCTCAATCAATTTCCAACTAAGTTTGATTTTCTCTCTATTATTACTATTTTTAGGAAAGGTAAAAACATAATTTGTTTACACAAATTATTGGATTAGTTATTACGCATTATTTAATGATTTATCCTACTCAGACCTATTTATTTACTTATGAATAAAAATCCATTATTCTAAAAAACAATAAAATAGATCCTTTGAGGTCTCTCAATTTGCATCTCAACTACCATATCATGACATTGATTCTTGAGGGCTGAAATATACTCCATTTCTTTATCCTTCTTGGTGATGCCAAAGCTAGGAATCTTAAAATTAGGTGACTTAGTCCAATGAGGCTGTAAAGGAGTTAGACTTTCTTCAAGAAAGAGTTCTCAATTTTTGTTAAGCAACTTATTCTCTTTAGGTTCCCATACCACAAGTCCATCAAGGCAAAGGGTGATGGGGTAAGGACAAGATGAACTTGTTGGTGGAGGTGGCACATAGAAACCCAAATCCTATTAAGATTAAAATGTAGAGGGTTATTTTAGAAGCTCTTGAAGAAGGGGAGGAAGACCTTGGGATAAAACAACTTGATTTTATTCCTTAAACTTGACAATCACCTCAATCACATCTAATTTAGCTTGATAATTCTCTTGAGGAAGGGTGGATGGGATGTGTTTAGGCATAGGATCTTCTTTTAGGTCTAAACCTTCCATCACACATTGATTTAGAAATTTCATCTTTGAATCTAAATCTTCAATATACTTGGTTATATTATCTTGAAAAGTATCTCTTGAAGTTCATAGGAATCATCATGAGGATGTGGAGTATAAGAGAACATGGAGATTAAGAGGTATCTTGAGGAAAGGTGGGAGGGAATTACATAGGATCAAGTTTTTATTTAACTTCACACTCTTTATCTAGGTTTTTCTCCTCCTTTCCCCATGATTCTACTATCTTATCTAGCTTAGGATTTTAGGATTCAATGTCTTCTCTTGATGTGGTGATGCAATATGAGGAGTGGGTGAAGTGTTTAAATAAATTGGAATCTCCTTAGTCTTGGATTCTCAAACTTATCTCCAACTTAGAATCTCATATCTAGAGGTCTTTTCTTGAGTTTTGGATGTTATGGGAGAGGGAAATGAGGACATGAATTTCACTTATTTTTCTACTAACATGGACTGATTTATTTTCTTGTTGGTCAACTCAATCTGTCTATCAATATTAGCTTCAAAAATAAGGTGTCTTTTCAACTATCTCTTCCAAATTATGAGGAAAAATATGACTTTGATAATCTTGATTAGGCTTATGAGTAGGGGTCAAATAGGACTGATAAAAATCTTAGCGAAGTGGATATGAATGTTGATAGGTTTGGTGAGGCTATTTTTCATGAATTTTTAGCTTATCCTCTAAGGAAGAAACTAGTCCACTAACATATATCAACTCACTTGTGATCCTTTACCAATTATCTCTCTCAATAGGTGCCCACTTTATTTTGACCATCTCTAATGCATATTTCACCTTATGAATAATCTAACTAGGAATCTCTATACCATATCCCCTTCGTGTGTCAAGATCTATCATGTACCTCTCATAGACCAAGAGTGTTTTCTTGAAGGTGAAAATGGATTGGCTTGAGAAGTGGCTTGGTTGAGTAAGGGGAGTAATAAATTAATAATGCTAGCTATAAGACTGATACAATTCATGATAAGGTTGATAATGATCATATTGGGGTTGACAATAATCATGACAAGGATGATAAGGTTTACCATAAGCTTGTTAAACCTCACCAACTTGTGTAAAACAAAACTCAACATCAAAGTCAGCCATTGATTTTAATTAAAATTAATGACAAAACTGAATATATTACCAAAAATATTCAAAATGAAACGTATATTTCTTGATTGGTTGATGTATTTTCAAAGTCGCCATTGATACTTGGATAGATGCCTCCAAAGGTTGATTATTGAAAGACAACGTCAAAAATTATTTAACCTCTTAGACTAAGAGTCCTACCAAGCATGCCAAAAACTATTCTCACTTGGATTTTCACCCTTTTAGGAGATGTTTAAGCTCTCCTCATCTAAGTGGCATAATGTAAACACCTCTAAGCTTGTGGGTAACCTAAGGATGAGGTGAATCACTAGATAGGGATAGTTCCTTTGATGTACCACTTTGGATAACAACTACACCTAAAATGTGTGGGGGTGGAAAGGGAGAGATATAAATAAAATAAATTTAATTTAAGGGAGGTGATACACAAAATAAGATGATGACTTCCAACTAGTATCATGTTACACATGAGAATAAAGGACTAACTAAACATAAATTCCTTCAATCTACATATTCTCACATGAATTTTACATTATGAGTTTATGGATGATTATGTAAAAAAAGGAAGACTAGATAAGAGTCCTTGAATGGCACTAGTGAATAGAATAACTCACTCAACCTTGACATTTCCTAGAAAACTTCACATGCCCTACAAGAAGAAGCTTTCCAACTGTAAATAAGATGAAATAATGAGACAATATAATAAAGAATACATGGTATTAACTAAGAAAGATCAAAAATTCAAGTATAAAACACTATGAATAGTCATGAAGAGGTAAAACTTAGTAGTATTATTTATCAAATGGTATGGAAATGATCAGGGCTTCACATACTCAAGTGGAGCATAAGCTACAATGGCCAAAATGATTAGTTCTTTTAGAAGCTGA
This sequence comes from Torreya grandis, assembly GCA_037957365.1. NCBI lineage: Eukaryota > Viridiplantae > Streptophyta > Pinopsida > Cupressales > Taxaceae > Torreya > Torreya grandis. The sequence continues at coordinate 1,009,299 of JARHVA010003063.1, read as the reverse complement.
GAGAGAGAATAAGAGAGAAGTGTAAGGGTCAAAGTACACTTGTGAATATGAGAGAATCAGTTAATTTCTCATGACAATATGATATGGGATGAACCATGCAAGGTTAGGAAGTACAAGTGTCCATACAAAGCATGAAAATATTTCAAAGTGGCATGAAACTCCTCATTCTAGCTTAGAAAATTATCTTCATGATTTAAACCTATTTGAATTTCCCAAAAATTATTAGGTATAGGTCTGATGATTGGAATGAGGGGTAAATTTTTATAACATGTCTCTCTATGAACTAGTTGTAGGCCTAATCATTTGGAATCATTCCAAAATGAGCTATCATCATCTACTACCAGGAAAACTCCTTTTTCATGAACCCTACACATTTGGCCTCAAATTTGGATTTAGTTTCCCATGAAAATACATAATATGGAGTGCATGAAACCTATTAATACCCTCCATGTAATTATAAGCATTAGGGACACCTACAAATCACCTTGAAATTTTACACCCTTCTCACTAGCATTTTCAATATGCCAATTGTGATTGGTTGAGATGAAGCACCTAGTTGAGGCACTTAGGAGCTATTCCAAAGAATTAAATTCCATCCCATTTCATTTTCATATCTTAAAACATCTTATAACCTACAAAATACATAAATATTACAAACAAATCCTATTTTATACCATGTTCATACAAGTCCTTATAGCTCAAAAGTATGTGAGGGAGCGTAAGTGAGTCATTTACAAGTTAAAATCAATTTCACGTTAAAATTATTCCATTATATATATATATATATATATATATATATATATATATATATATATATATATATATATATATATATATATATATATATATATATATATATATAAGCTTATTTTCTCCATCAGGTCTTGACTGAGCATTTTCAAGGGTTTTAGGTAGTTTGCCTTCTTTAGCTTTGTTCATAAAGGTATGATATTATAACTTCCAAAAAATTCCACAAAAATTATGATAAGGGACCCTACTAACCACTACAAAATCCTTTGGTTTCCATGAAAATTATCAGAGGAGATATGAACACTTGAAATCACCCTATCGAGCTTGTCTTCATAATTCTTACATGTTTGGACTATCTCTTATTTGAAATTAGATTTATAAAAATTCTATTTTCATAAAAAAATTATTATACATTTCTAATTTCATCTCCTTAACATGTTATAATGATCTAGATATCATATCTCATACTATAAGTAAAGTGACTTATCATTTAGCTTTAGGCTCAAACCTTCCTTAATAGGCCAATCTACACCTTTGAGGATATAGACCTTCCCATAAGTTTTTCCCCCTTTTTGAGATGATATACATGTTTAAAATTATGTATTTATATGAATTAATTCACCCTATAACCTTATAGGTACTCTTTCTCATCTCTTCTTCTCATTCACCAATTAGGCCTGGTTGAGACCCCTAGGGTTTGACTGCATATGGCTGTCAACAAACATTTTATAGTGTTTTATCATCAATATTTGGATAAATTAATATTTTTAAATCTAAATATAGTTTAATACATCATATCCAATCATCACATGATATTTCCAAGCCACCCAACACCCATCTAGGTCACAATTTCTCTATTTTTTACTTCTATGCATGCTTGAAATTGACATACCTCTAATAAAAAATAGAGGATATGGTCCCTTATTTTTCAATAAAACCATGTAAATTATGGTTTTACTTGGGTCATGATGACTTCCTGCACAAAAACTAATGTCAAAATGACCTCTCTAGCACCTTAAAACATCTAAAACCCCAAGGTAAAATTTTAAAGCATTGAATGTGTGCAGAAATGGCATGTAGACTGTATATGCATCATTTGAGCCCTTAATTTTATTGATTTTAATTATTTATATTAATTTAAATATTTAAACATCATGGTGTATATGTTTAAGACTCATTCATCACTCTACCCTACGATAAACCCTTTCCCATTCTTGAATTCTCAAGACTATATGTCAAACTTGACTGTGTTTCCTATTTCCTTCCTCAAGGATGAGATTTTCAATACCAAATAAAAGAATAATATTATTTAACAACATTTTACTCATCTATAATTCATGATAATAATTTTATCAAATCACCTAAAAATTATCTTCCTCTTTAAATTCTTTATTTTCACCTATTGAACAAAGAGTCCTAGTTCAACTGTATAGAATGCAACCTTTTGACTTATAGGGAGAGTAGATGATCAACTTGGAAGATTAATAGAACTTGTATGAACACATAATTGATAACTTATAAACCATTTTCATTTTATTTTAACTTTATACTCCTCCTAGTCACATTCACCTTTTGCCTCAATTCATGTTCAAGACTACAAAATGACTATTGTAGGTGCATACAGGGCTATAAGGGACATGCATAGGATTTTCACACATTAAAAAGTTTTTGGAGATAATAATGGAATTTAATAATATTTTATTATATTAATTTCATCACTTTAACCTCCATTTAACCCTTACCCTCACTTTAAACTCACCAAACTGAGTTCTCCTTTTTTATTGAGAACCCTTGCCTGTTTGACTCTTGTAGGTGTATGTGAACTTGTAATTGAGATTGTTTATGATATGGATAGAATATTAATAAATCATGAGAACAATATGATATCTTATCATATGTTAAACATACCTTTTATGCTCTAAACACTATCTAGGAATCAAGCTTGGGTCACTGTTTCATACCCTGTTGTAGGTGCCTATTTCTCTATGTGTGGACACCTGTAGGTGGCCATACGGATTTGAAACTATTAATAAACATCATAAAAATATTATTAATGCAAATTTTTATTCCGTTAAATCCATGGGAAAATTATAACCATAATGGGATGCATTTTTTGTAAGTTAGTATATCAATAGTCACTCAAACCTCCAAATCCTATAGAAAATGAATGTAGGAATTTAGTGCTTTTAGAGGCAACTTTGAGGCCCAAAAAAACCTATTTATATTCACTTTATAACCTAAATTATTGGTAAAAGGTATTTTATATGCTAAAAAATATCAAAATCACCTATTTTTATTCTTTATAAATGTTTACAAACATGTTATAGGGTGCCTACAAGAACCCCTTGAACCTTTGTTTTGCATGTTTAGGGAAAATATCTCTATATACAATCACTTGACCTTAGGGAATGTATGAAACCTCTACATGTCAATTAAAAACCTCAACTGAGTGTGCCTTGACCATAGCCAATTCTATAACTCAAAATTTGAATTCATCATGCTCTAGTTTCCCCACATGACACATTAGTTGACTGTCAAAGACCACCTATATGTGGTTATTTCTATGTATACAGATAGTAAGGTGAAAATATAGTTAATGTGTGTTCAAAATAGCCTTCATTAGGTTGTATATAAATTTAAAACCTCCAAATTTTCTCTTTAACATTCTTAAGAGATTAATACATCTCCTATTTCTTTACCTTCATCATGATGTTAGCAAAGCTCCTACATGTGTGTATTGGGATGTTATATAGGTACGGCATGGAATGGAGAAATAACATGTTTATGAATGGAATAAAACAACTCAAAAATATTATAAACATTAAATTACATGATTGACACCAAGAACATCTTGAAACAAGTCCTAATACTTCTCTTTAAACATGAAAACCACTTGCATACATATGGAATAGAGAATGCAAGGGTATCTCATGACTATCTAGTGTGATTAAGACATGGTGTTATGAGAATAAACTTGTATATAAATGATAAAATGGCATTGAGACTTATTGGAAACCATATTCCAACTACATTACACCTCTACAAGAAAATAACATTATGCAAATAAGAACTTTGTTTGAGACTATACATGGTGGCACCTTCCTTTCAACATGGAAAAATTTTCCCATCAAAACACAATGAAAAATTAAAATAAGTATGGATAAAATCTAATAAGGTAACTAACATCCTCTGGAGTAAACATCACTAACTAGTTTGTATGGACTTGACCAAAATTGAGTAAAACCTATATGGTGAATGAAACAACAAGAAGGAAAACACAGTTAGCTTGTAAAGGATGATTAATAAATCATAGATGATCAATAATTACACTATTTATATTGGAAATTAATATATATAATTTTAATATCACCTCCCAAAATCATTTTCCCTGAAACCTCTTGAGTTATCCTTACTAAGCACAAACATGAAGGTCACTTCTATATGTCTAAGAAAGCAAAGAAAGAGAAAAATGGTTTTGGATTAAAATTGAAATTGATAGAGAATGTAAAGAATTGAGATGAGTGTGAGTAAGATGAAGAGTCCCTCCATTATCTTCTCCCACATTTCACCTTCCCCCATGGGTCGTACAAGTGCTAAATGCTCCTTTTTTCAAGTCGTTTCTTGAATTTTAGATAAACAAAATGAAACATTCTGATGTAACTAACATCCCTTACAGGTAAACTGACCTATTAGCTAATGAAAAGGGAAATAAGACACCTAGACACCTTGAGAACCATGCCACTTGCATTTATGACCCCTAAAATCCCACTAAATGACCTAAAATGACAAATTGACTAATATAACTAAGACCAAGGATAGGATGACATTAAATGACATAAAATAACATATAATACACCCCATGAAAATATATTATACACCACAAATAATATATAATTGATGCTTTTACTTGTAGGGGTCTCAATTTGACCTAAAAGTCAAATTTGGTCAATAGTGCCTTAATAGTCTAAGTGACAATGATAAAGTGTGTAATGTGCTTGTTAATACATAATAAAGTATGTAATATGATTGTTCTAGTATAATCTATGTATGGTTGGTTGATCTTAAGTATTGACATAGATTTAGAGGATTATGGATGAGTATAGAGGTTTGAACATGTGCAAGGGGTCCTATAAGATGTAATCCATTCTTTGAGAGTTTATGTGCACAAGTTGATTTCATATAGTTGATCATAGTTTTAATCTAGACACTTTGGGTCTAGTGGTAGAGAATTTAAGTTGACAATTTGATGGTGTCACCATTAACACGTGGGAAGGAGTCAAGGGGAGTTGGCTATATGGTTATGATCACTATAGTCCCTAGTTGTTATGCACCATATCTCAAGTCATACGTCAAAGTGTGGTCAAACATATGAGGGTGAAAAATTGCCTTTTAAGACAAATTTCACTATTTTCCCATACTTTTCCAAATTATCAATATGGTGAAAATGAGCCAAGTAGTTTGATGATAGAATATCTTTCACATGTGGAAGATTCAGGTGAAGGTGGACATATGGGTTTGTTGAGTTTTTACCTAGTTTATATTTGCTAATTTTTATATCATGCAATGTAGTACATCAAGAGATATGGATGACCAAATTTGGCCTCCTAGATAGATTGATTGTGTTTTCCCATAATTATCCAATTTGGTAGTGTGGTAGAGAGAGCCATGTGAGCACTTTAAAGGTATTATATCTTACAAGTTTGAAGGTGTAAATAAAAAAATGATCATATGGGTTTATTGAGTTTTAAGCATAGATAATTTATGCTAAATTTTATATCATGAATTGAAGAATGATATAAGTTATGGATGCTCAAATTTGCCCATTTAAATAGCTTTGGACATGGTTAGCTCTGTGATAGAAGTTTATGAGAAGGTATGTTAGTGGCATTATATCTCACATGGATGAGAGTTAAAGGAGAAATGGGTTACGTGGTTGGATTCTCCTAAGGAAGGAGATCATCTAGTCCAATTTTGAGATCATTCAAGTAAGTGCATAAGAAGTTACTGAAGTGAGAAAATGGCCACTCATGCATATTAATAGGGTCCCCATAGTCAGTTTTTAAAGTGTTAAAGATTGATCAAGATTAATGGTGCACAATTTCTCTAAGGAGTAAGGAGGATAGGTGCACAATGTTTAACACTAATAAAAGGTACAAGATAAATATCCAATAATTTTTGGGAATTCATACATTTGATAGAATGGTGATCATTGATCATTGACTGGGTTGATTTACATAAATTGATGGAGCGTATCAAGTTAACATTTGAGATGGCATGTGATGATTTCAAAGTAATATAAGTTTAAAATATGAGCATTGGTACCTATGTGTTAAATATTTATCAAGATTGATGGTATGAGATTGATCCTAAGATGAGAGTTCACAATATTGGAGCTTAGTGTTTTAAGGCTAATGGTGACCGTTTATATTTGAATATTTGAAATTGAGAAGGAATGACCAATGTCTAGGTTTTAAACCTTATATTTCTATAGAAGTTAAATTTTATCATGAAATAAAAATAAAATATGTAGAGGAATCCAAAGTGCATTTGGATGTATAGATTTTAAGATCTAAAAGTCTGTATAGATAGAGTTATTAATCTCCAAAGTGGAATATGTTTCTGTATATGTTTTTTAAGTGACCCAAGAAGTATATTCGAGTTCATGTAGTTATTGTTTTGATTTTTCATGATTAATTGGATATTTGGGAGAGTTTTAGAATCCATGAGGATGTTATGTGTACATTTTTAACATATTTCCAATTGTATGAAGTATAATAAAAGGTCTTAAATTCAACTATGTTTTCATTAATAATGACTCTATGTACAAAGACGTGTTTGAGCTATTTGGACTTTATTAGATGAGTGTTATGGTGACTATGATCATTTATGGATATCTTAAGGGACATAGGGAGTGGACCTATCTATTTTAAAATGTTCATGTGTTCTTAATTTGCTCAAAGTTATATCAAAGAGGTGAAGGGGTCTCCATAAGACCTAAAAGTTACTTAAGCCTATTTTTGAAAGGGGACTATGATTAAGTGTGACCCATATGAGATGACTTAAGGGTGAAAGCAAGTTTTTTGGCTGACATGAAATATTATGATCTTGTTTATTCATTATTTCTCTATATATATATTGGAACTAAATGTTTTGGATTCTATATTTGGTAAGAGAGAGATTTGGAAGAGATTGAAGAAGGGCTTGTGTGTGATTTATGGAGTGAAGGAAAGGTAGTGTGCTTGTTGGTGGAGTTAATAAGAAAAATCATTTATATATATATATATATATATATATATATATATATATATATATAGTAGTGGGAGGTTGTGTGAAGAGATATGCCTATGTGAGAGGCTTATTTGAGAAAGAGAGAGAGGTTGTGTAAGGCTCAAATAATCAATAAGTCCATCATAAATTATTGTAGACATTAGTTCTAAGGTATAAGTGTTCATCTCAAGGAGGGTCTAAAGGACTTGATCTTCTTAAGGGATAGTTTCTCTTTGTGAAATAAGGATTCACTAAAAGGCCTTTTATCTAAATGAATTGATCAAGGTTGTAGGTCAAAAGGACTTGATAAAGGTTTCCTCATCAATACAACTTGATCAATCTCTTATTTTTGATTTTATTATAAGATTGTAGTCCATGTGTTTACAATCTTGAGAGTAGTTATTATTCCCCAAGAGGTTTTTTCACCTAGGCCTTGTGTTGTGTATGTGAAATTTTATTATTTTTATTTTTATTTTTCACTACTCTGAATAATTTATATGCTTCATAAATGCTTATATTGAATGCTTAAATTAATTATAAGGGTCTGGTAATTGATTTGGATTGTTTTCCATCACTAATTCAAACCCCCCCCTCAATGGATTATACCTCTAATATATGTTTTCTATATGGTATAATAATATGGGACCTATGATTTGGTTGACAAATTAGTTGTATGAGATATTCCTAATGTACTAACTAGCTAGGTTATCTCACGATGTGGATGATAGACTATGTCATGTGACTAAGTGGTGATAGGACCATGTAATATGGGATTTGTTTCATACTACACCACTATAGATAGTCACACATGGTGAAATTTTATGGTAAATATATATAGATATTTTAGCTAGTTGTCCATCTTGGTCTACTAGTGATGTTGGCTTGGGTTATGTCTACATTACTAGGTATTATACTTAGTAGGTAGAGCTACACCCTGTTGCTCATGTTCTTATGTAATTTTAATTACCACATCTAGTGGTTCTTATAGTAGTGACATGATTTTAGGCATTGAATTCTAGGGATTTGAGGGGTAAAGGTCATATAGGATCACTAATAGATATACCTATGATTTAGCCATAGTGAGTAAGACCATGGAAAGGTCAAGTGTAGTAGTAGAGGGTATATTGATTGGAGGTTAAAGAGGGAACTATGATAGATGTGGAGATGGTGGGTGATAAAGGTGAGGATGTGACTAATGTTGAGACATAACAAGAATTAAAAAATTTCCAATTAGCACAAAGGAGGTAGAGATGCATTCAGGTGGTGCATGGTACACAAGAGTTAGTAGTTACACAAGGAGACCATTTAGTTCATGATATATAGTGTCAGGCCATATAGAGATGGATCTAGATAATACATAGGAACACATGAGTGATATATCCAAGGTTTATAAATACTCAAGGGTAGGATTTAATGGAAGTGCTAGGAGGCCATGCTAACAAAGATAGCATGGTTCATGACACCAATGTTAGTAATTAGTGGTTTATGTTTTTAGTATTAGATAGATTATTAGATGTTTAGTTGTTTATTTAGTTTGTGTACATAGATGATTTGAATATATATATATATATATATATATATATATATATATATATATATATATATATATATATATATATATATATATATATATATTTATATATATATATATGAGATATAACATACACCTAAATTTTTATATAGATACTAATGAGGAGGAGTTTATATGGGAGGTAGTAGTTTGGGACACACACTATGCTATTATAGATGGAGTGATATTGCATTGTGATACTAATATCATGTAGTATCCTATTGTACCATATTACCTAACATATTATAGCTGGTTTCTCTTGGTTATAAAAGTGGCTCAAGATGTTAAATCATGAGGTGATGGGATATAACTACCCTCTATAGTTAGATATAGATAGGCATGAGCTTGATAGGCATCAGCTCAAGAGCTAGATGCCCATATGGATATTACTATAGAGCTTGGATGTGTAGGCATAGGTGGATAATTTACAAGGGTAGGTTGATGGTCTAATATCCTATACTACAACTTTATAATGAACTATTTAGAGGGGCTAGTTATAATAATCTATGGGTAATGTGGCTCGACCACTAGATAGGCATGATGGAGCACAATCATAGAGTTGTTGGATATTTTAGTTTTGATTTATATTATGTTGTATTAAAATCTTAATATATATGGATATGGTCATTACTTGGATTATGAGTTATGTTTGTATCATGGATGTATGGATGTTTGTAATTTTTGTATTTATAGCACATGTGTTTTTAGTTTTGATGTATATGCCATAGTAAATTATATGGAATTTGATTTATTATCTAGTATTATGTGAGACACATGCATGGTTAAAATGAAAATGTGGGATTTTTAAAAAGTAAATAAATAATATTATAATGTAATATGCACTAAATCATGATGGGAAATGTGTAAACTAAAAGATGATAAATGTTTTTAATAATTTAAAGAAAAACATATCAAATTAAAACAAGATGAATCATACTAAATTAAAATGGTAAGTATGAAAAATTTGTAATAAAATGGGAAATGTGTTATACAAAAAATGTTTGAAAAGTAATCACACCAAATCAAAACAAGATAAATCATACTAAATCAAGATTGAAAGTATGAAAAAATCATGATAAAATGGAAGGCATGTTATATCAAAAAAAAAATTAAAATTAATCTCACCAATTCATAACAAGATAAAACATTCTACATAAAGATGGGAAATATGAAAAAATTGTAATAAAATGGAAATCATGTGAAATGATATTCAAACTTAACAAATAAAATTAGATATTTATTTATGCAACTAATGGTATGTAGGTTTTTAGGAATATTTTTTGAGGAATGTATGGTCCCATCAATGGTCTTACATTGAAACTCATAAATGGAACACCACTAAGGTGGAATAAGGAATATGATTATTTTGAGAATAAGGATAAATTTGTGATTAATGTCTACTCCAATCCAAGGTCTTATATTAAAAATCATAAAGGGAACACCACTAATATGAAATAACTCTAGTAGTATGATCAATTAACAAATAATATTCATCAAGGAGGAATCTTTGGATTATTTAGTGAATTAAGGGAATGGAAAAATCATGACATAGTCATTTTTAAATCCTTAGTAGAAATGAGGGATACTAGGAATATAAGAATGTAATAATGGTTTAGTGACCCTCAAATGCAAAAGATATTTGTTCAAAATATACACAAAACTTTATGGTAAAATAAGTGGAGTAGTAAGATCAAGTCATGAAGTTTATATGTGTGTGTGTGTGTGTGTGTGTACACACACACATATATATACATATATACATGTATACATATATACATATATACATATATATATATATATATATATATACATATATATATACATATATATATATATATATATATATATACATATATATGTGTGTGTGTGTGTGTGTATATATATACATACATACATATACATATATGTATACACACACACACACACATATATATATATGTATATATATATATGTGTGTGTGTGTGTGTGTGTGTGTGTGTGTGTATATATATGTATATATATATATGTATATATACATATATATGTGTGTATATACATATATGTATATGTATATACACACACACACATATATATATATATGTATGTATGTATGTATATATATATAGACACACACGCACATACATACATACATACATACATACATACATACATACATACATACATACATATATATATATATATATATATATATATATATATATATATATATATAAACTTCATTGAGGGATAATAGGAATATAAGAATGTACTAATGGTTTAGTGACCCTCAAATGCAAAAGACATTTGTTCAAAATATACACAAAGCTTTATGGTAAAATAAGTGGAGTAGTAAGATCAAGTCATGAAGTTTATATACATACATACATACATACATACATATATATATATATATATATATATATAATAAAATTAATATGGACCTACCTTCCCATAATGTGTTCTCAATTACTAAAGACCCCTTATAGACTCATAGCTATGCTTTGAAGATTGGGTACTTGTATGAGAAATTAGGTCACACTATAGAGAATTTTGAAGTATACTATCCCAATCTATTGGCCTACCACAACCCAATAGAAATCAGCTCTATTATGAGGCCAAATGGAGAATTTGAGCTTTGATTAGGGATAGGAGACATACTATGAATTATGTTTTTTGGTGTGATTTTAACCTTTTATTTTTGTCTTTTGATCATTGCCTTTTGTTTAAAATTATTTATCTTTTAACTTTTTATGGATTTTATGGATAACCAAACATGAATTGCATAAGTGAAACACATAGATAAGCTTTGGGTTTTGGTTATATGAAGCAAGATATCTAGAGATATGATTGAATAAATAATTTGGCTTTGTTATGACTTAGTATGTTATCTCAAATCTCAACCATTTGTGTGCTTAATATGATATGGAAATAAAGGGAATAAATAGATATCAAAATATGGATATGTATATAGCGATATAATGATAATTATTATTGTTAACAGATATATGGTACATATATGATATTATGGGGATGTGGGTTTAATAACCAAGTCACAATAATAAATATATTTATTTGAATTAAAGATAAAAATAAATCATAAATGAATAAAGAGATAAAAAGAAATACATGTAAAAATAATTATAATCTATTAATATAAGTATAAATATCCATATAAACATAATCCATAAGAGATCATAAAAGAAGTGTGTAGAAAGATGAGACCCAATGAATAGTGAAAAAATGTATCCAATATATAAAAAATCTTAAATTAAGGCCAAATCATATAATAATGTGATATAACACCATGTTTTATTCAAAAGTACTGATAAATCCCATTATAAACATCATCCATAACATCTAATACATCCTTATGTAGTTTCATTCTGAAATTAATCAAAGTCTCATCAATCTTTACATAAGGTCATGAGAAGACTTCTTGTAGTATCGTCTCTATAGAAAAATTAGGTGTGGTAGAAGAATGATGATGTTGTTGAGGAACCTCTTATGTGTGATACTAAATGCAAGGAATGTAACTAATTTCCTAAAATTTGTGAGGATATGTAGGTGGTGAGGAAGGAGAAGACATGGATTGTGGTGAACTAGAGAGGGAGGATAATCTAGTAAAGGGATAATCTATAGAATATCTCAAATATTTTGTTGAATTAAGTGATATATATCAGTATGGTATGTATTTCATTAATTCGAAAGGGATTATACTTCCCCATATTTATAAATATATTATATATGTATCTTAGGATGTGGTATAGTTTTATGTTTAGGATATGCTATTAATGGATGTATTATGTCAATGCATTTCCTAAGTTGTCAATAAAATGTAGAATAATGGTTATGTGTAACATAAAATAAAAAAAAAATCATATATTAGTATATGGTGGAGGTCTACTAGCTAAAGTGGTAGAGGAAGAATCCTGATACTACTATTTTATTTGATAATCCTTGGTCTAATGACTAGAAACTCTATGGATATTATAATAGGGCTCATTTTTCCATTGTGATGGTAGGGGATTAAGATTAGATAATGGTATAAGACCATCACTAAGGAAAGAAGAAGCTAGAGTGGAATCCAAACTAGGCTCATTCATATGTTTAGCTAGTTGTGCATTAGGTTAAAGTAGAGTGGTTAACCTTTGATGAAGTAAACTAGAGGGATCATAGTATATATAAAAATGATAAGGTCATATCATGGTATGATCATTGATCATACTCCTAAGATTTTTAATAGTGATTAAAGGTGGATTAAGTTTTTACTTCATCTCTGACCTTTGAAAGTAGAGAAAAAACTAAAATCATGTACTATAAGAAAAAGAATGATATAAAAATAAATTAGAGAGACTACATTAAAATATAATGATATATAGGTAATTATAAATTTTTAGAATGAATGAATATGGGTAAAAATGGGTCATCTAGGGAATATCCATCATCATAATCTAGTGTATATAAGTCAATAGTACATGCATCAACTATTTTATCAGATTAGGAATCATGGTAAATATAATGTGTAGTTTTAGATATCGTAACTGGTAGCTCATCTGAAGGGTTTTTATGGGATCAAGGTCAAATAGAATAAATAAATTAATTAATGATGTTATAAGAGAGATATTAATTTTTTATCTTTAATATTATCTCATCTAAGTCATTATCAAATGATTTGAGGAGGTTAGGAGGGATGCTTCCTATTAATTCAGGATGACCATGGTAACCTCGAGTAGAGTTGATGAGATAATTGAATGTTTTGACTCATAAAATGGAATTATAGGTAAATTTTCAAGAGTAATTATTTTTAAAACACCTCATTTATGAAAATTTTCAAAATTACAAGGTTTTGTGTCACCTTAAATCTTATAGATATCACCATTATGGGGAAATATAACAAATTGGTATGCAGATGAGGCAATGGATATCAAGTTATGTGTTCAAGGTCAACCATGTTATTGTTATATAATTTTTAGTGATGTCATGAAGATTTCTTAGTGAGTGGATGAAGTGTCCTAATTGCCTAAGTTTTAATGATAAAGTATGCAGTGTGCTTATCCTAATATGCTTGAAGTAAGATTGGTTGATATTTATATTTTATATATTTAGAGATGATTAGGGATGAGTATGGTGATTTTAGGATGTGAATGAGGTCCCATAAGAGTTATCATATGCTTTTAGTTCTTTTTCTCATGAGTTTAATTCATTCATTTCTTCATTATGTTCATCTAGACATTTTGGGTTTGTGGTAGAAAAAATTGAGTAGGCATTTTGATGGAATTTTATTTCAAATGCATGAAGGTTATAGGATAATTTTTTTATATGGATGGATTCCCCTAGGAAAGGTGATCACATCATTCAAATATTTAGGTCATGAGAGTGAGAAAAATAAAATTTATAACAGTGAAAAGTTGGCTTCTCAAATAGATTTCACTAAGTTCCTATACTTAGTGAAATTTGCTAAGGTAGATCTAATGGTCAACATTTCATCACATCAAAGATCGATAGTAAAAAATAAATTTGAGATTAACTATGTTAAAATGTATAAGTATAAGTAGAGTCAATTAATTAGTTTGATTATGGTATATCTTTCAAACATGAAGGTTTCTAGATTAGATCAATATATGGATGGATTCCCCTATGTGAGGAGATCATATGGTCCAAGTTTCAAGTCATGCAAGTTAGCACAAAAAAAAGATATTTGTATGTAAAGTTGGAATTTTAGGTAGATTGAAATGATCCCAATACTTAGCCAAATTTTAAATAGGTAAATATTAGAACTAGATATAGATCCAACAATTCATGGAAATTTGTACAATTGAAGATCTATGGTTCATATCGATTCAAAAAGGTTAAAGTGTTCAATGATTAACAAGTTAAAGTCCAAGATATTTTTGAAGAGATCAATGAAGCATGTTTATTATAAATTGTTAAGAAGAAATGATATGATTAAAAGTGTTTGAATTTTAATGGAAGGTGAAGGTTAAAGACTGAGGTACTTCAATGAGATCTAAGGAGTGCATTTATTTCAAAGTATCAGGAAGTAGTGAGATGGTGCCAAATGTTTGATGTTTAATAATGAATATAAGTAAAGATTGATCTTTTTTGAATATATTGACTACTAATTTTAAGTAAAATATTCAATATTAATATCCAATGGTGAGAAATTAAAGGTAAATACCAAGCTAGTTATAAGAAGATCGACGGTGTGTGTTTGATGTAAGATGTGAGGTAGTGAGAGGATAACATAGTGTTCAAATGTTTAACTATGATTTTTGGCATTTGAAATTTAAAAATGGAAAAACTAGTGATTATTTTTTTTTCCATATATTTTTATATAAGACAAATTTTAAGGTTATGTATGTTTTAATCCAAATTTTTGGTTTTTCTTAAGTGTGAAAAGAAGAAACTAGTTAAAAAGGGTGTAGAGAATAATACATGTTGAATGCACATGTGTTAAATATAGAATCTATAATAAATCATATTTGGATAGGGAATAATTAATTTTAATAATAAATCACTACCACGAAACTTTTTGGTTAGACAATTAGTTGGGTGGATTGACTAGCATGAGCTAGATCCTAGAAGCGAAAGCTTTCTAGGAGGCTGTCAATCCAGCTGCTTTTAACACTTAATTTTGTGAATAAAAAGGAAATATAATTTAATTTAAAATATAAAATAAATAAAATTAAAAAAAAGTAAGTAAAAAAATAACTAAATTAATACGAGAAAGTTAAGTGGTTTTAAAACAATGACTAAATAAAGCAATTAATGCTAAAAATTAGTCAAAGCAAGGTTATGGTATTGGTTTGGAAATTTAACAAGGGATTAAATAAAGGTGGTTTATTTGGTTGATTAATGGTTAAGGTAATAAAAATTTAAAGGTTAAAATTGGAAAATGGTTTAATTTTTGATTAGGTAAGAAGGTAAGTAGTTAAGATGGTAAAATGGGAAGAGGCTAAGGAGGGTAAAAGTGGCAAAGGTGTGAATGGATAAAAGATGGCAAGGGAGCAAATGGATTGAGATAATGAAATGAAAAATTAATAAAATGTATAAGTTGGGATTAAGATACTAAAAATACAATGTGATGATAAAATTAAATTGAAGAACCAAAATCAAATGTTACCTTTCAAGCTTGAAGAAGATTGTTGTCGTTGTTGATGATGTTGTTGAAGATGTCTTGAGGCAATTTCAATAGAGCTTCATTGATTTGAATTATTTTCCTTTAAGATGTGGATGACCTAAAAAATTATGACCTACTTAAGAAACCTACAATAATATGTTAATAACCAAAGACTAACTTGCCACTTAACCTTGGATGAAGGAGAGGGGGGTAATTTATAGCATATGTTGTCAAAAATCATACCAAAAGAGGGAATAGTAGAATTATGGTGCCATTTACCATGTGGTACATTAATGAGTCAAAATATTAGGGTTTTGGGATTCCCAACTTGATCATGGGTCTCCCATTTTTTTTGGTGTGTCTCCCACCTTACACATGAGTCCAATTTTGAATGGGAATCATGCACAAGGGCCTAAATAAGGCTAAAATACTTTTCACCACCCTTTTTATCTTCGTAAAAGAATTTAAAGAGATGAATTATAAAGTGTGTCACCATTTTACATGTGGGTACATAAATGAGTCAAAATATGAGGGTGATGGGATTTCCACCTTGATCATGGGTCTCTCATTTGGGTTAAAAAGTAAAAAATGGGTGGATATAGTTCCCTTTGTCTTTTTTAAAGCACTTAAAGAGGTAGTTTTCTCATTTTTAAAGGTAATTTCATTAGTGAAAATAAAATACATGTTTAATGATGGACACTTAAAGGGAAATTCACCATATTTAAAATGGGGACCCTTGTGATGCTTTAATGAGTTCATTAAGCACCATAAGAAAGGGTCCTATGTGGGGTATGATGTCCCACATCAAGCCACCTCGCTTATAATCCATTTAATTTGAAAAATCACTTGTTATATCACCTTATATGTCACTTTCCATGTCATCATGAATAGTGATAATGGGTCCCATGATGAATAGTGATAGTGAATAGTATTTTTTAATAGTACATTCAAAAAGTAATTTTGAATAGTACTATGTGAATAAGAGAATAGAAATCTAGTTACGTTAAGGGTTAAGAAGGTTTAAGTGGTATTTAGGGGGTCATAAGGCATTTATTCATCAAAAATTATAAGTGTAAAATTTTCTAGTGTCTACATTTTACCCCTTTTTATTATGTAGCTTTAAGTTAACAAGCTACAAAATATAAATAAATCACTTGGTCAAAGGTTAGGGTGCCTCGAGTATGGGAAGAGATGTTCCCCCTCAAACTAAGAGTTTATGAGGAAAGGCCACATCAAGTGTAGGCTTGATAAGTACTTGGTGTGGAGGCAATAGCTGGTGCCACAAGGTAGTTGGGCATGTGAAATTCCAATGGGTGCACAAAATGTGAGTAAGCATGATAGTCAATATTGTACAAAGACTAAAGCTACCAATGTTGATAAGAATAAGGTTGGGTTCTAGATGGGCATATGATATGGTAACTAATCCATAACATTAGTCATAGTTTATTGGATTAGGCCTATCGAGTCATCTAGACAAGCTAAGTGTTGCTCACATGTATCTAGGATAGAAAGTACTCCCATAGAACAACGTACATGGTTTAGTTGTACATGAGGTGGGATGTGAAAAGTGCAACATATCAAGTGTAGTCAGTATAGTCAAATGAGAAAGGCAAGGTTTTCACAAAACATTTAAAGAGGACAGGTTAAAAATGGCCAACATCGAGGTAGATGTGGGAAAGAGGGTTGGTTGGTTAGAATGGGGTGGTTGAGTGGACTAAATATGCACTAGGAAAGTGGACAGTGCCTACATAGTTCCATGGACATAATGTCCAAAATTAAATTTAGGATTAACGTTTTTATTCTGATGTGGGGAGTGTTAATTAACTTTATTATCCTAATTTGATGTATCATGTAGTTAGCTCTAGTTGAAGGATGTTGGAGAAAGGGAAGTGCCAAAGGGTGGAAAATATGACTATGAAATAGTTGCCTAATTATCTTCAAAAAAATGGTGGATGAGATTACCTAAGATGACATTAAATGATTTCTTCAACTATGCAAAAGGAATCTAGAACCATGGATAAGAAGGTTCAAGCATGAAATTTGTACCACCATTTAAAAAAAGGGAGAAATATGTTTTACCAAGATTTAGAAAATCTAGCACTACTCGAATTACCATAGTGACCTATCATGTTCTTTTATCACCATCCAAATAAGCTAAAGTTATGCACACTCCATAACAATGTCATTAATAGGTTATGGAAGGGTATTATTCAATGATTTGGGGAAGCAAAGTAGCATTGTTGGTAAATGAGAAGTGGTTAAGATTCAAACCCTTGAACCTGAGCTAGTGGGGCTCCAAAATAATTAAGCATTGAGTTTTGAGGGAATTTAGAGAAATAATATGAGGGTTTTTGGAACATGGGCTGAGGTGAATAATAATAATATTAACTAAATGAAGGATCAAGTTGAAATAGGAAGGAAAATGAATGGAAAAATGAGAGGGAAAAATAGAAGAAGAATGTAAGAAGATAGATAGATTGGGGAGTTGAAAAGGAAGGTGGGAGAAATAGGTATAAAATATACTAAGGAGGAAAACAGTTTTATGGAAGAGGTGACTCCTATAAAATGTTACGATGT
Organism: Torreya grandis; assembly: GCA_037957365.1. NCBI lineage: Eukaryota > Viridiplantae > Streptophyta > Pinopsida > Cupressales > Taxaceae > Torreya > Torreya grandis. The sequence goes on along the minus strand of JARHVA010003063.1, from coordinate 991,035 downwards.
GGAATGTGATTAAAGAGTAGGGATATTAGAGTGCATAGGAAGATGTAGGATGGGTAAGGAGAATCAAAGGAGATTATTGGTTGGGATATAGGCCACATGAGAGGGTATAGCTAGAATCCACATGTGGGTACCCCAAATCTTCCATTTTAAGGTGGTTAGTTTTTATTCTAACATATTTTAAGGTTATAGTAAATGGGGTTCAAAATAGGCAAGACTAGAGGAGATGGGGAAGGAATCTATATCCTAATAGTTGGTAGTACTCATGCTCATTTTTGGGGTGTATAAGCTTGTGGGCATGGTTAATTATGTTATAGAATTGTAGGATTGGTATATATCTCACAATAAACCAAAATCAAATGGAAGACATTCATAGTCATATCATGCTATATGTTGTGATCATATAAACTCAAAATGGGTAGAGGGTGTAAAAGGGGAAAAGGTGATAGGTAGGGTGAAGGGAGTAGCTAGAGAGGGATAAAAGAGGATCCAAGATAAATATGAAAAGTAATTAATGTAATAAAATAATTCACTTGAATTAAAAAACCTAAATATATTACATGCATTAAAGCAAGGGTATGAAAGACATGAGGAAGCAGAAAAGGAGATGTACGTAGAAGTGGTAGAACTAGTGACCACATTATGAAGAGGTGGAAATTTAATGGGAGAAAATAAGTGAAATCCAACAAGGGATTTAGTGAAGGTGGACCAAGAGATGTATGAAGAGATAGGTGAAAAAAATAATGAGGTCACATATAAATATGAAGGTGGAAAAGGATGGAAGAATCTAGGCATGGACATATAGGAGAAAGAAAAGAAGGTTAGGAGAAACAAAGAATGTCATCAAGTGAGATGAAAAAAATGAAATGAAATGGAGAAAAGAGAAGAAAAATAAAAGGTAAAATATGGGGGGTGAGGGATGCAGTAAAAAGTGACATATTGGAGAATTGAAAAAGATGGGGATAGAAGTGTAACAATATGAAGGGTAAGGGTAGGATGAGAAAAATGGGAGGCCATGAAAGGTTTGAAAAGAAGTCAAAAAATGCCAAGGAGAAAACAAATTGATGATGCAAATGAAAATCAAAGAACTAAATGGAAGAAAATGAAATATGAGGGAAAATAAGTGAAATAATGACATAAAAAGGATGATAAGAGAGTGAAGAAGTAGGTGGTATCTTGACCAAGTATGCATGGATGATGATAGGCAAGGAGAAGAATAACAAAGCAAAGCAGATGATGGTTTTGGAGATGATAATGGGATGAAAAATGGGAAATGGGTTAATAAAAATGAGGTGAAGCAAAAGATGGGTTGAAAATAAGGTGAAGAGATAAGGTAGGCATCAATTAGCTTGTCAGAAGACATTAACAAGTGAAATGGGTGATTAGAATAGATTGATAAGTTGAAGAAGTGATAGGGTGGTGAAGAAATAGGGAAATTCAATGAAAGTGAATGATATGAAAATAAGGGATGAAGATTAGGAATGATAAGAAAAAGAATGAATCAGGGATATATAGCATGAACACTTACATAGATACAATAGATAAGTGAGTATCGAGATGAAAAAAGGAAAAGGGGAATGTAAAGTGAAAAAGGAAAGAAGAGATAAGAAAAAATGGGAAATTATTGAAGGCTTCTCAAAGGATAAAGACCCAGTTAGAAGCTAGTTATGGAGGAAATAAATGGAAAAGGTGGGAATATTATCAAATCAATAGAGAGTAGTGGCACATGTAAGTAAAAAATGGGATGCTAGAAGAAATAGAAAGCATGTCAGATTGAAAAGATGGGAAAGAGGATAATAATAAATGAGAATTGGAATAAAGGTGGTTTAGAGTTAATGGAAGGGTAGTAATAAGGTGGTAGAAAAGAAGAAAAGGAGGTAAAAGTGTCCCTTGATGTGTAAGGGAACATGATGATGTGGAATTGGTGAGGAAAAGAGAGTGATAAAGAGGGTAAAACAAATAGTCAAGGGAAAGGGGAGATTATGAGTATGGAAAAAGAAGGCAAAGGAGGTAAAGGACAAGGTTGGTAATAAGGGGAAAGAGAGACAAAAAATGAAAAAGGTGGGTGGGGAAGCGAGCTGTGAAGCATGGATAAGGTAAGGTGATGGGGAGGCCAATGAAGTAGAGTAGGTGGTGAATTTATGGGAGATAAGAGGGGCTAATGAGGAAGGGTATCAAACCTTGTGTTAAAATGATTGACAAGATGGAAAAGTGGTTAAAAGAGATTGACAAGCTAAAGGGATGGAGGTGGTGATGAGATAGGTAGAGAAGTGGAAGAAAAGATATTAGGTGAAAAGGGAAAATTAATTAAAGGATGTGGCTAAGCTGACGTCAATAACTAAGCATTGCATACATAGTCAAAAAATATCTCAGACCAATGTAGTTCTCCAAACAATGGGTGAAAAACTTAAGAGGAAGTATTATATGGTGTTAAAAAATAAGGATTCTTAAAAAATAATTCAAATCTTCCTTGATGAAAGATGCCCTAAGCAACAGGGAACTATTAGTGATGAAAATGAGTGAGAAGAAAAAGGGGATGAGAATTAGTTATTAGTGGTAGATCTGTTCATAGAAGTGAAGTAGTGACTACATAGTTCATGGACATCATGCCAATGTAGTTCAACTAGGCTTGGAAAACGGTGCTCAAATTGGCTACCCCAATTTAATGGACCACATGGGTTGGTTTACACTAATGGAGAAGGTTCTGTAAAATAGAGATAATGGGGTTTTTATGAAGGGGATGGTGAAGGTACATGGTGTAGATTGGTGTATTATTGGAAATATTGTCATTGATGTCAAAGGTTTAACATTATTGGTGATAAAGGCCCCATTGCATTTAATGTTGTTTGTAATAAATATATCTTGGCTAATATGAGTTAATATTTATTTAATATTAATGAATATATTTTTGGTTGTATATGAGACAAAATAAGGGCCCATGGAGAAGTTGAAGAGCCATGGGGTAAAGACAAAAGAAGGATGGGACACATTTTCCCATGAAGAGTCATTTTGGGGAATACCAAGAGTCACCAAGTGAAGACAAAAGAGTAAGGGAGAATTTCTCATGAAGGGACACTTTAAGGAATACAAACAGTCACCAAAGATAAGGAAAAAAGTGGGAAGGACGTTTTTGGTCATGAAGGGTCACCACATGACTTTTCAAATGCTTGGATATGAAGGGTCATCCAAGATTGGCACCATTTTCCATGAGGATTGAAGGGTCACAAAGGGGGAAGGCCAAAGGTCATTTGGAAAGCTGTAAATAAAGGCTTGAGTAGCCATTTGTAATGTGGATGTGAGAGGTTGATTTGATATTGTAATATCTAGCTTAGAAGAGCAATTGTGAGAAATGAAAATGAATTGTATTTTTTATATCTAGCTTAGAAGAGCAAAGGTTAGAGAGAGGAAGGAGATGTTGTATTGATCTATCATTTGTTGAGATAACAACATTGAGAGATAGGTGTGTGGTATACACAAAGGGGTTGGTGCTCCTGTGGGTTGGTGCTCATGAATTGTTGCTGAGTTGGTGCTTGGAAAAGGGGTTAGTGCTCTTGTTGGTTGCTGATCATGAGTTGTCGTTGGGTTAGTGCTTGACAAAGGGGTTGGTGCTCCTGTGGGTTGGTGCTCACGAATAGGTGCTGGGTTGGTGCTTAGCAAAGGGGTTTGAAGCTCCTATGGGTTGGTGCTCATGAATTATAGATAAGGTTTGTACTTGGCAAAGGAGTATGGTGCTCCTGTGGGTTTGTTCTCATGAATATATTTGAGATTGATTCTCCATGGTTTCTCCCACATTGGGTTTCCATGTTATATCTGGTGTCTCTCTCTTGTGTGATGTTTATTGTTTGAGTTTTATTGCATATCTTGATTGTTTAATTAAGTGTAACTTGATAAAGGGAAAGTATTATAAGATATATAATATGCTTATTCACCCCCACTCTCAGTATATTTTGTGCTTAATAGTGAATAGTTGCCATCATGATCCCACATTTAGTAGGATGAGAGACATAGATGGGAAAGGTAGGATAAGTTAGAAGGGAACACAATTCTAAGCACCACAAATTCTAAGAAGAGGTGCCTTTTTAAAGAGGTTGTACCTTATAAAATTATGTGAGGGTATAATTACAATGTTTGCATGAATCAATATGCGCCGAGTTTTAGGAGGTAAGTGTCTATCAAGATATGCATAATCATGTTGATGAAATTCATTATAGCTATGCAATGATTTTTAAGGGTAGTATAAAAGTGATGCCCTAAAAATATTTTATTTGATAGATAAGTATATTCAACAAGTTATATAATTGGTAGCATGGTGAGTGATAGAGGATGGACCATGCCTAACCCAAGAGTTGCATGGGTAGGTTAGATGAAAGGTGGCCATGTTTGCATCTTCTATCTTGATTCCTTAGAATTGATGACTTGGGGTTTCATTTATAAGAGGCTTGGTGGTAGGGAGTTATGTTGTCTAGGATATTAGTTATATATTTTGATCAGATGGGGGAGCTTCTATAATGGAAAGCATTTAGGAGTTACCACCACCAACATCAGTGTTAGTTTTGAAGACATGATCATTATAGTGACCCATGGTTGGAAGCCAATTTAAGTAAACTAAGATAAAGGTGACAATGATGAAAATGACCACCAATCCCATAAGGACAACAAGATGATAATGAAAGGAAAGGCATCAAAAATTGATCAAATGATAAGGGCAAAAAAAAAAGATATCATTATGGTGCATAATGGCTTTATCGAGATAACCAACTATATTGAGGGTGATGTTTTTATACAAAATGATATGTATACATGAACATTTTAAGTGGGAAGACTATTCAAGGTAATAATTGACATAATATGACCTTCCCCATTGGTGGAATGAAGAATCATGTTGGCAAGGAAGAATGGTTAGGTATTCTATTTAAAGAATTATGATAAGGATGAATGTCTATCATTGAGTTATTTAGTTTTGTATGTTATAGAGAGTGAAGATAATTACATAAGGTTAAATATGAAAAATAATGGGAATAATGGTGGATATAATCAACAACCCCCATAACCCTAAATAATAAATATGGTGAATGTGTAGATCTACTACATACTATATGTAATAGAGATAATGTAAGTATTATTAGATTGATAACAAGAGGAAAGGAACCCTCAGCTTGAGCTTGAGCTTGAAATTTTACCTCTATAGCAATGAATAAGGTGATAATTTAATTGCATGAGATTTAGGGCTAGAGAACATGACCATTATCCAAGGGGATGTGAACTAAGGAAACAACTAGTGGTACATATGTGAATAGAACAACTAGACTAGAGGCATGCAATAGCTATGACAAGTGGGTAGGGTGAAAGACCTAGAGAAAAATATGATTCTTTCTCTATGGGGATGAATGTAGAAGATGAGAATAGAGTACACCCTTTAATAACTATTAAGATATAAAATGTTATAGATGTTAGTTTCAGGAGCACTCAAGTAGGATGGTTGAACACATATCCAGAGTCGCCAAAAAAATATCCTAGTGCTTATGTAGGAAAAAAATGTATGTAGGGTCCTTAGGTAAAGTGTGGATATTCTGATAACTTTGTATGTGACGTGTGACTCCTCACACCTTAAATAAAATATTACACAGTTTGTTCTAAACATGTACAAAATGTGTTGGATGTTTCTAGTAGAATGTTATCATGCTTAATGTTGTGTGGATACTTATAAATGTTATGGTTATGGTTATGATTGTTATGGTTATGGTTATTTGAATATCACTTAATATAAAAAGAATGATTATTATTTTTACAACACTAGATGGTAAAAGTCATGATGAAAACATCAACCAAGCACATTAAGATAAGAAGAGGGCATGATGCTTTGCTTTTGATGCAAAATAAAAACAAACCTAAAGTGGGATCAACTTAATTAATATATTACCTTCAAATTCTATACATGAGTAGTCATGAGTTGATAAAAAAAGGGGTTTTTAATCAGAGGGTGTTAAGTAAGCTCTAAATCCTTTGATTTATAGATAGTCTAAAGGGAATATGGGTGATACATGGTGTGAAGGGTAATGGGTGATATGTATGATAACCTCATGTGAATTAGTTTTCCCCTTTTATAGGTGGCCTAAGAATGGTAATAGATAATTCCATGTTGTATGCTAGATGTAAACTAATCAATATAGGAAGTCTACATGTGAAAGGTGATTATGGCTTCCAACTGATTATGTTACTTGAGTGTTAACTATGACTTTAGATTTTGTTGTGATAGTGGGTCGTTTGATTTATTACTATATATGGGATGTTGATCAATGTGGGAATCTTCCAAGAAATTTCTCTACTTTTGACAAAGTTAACTCAGCCATCCTTTAATGGAGTGGTCTAAGCTTATTGGATTTGTTTAATGTACTTGATAGTTATCCTTCAAGGGAGTAGTCTACCTTATATTTTCCGATTTTTATTTTATTTTTGAGCAGTTATCCTTAGAGGGAACAATCTACAATGCTTAATATATTGACCCATGTAATATTTTGGTATCCAAATTATTTTTGGATGTAATGTTTTTAGACATGGAAAATTATAATTAGGTTCAAAGGTTTACCTTTATCAGGAAAAAAATTTAACACAAGATGGTTAATGATATGAAAAGGTGTGGTTTTTGAGAGGCAGTGACCATGGGATTTCATCTTTTTTGAGATAAGAAGTATCCATGACAACCATGCTATAGGTAGAGCCATGGTACCCACATTTAAGATTAGACTATGACTATGATGGTTAATCACATGGTTCTCTATTGTAATCAATTGTCCTCAATAGGAGAAGACAAAGATAGGTGAAGGTTAAAATCTCATAATAAAGGGATGAGCTTAAGTTAGATAAGAAGAGTGAGCTTGATGCTTATTTAATACAAAAATAGACATATACATGAAGCATTGAGAGGCTCAGGTTCTAGTTTGCCTTCAAGAGAGGACAAATGATAAGCTCCTAATCCATACATATTGGTAATGATGTAGGGTCCAATCCAATTGAAATCAAACCTGCCTTATTTACTATTTTCCATGTTGGTCATGTGTTGGTTTTATTTTAGGATGAGATCTTTGATATGGAAGTATCTTTATTTGAGATATTTATTATAAACACATTAGATATGCTCTTGATAGGTATGTAGGTGGGTAATATTTGATAAATGATGCACATCAAGTAGTTCTAGTTGAGATAAATAGTGTTGATTAAAATTTTCAAAAATAAGATCTTGTAAAGATGTGTGAATAGAGGGAATTTGGACTTCAAGAGGCAAGACTACCTCTACTCCAAAAACTAAAGAGAAGGGAGTAGTACATGAAGAGGTTTAAATGCTCGTATGATAGGCCCATAAGGTGAATCGGATATGAAAGTGCCAATATTGACATGAATCATGACAATTTTGGTAGGTATTTTGTTAAGGATTTTATTAGAGGCTTTTTTCTATCTATTTTCTTATGGTTGATAAGGTGAGGAAAAGTTTAAATCAATGCCAAATGAATCACATAAGCCTTGGAATTACTTATTTTTGAAGGATTTTCCATTATCAATGATGATATTATGAGGAATGTTAAAGTGGTAGATGATGTGATGGTTGATAAAGTTAAAAATCTTCTTTACTTTGGTCAAGATAAGAGGAATATCTTCCACCCACTTGGTGAAGCATTCAATGGCTGTGATGATGGAGCTATGCTACTGTGAAGAATGGGGGTTGATTTCCCCAATGAGATTGAGCCCCCATTGGGAGAAATGCCAAAATTCCTTAGATACTTGGAGGCCATTGGCTAGTATGTGATGCAAATTAGCATGTTGTTGACATTTAACACACTTTTTTTCATAATCACAATAGTCTTGATTGAAGGTGGGCCAACAATAACCAAGGTGAAGGATATGTTTAATGAACTCTAGGATACTAAAGTGTCTACCACAGATCCCATCATGTGTTTCCATGATGGCATGAGAAGCTTCATGGCTACTTAGGTAATGAAGAAGGAGACCATCAAAAGCATGTTTGTAAAGGATTCCTCTTAGTATGGTGTAACTATATGTACTCTAAACAAAGTTTTTGTGAGCATTCCTAGAGAGGTTGGGAGGAATGATGCCTAGGTTGAGGTATTTAAAAGTTTGGCCATAAAAAATGCTGGATGGGGATTCCTCTACATTACATATGCTAGGGAGGTCAGATTGGCTATAAGAGGGTGTGGTAAAATGATGAGTGGTGATAAATATTTTGGAATTAGAAGGCTGAGAAGGGATCTAAGAAGCAAGGTAGGCCATTGTATCCACAAATTTATTAATAGATTAGGAAATGGATTGGACTAGGTAATGTTTGAATGATTTTAATAGTTTATCAACTAAAAGTTTATATTTTTTAAGACATAATTCTTAAATTGATAGGATTCATTAACATGGTTGACCATAAGCTAGGAATCACCAAAGACATGGATTATATTAATCCTAAGGATAGAGAAATTTGAATATCTATCACTAGGGCTTCATACACAACCATATTATTGGTCCATTCAAAGTCAAATTTTAAATATAGAAGAAGGGGTTCACCATCATGAGGAATGAGAATAACTCTGGCACCCCCTCCTTGTTGGTACTTTGAGCCATCAAAGAACATGGTCATTTGGTAGGTTATGCCATTATCTTGAAAAAGAGTCATGATAGACTCATCTAGAAAGGAAAGATACGGTGGTTGGTTGTTTGGTAAAGGAGCTTTGGCCAATTAGTCAGTAATGACCTACCCCTTAATAAAATTCTACTATAGGAATTCAAGGTTCAATTCAGTTAGAAACATTAGCCACTTAGCCATACACTAATTTTGGTATTATTTATGACATAATTGTAATGGTTAAGAAGGTAATGGTAGATTTTGGTGGCCATAAAGGTCAATGCTAAGCATATTTTATCAATATGTGTATATCGAGTTTCATATTCTACAAGTATGTGGCTAATGTAGTATATGGCTTGCTCTTTGTGTTGTTCATCTCAGTGAGCCAACATTGCCCTTAGGGAATGGTCACTGGTAGAGATATATAGTTAAAAAGGGTGGTCATCCTTAGGAGGGGTGAGGATAGGTGGTGACAAAAGGTACTATTTTAGTGAATCAAAGTTATTTTGACAATCGTTATTCCATTTAAAAGAGACAATCTTCTTCAAAAGTTGATGGAAAGGTTGGCACCAATATGAAAGTTTGGAAATGAAATAATAAATGGATTAGAGTTTTCCCTATAGTTTATGGAAGTACATAAGGTTGGTTAGAGGAGGCATGTTCAAAATTAATCTAACTTTAATAAGGTATACTTAAATTTTGTAAAGAGAGATGATAAAGATACAAAGCTTTCTTGAAAGGACCCTGAAAATGCATTTCTTAGGATTAAGGTGAACATGATAATGGATGAGGTGTTCAAATATGACTATAAGAATAGTTAAGTGATCTGCTTGGATTTTGGATTTCCTAAGAAGGTCATCCATATAGTCTTCTACAATATTATGGATGATATCATGGAAGATATAAGTCATGATATGTTGCTATGTTACCCCAACTTTATTTAACCTAAAAGGCATGATTCTATTGTAAAAAGTTCCCCAAGGGGTGGTAAAGGTGGTTTTATGCTTATCTTTTGGATTAATCAAGATCTGATTATAACCCAAAAACTTATTCATGAGATATAACACCTCATTTCCAAATGTAAGATCAACAAGCGAGTCAATGTTAAGTAGATTAAAGTCATCCTTAGGATAGGTGAGGTTAAAGTCACAAAATTTGACAAAAATACATATAATTTCAGTGACTTTGGTGATAGGTATGATATTCAAGACCCATTAAGGGTAGTCAATGAGTTGAATGAAGTTTATAGATAGGAGATGTTGAATCTCTTCTTTGATGAGAAGTGATATGCAAGGATGCATGCATCAAAGTTTATATTTAATAAGCTTGGAATCATGATGAGTGACTATGTTATGGGTAGAAATGGTGGGGTCAATCCTAAGAATATCATTGTAAGACAAAGCAAATAATATGTTATAATCTTATAGGAAAGAGAAGTTCTAAAATTCCCTATCATTTAGTGATTGTCCCAATTTGATAATGTGGTGGTTGTCTAGTGTAAGATACCCTTATAGGTGTGTGATGTCTTTCAATATTTTTTAGTTTGTTTGATGTTCCATTTAATCAAACATGGTTTCTTGATCATGAATGTATTATGATAAATTTCTCTATGATCAAGTCATGTAAATAGACACACAAATTCACAAACAACTTCACCAAACTGATATAAATAGATGATATTTCAGATACATTTCTTGGGTTTATACATGCTCAGGAAGCCACTGGTATTGAGTAGATTATAGTCAACTTAACATAGGAATAACACAACATTATCTCAACCTTTGCATACATCATAAATATATCTTTATAATCTGCTTAGAAGTAAATATAAGACTCCTTAATACATAATATATCCAAAGTAAAGAGCTGTTTACAACATAAATATATTTGTTAGGCTACAATAATAAATATTGAGCTTGTTTGCAAAAGAAACAACACTTTCAGTGCTCAAAATTGAACAATAGACTTGAAGAGTTGCAATAGACATTAATGTGACTGATAATAGTGAAATAAAGAGTGAGATATCGGTTTTCACACCTAGAAATCATAACATCTTGATCAAGAATGAATACGATGCTACAAAAATCTGAGCATAGTGCTTAGGAAATATCACATAATAGTTGTAGCACTCCTCACATCCTCCTCTTAGACCTTGGTCCCTCCTAAAATCCCACATAGGACTAAAAATGACTGAAAATAGGGAGTAACAATAGCATAAAGCTGATAAAGGAACCAAATAGCTGATTTTTGTATTATCTGAACCCCACTATTTGTCTTTATTTGCCTTCTTTGGGACTATTCAAAGTCCACGTAATCCTCCCTACTGGAATCCTAATCTCCTATGGCTCATCTCAGCAAAGTGGTGAACAAGATGAAGGCCACAACAATATTTTATGAGTGGTACACTGAATAAAATTTTAGGGATCCCCACAAAGTTGGCACCTTGTATTTTTCATTTGTAGTGTCTTTGCCAATACAAGATTCTCCTAAATATAGGTGGCAACTCTTCCACAAAGTCCTCACCTATTTATCTGATTACACTGACTATGGTGAATCCACATAAAGGTCGTGCTGGCAAATGCATAAATACTAAAATCACCTCTCCAAATATTTAGTCAAGCTCCTCAATTCAATATCTAGCAGTCATGAATAAAGGTTGCGATAGAAGCCTGGGTCCCATGAATTCTGAAGTTCAATTAGTGGCGTAGACTTTTATTATGCCCACAACTTCTTGCTAGCATTGTCTCCTCTGCAAACTTCTGACTCTTCTTTTCCCACATCAGCTAGGATAATGTCAGATGATACCTAGCTAAAGCCAAACAATGCGTGATTATCCTTGAAGCTCCAGATTGGAATTAATAAACTCAATATGAATTCCCTCATGAATCCACTCCTGAAAATAGCTAGGTTTTTGTCCAACCCTTTTCCAATCTGCTGAAGGTTTTCATCCTCAGAGATTTAGCTGAATCAAAGTTCTAGCTTTGCAATAATGCATCAAAAATATTACTCAACAATTATCCCCCAAATGCTTTGCCCTCAACTTCTTTTAAAGGCTCCAAGGAATCTTCTAAAAGAAGCCAACTTGCAACTAACTGCAACTTCTAGAAGAAACTTATTTAATAATTTATTATTTCCATCTTAATTTAATTAAATAATTAATTAAAGTCATCTTTTTGAAATAATATTAATTTTTGGGCAACTAAAATTAATTAAATTAATTAAATCACTTATCATAATTTAAGGGACATTGCAGTCCTCCCTTCGTGGAGATTGCTTGTCCTCAAGCAATTCACACCTGATACCCAACACCAACTTCCAGGATCCCATATCATTCTCAGGAATTTTCAAACTCTACTATCTAAAACACTATGCTACAATATATCTATGAATAAATTCTCCTTATCTCTCCTAGAGAGTAGTGCGATAATTCTCAATATGTAATTAACAAACTCACCATCACATACCTTAGTCTTCGTAGAAGACTGTTGTGCTACTCTGATTATCATGCTCCCCAAATCCCCATAAGGATGATGACTCAGAATTAGGAGTGAAAATGTTATGCAACATATATAATCATTTACCTCATCATTCATAAAATGAGCCTCCATCCTGCGATATGACACCTCCTTATGTCCACCATCTAATGCTGCCCTCAAGATAGTCTTCTTTCCCCTAGAAAGGAACTCTAACTACATATGGTGGTGATCAATAATGTAACACCCAATACCCTGTAACCACTACATGACCAAGACCACATCATAATCCTATAAGGGAAACACATAAAAATCATTGGTCAGAGTATAATCCGCCATATGAATACTGTTTCTACTCATTTTCACTTTTCACATTCAGAGGGAATAAGAAACTAAAGATAATGGTCAGGGGTTAGATGATACTCAGATGAAGTTGCGCACCATATCCAGATGATTGAAGGATCTCCTCTTTGGCTGTGGAGGATGACACATGTAGATAAGAAAGACTTAAACAAAGAAAATTGTTAGATAGATATATGGTGGACTGCCAAGTAAAGCTCGGTCCCAGAAGTGCAAAGACTTCCTTGAGGGATGGAAGTCCACTAGTTGATAAAAGAGTTTTATAGAAAGAGAAATGGTGAAAGACTAAATAAAATAAATAGAGATAATGCGTACCTACATTTTGCTATCAGTCTATCACAGTCACCGACATCAGTAGTTCTGTCAACGTCGATTTGTCAAGGTTACCGACGTTGGTTAGTCTATCGACGTCGATAGGGGCAATGGTCGATGTTAGTCAGGGCAATGGCCTTGGATCAGTTTTGGATGGGTTTATGGGTGATAGAGGAGTTTGGGAGGTTTGTAGGAGTTTGGAGGTCCATGCAAGATTTCAAGGAAGTCAATAGAGTCTTAAGAGGGACAAGGGGTAGAGGACAGGTTGTCAAAAGGAGTAAGGATATGGGGAAGGCCTCTCAGCCTCTCCAAGAAGAAAGTTAGGTCTGGTTGATGATATTTAAAAATGCTAAATACAAGCTAATTACTAATGCTTTCTAAATTACTGAAATGAAATAGAAGAAGAATACTTAACTCTAGCTTGACGAAGAATCAGGGGTGTGAGCACTTCTTCCCGATGCGGCTGATGTAGAAGACTTCCTGCAATGTTTCAATTAGGTGTGGAGTGACTGATGCAGAGTTCCTATAGCCTGTGATGCTTGGTGTGCATCTGGGAGAGAGAGAGTGAGAGGTCAAATTTCAAGAGCAAGAGAATTAGCATTCAGATTTTAGAGCCCAAGTAAGAATTTGGTTTTAAGCAACTAATGTTCGTCATACCACCGGCGTCGACTGATGGGTAACCGACGTCAGTGGCTAGAAGATGGGTAAAAAGGCTATTTTTAGCCTTTTGCCTATTCCTCCATCTGCCAAGTTTAGCTACCATTGGCGAACGGTCCAAAGGGCAGGTTTAATAGGCATGAAAATTAATGGGGGAGTTGAAATAGGTCTTAGGTAATTATGATTAGTCATATGGTGATAAATGGGGGTATCCAAGGGCAAGGTGAGGTGTCATGGGTGATGTGTCAAGGGTGGGGTTATTTATTTAAAATAGGTAATTTATTTTAAATTAATAAGTGTGTGGGTTAGAAATGTTTAGAAGTGGACCAAGGGGACCAAAGGGGGGTTGACCAAGGAGTAGACACAATTTTGGTGTCTACATTTACCCCTTTTTATCTTGTTGGTTGTTCTTGACGAACTACAAGACAAAAATAGGAGTAAGTTGCCCCAGGTATGGGATGAGGTCATTTTTGTCATGTTGGTTGTTCTGATGAACTGCAAGACAAAAATAAGAGTTGGCTACCCTAGATGTGGGATGAGGTATTCCCCCTCAAAGTGGGAGTTGAGGGAAGGTAACCTGATATTGAATGCCAATTTGATAGATAGTGGATGGATATGGTGAAGTTTGAGTGTGAACGCTGAAAAAGTTGAGATTACACGTATACCACTTCACGTGATAGGTAGGTCAAATTATCGCAGTCAAAGGTTAAGGAGTGCTAAAATTGAAATAACTGGTCCCTAGCATTTAGTCGTAGCTGATTGGGTTAAACGATCCAAGTTGTAGCTCCAATGGTCATCATGTTCCAAGTATCTCAAGTTTGGGAAGTACTCCTAGAAAACTTGAAAATGTCACAAATATTGAGGATCAATTGGAGCACGATCCGTCAATAGGTGTGAGGGTTGTAATATGGGTTGCGCATAATCTTGCTAACTATTCTTGAGGTAGCATATATGCAATCAAAACAACCAAGGCATAGTTGTCTCAAAAGTGGTCATGGTTTGGGGAGATAGTCGTGATCTCCAAGGTTGTTGGTCATGATTTTGGGTTGGTATAGATAGTTGGTCCATTAAATGGATGGATGAAGGAATGGCCGAGCTAACCTCAGAGGACCCCATGTCAATTGAGTGCTACCTACATAGCCCTTGTTGGAAGGGCCTCAGGCCAATGTAGTTCTCCCTAAAAGGGAGGAAGAGGGTTAGTTATGGATGTGGGTTGGACTAGGTTAAGTCATGGTTAAAAGTTAAATGGTTTGTCCATCAAGTAGATGAACAAATAGATGTGGCCGAGCTAACCCCAAAAGATGTCATGTCATCTGAGTGCTGCCTACATAGCCCCTATTTGAAGGGCCTCAGACCAATGTAGTTCAGGCTAGTTGATAGGTTGGTTTGGTCAGGTTATAAATGGTGAGGGTATGATGATGTTATAGCCTTTTCCATATTATGTGATGGTGTATGTTGTAACATAGGTGATAGGGTTTCCCATCCCTAGCAAGTTTCCATATTAGTTATGGATGTATGCTAAAAATGAAATGAGTATGCTTATGCTTCAGCAAGTAATGGTTTATGCTTGGCATAAATTATGTGGTCAATAGTTTCCATGTCTATTGGTTTCCATAGAAACTAGTGTGAATAGGCTATGATAATGTTAGTGGTTTGAAAAAGGTCTGGTTGGTTTGGTTTGGTTTAGAAAATTATTTGGTTGGATTTGAATTGGGTGTATGTGACCAAAGTGCATAAGAAGTGAAAGGCACGTTGCTCTTTCATTGACAAGGACCATCACGATAGCATAGATAGGGTTATTGCAAACAAAAACCCCATTCATGCATTACATCATGGACCATTGTTTGTGTTAGAGAAGTATTCAAATCACTTGATGTTAAGTGAGCTCAAAATCCCTTACGTATGTTGGGGTAATAGGTTTGATTATGTGAGATGTGAGGATAGCGTAACCCTTTTTAGCAAGGATAAATTTTCCCCTTTTAAAGGTGACCCTGAGAATGGCTATAGGCAAGTCCATGACTTAATAGTTTGTCAGTCAATTTTTTTTTTGGGTAGACTGATCGATGTGGGAAGTCTATGTGGGGATGTTTTGTTTTGTTTTGTGGTCATATGTAAAACTGATCGATGCAGGAAGCTTTTAAAGAGAGTGATATTTGTAGCAAGATTTGGACATAGCCATCCTTCGAGGGAGTGGTCTATATTCTAATTTTTATGTTTTGATGTCTTTGGATAACTATCCTTCAAGGGAGCAGTCTATCAATTATAGCAATTATACAGTTGTCCTTCCAGGGAGCAATCTACATTTATAGTTTATGACCTTTGTATAGGCATCCCAATTTTTATGTTTTTTTTTTTTACTAAACTTTTGGTCATGGACTTTGACTATAGAGGTTTAGGGGTTTCCATTTTATAAGGAGAAAGCATTCATGCTTTATCAAAGGGTTGACTAATGTTTGTAGGGAAAAAGGGTTGAAAGGAATAGGAATGATGATGACGGGGGTTGCTCAAGGAACGAGCTCAAGTTAAAAATCAAGTGAATGATTACTTGATTAACAGTAGAATGGTTGTATATGTAAGGCATTAAGGGGCTCAGGTTATGGCTGGCCTTTAAGAGAAGATAGATGATAAGTCCCTGATCCATACTTGTGTGTTATGATATAAGGTCCGAGCCAATGAGGAGTAAACTTGCCTCGTTTACTTCTTTCCATATTGGTCACGTGTTGGTTTTCTTTGAGGACAAGATCTTTGATTTTGAAATCTCATTCTCTCAAACTTTTTCTATAGGCACGTTGGAGGTGATTTTGGTAGATATGGAGATGGTTGAGGGCAGGAAGGTGACGTTCATCAAGTAAATCAAGTTGAGCCAACCGATCTTGATGAAAGTCATCATTAGAAAGTATGTCGTGTAAAGAGATGTGTAGAGAAGGTATCTATACTTCAAGAGGTAAGAAAACCTCAGTTCCATAAACTAGAGAGAAAGGTGTAGCACCCGTAGGGGTTCGAATGCTAGTGCGGTAGGCCCACAAAGCGAAGGGAATGTGAATGTGCCAGTCCCTTCCAATGTCATTGACCACCTTCATTAGAATTTTGGTTAAGATTTTGTTGGAAGCCTCTGCCTGCCCATTTTCTTGTGGGTAGTAAGGTGAGGAGAAGCTGAGCTTGATGCCAAATGAGTCACAAAGTTTCTGGACAGTTTTGTTTTTGAAAGACTTGCCATTATCAGTGATGATTTTGTGAGGTACACTGAAATGACTGATGATGTGGGTGTTGATGAAGTCGATGATTTTGTCAGCTTTAGTGGAGACAAGGGGAATAGCTTCCACCCATTTAGTGAAGTATTCAGTTACGGTGATAATGGACTGATGTCAGAGAGATGAATGGGGGTTAATTTCACCGATTAGGTCTAAGCCCCATTGTGAAAAAGGCCAAAAATCCTTAGCGACTTGTAGAGCATGGCTAGGGACGTGAAGTAAGTTAGCATGTTGTTGGCATTTGATACAATGCCGAACATAGTTACTGTAGTCTTGGTGAAGAGTGGGCCAATAATAGCTTAGGCGAAGGATGTGTTTTGCAATTGCATTACCACTGAAATGTATACCACAAATCTCATCATGGACTTGTTTGATTGCATGAGATGTTTCAGTGGAGGTTAGACATCGAATAAGGAGGCCATCGAAACCTCATTTATAGAGAAGACCCCCTAGCATAGTATATCAAGCCATGTTTTTTGTAAAAGTGCATTGCACATTGCTAGAGAGACCAGTAGGGATAATAGAATAAGTTAAGTAGTCCACAAGTTGTTTATAGAAAACATCCTATGGGCTAGAGTCGATGGTGTTGAAAAAGTTGATGTTAGTGGAGATATATGAAGGTAACACCAAATGGTGTACCGTAACATAAATTCTCAAAGAAGATGATGAGGATGGAATGTGTGAGGTAAGAGAAGCCATAGTATCAGCAAACTTATTTGTAGATTGAGGAATAGTTTGCAAGAGGTAATGGTCGAAAGATTCTAGCAGGGTGTCAACACGGTGTTTGTACAGTTGCAAAACTTCATTTTTACAAAGATAGGAACCATTGATTTGATTGACGACTAGTTGTGAGTCACCAAAGATGTTGATGGTCTTGACGCCTAGGAAAAGGGTGGTTTGAAGTCCCAAAATTAAGGCTTCATATTCAACCATGTTGTTAGTACATTCAAAGTCAAGATTGAAAGATAGGGGCATGGTCTCACCCTCATGAGGGATGGGAATGACCCCTGCACCCCCACTGTGTTGACATTTAGACCCATCAAAGAACATTGTCATTTGATAGAAAATGTCATAAGTGGATAATGTGGTGATGGATTGATCAGGGAATTCATAGTGAGAAGGTTGGTTGTCAAGTAGGGGGGGATCCGCTAGTTGGTCAGTGATTGTTTGCCCATTTATAGATTTTTGTTGGATGAATTCCAAATCAAACTCAGCAAGAAGCATGACCCAACGAGCCATACATTGGTTTTGGTATGGTTTGGAATGCATGTATTTAAGAGGGTCGGTGTGGGTGATGACATAAGTTTTATGATTGAGAAGATAATGATGGAGTTTGGTAGCGACAAAGACTAATGCCAAGTAGAGTTTTTTGGTATGAGTTTACTGAGTTTCATAATAAATGAGCATTTAGATTATATAATAAGCCACTTGATCACGATGTTGTTCATCTCGGTGTGTGGTCATGGCACTTAAAGAATGATTTGTTGCTGAGATGTAAAGATAGAAGGGTTGGTCATCTTTTGTTGGAATAAGGACTGGTGGAGAGACAAGATAACATTTAAGAGCCTCAAAAGCCTCTTGGAAATCCTTATCCCAATTAAAGGAGACATCCTTCTTGAGGAGGTAATGAAAGGGTTGACATCAGTCAAAAAGCTGTAAGATGAAGCGACGAATAGATTGGAGCTTCCCTTGCAGGTTGCGAAGTTGCTTTAGATTAGTTGGTGGTGGCATCTTGAGTATAGCTTGAATCTTAGTAGGATCAATCTCAATGCCACGAAGGGAAATGATGAAACCCAAGAGATTCCCTGAGAGAACCCCAAAGACACATTTCTTGTGGTTGAGTCAAACATTATATTGGAGGAGGTGAGCGAAGATGATTTTGAGAATAGTCAAATGGTCACGACAGAGTTTAGATTTGCCTAGTAGGTCATCCACATAGTCCTCCATGATTTTGTAGAGGAGATTGTGAAAGATGTAAGTCATGGCATGTTGATATGTGGCACCTGCATTCTTTAGGCCAAAAGGCATGACCCTATAGCAAAAATTCCCCCATGGGGTGATGAAGGTAGTTTAGTGTTGATCTTTTGGCGCTATCAGGATTTGGTTATATCTTGAAAACCCATCCATGAGTGATAGAATCTCATGATCGGCTGTAAGATCAACAAGTTGGTCGATGTTGGGTAGAGGAAAATTGTCTATTGGGCAAGCCAGGTTAAGGTCACGATAGTCAATACAGATTCAGATTCCCCCAGTTGCTTTTGTGATAGGGATGATATTTGACACCCATTACGGATAATCAATGGGTTGTATAAAGGAGATGGAGAGAAGACATTGAAGCTCCTCTTTGACAAGGAGTGTAATGTGAGGATGCATCTTGTTAAGCTTTTGCCTGATAGGCTTAGCCTCTAGGTTTGTGATGATGTTATGAATGATGATGTTAGGGTCAATGCCAGGCATATCACTGTAGGTCCAAGCAAAGGCTTTGATATGGTCAGAAAGGAATTTGGCATAGTCAATTTATTCCTAGGTATCTAATGATTGACCAATCTTTAAGATATGAGGAACATCAGAAGATGGTAGGTTAATGTCAATGGTTGATTCATTTAACATAACCTGTGTTTCTAAAGGAAGTGATCGTTGGATGAAAGAGTCATCTGTACCCATGTAGGTGAGAATGGCATCATCATCTACACATTAGACAGTGTTGATGGTAGCAAATTCATCATCTATCATGTTTGGATAAATGAGAGGGAGTGACTTGGATACCCCACCTAGTTGATAGGTTAGGGGTTCCAAGCGAATGGCGTTTATGGTAAAAAAACTAGGAGGGATAGAAACCACCAACTCCATAGGTGAAGAGGGGGGAATAGGTGAGTTTGGAGGTGATTGTTCTATGATAGGTTTGGGGTGACAGTTTTTGGAAGTTTCAGTAGGTTATTCAAAACCCAGGCCATGTTGCTTCTTGGCATTCTTTATGGCCTCGTCATTTGGTGGTTCGACGGGCTAGTGGGAGCCTTGTTCATAGTGCCCAAAGCTAAAGCCCTTCCATGCACACCTATAATGGTAGGTATGAGCAAAGTTTGGGTTGCCAAGAAAAGAGAAGTCAAACGTAAATAGTTGGGGTGATGAAAGAGGGTTCTCATCAGTGGGAGCTCGATCTAGCCCTCCATAGATGAGATTTGTTTGAATATTAGGAGGACCATAAGGGATGACCATTCCGATACAATGGTCATAGCTAGGATTGTAATTAAGTTGTCCATACTCTTGAGGAGTCTGGAACATGTCTAAGGTGAGTAAATGATACTCCCCTAGTGGAAGACATTGGAAGGTATCTTCCATAGGGTCTTTTGTTGTCACTTGAGGAGGTGGTGTAGGTGTAACCACCATTTGCGTACTTGTTGAAGCTTCCACAGGTGGAGGCAGTGTTTAGGTCAATGTCTTGAAAAGAATGAAGACATTCTTGGGTTGATAAGTTGTGTTGCATGTTTTGAAAGGGGAGGGGTCTGTGGGAATGACATGGACTTGACCGTCATGTTCAAATTTGACACAACAGTGTAATGTAGAAGGGACAGAGGCCATGGCACGGATCCAAGGTCATCCTAATAACATGTTGTATTGGAACTCTCCCTCAATGATGTAGAAGAGCTCTGGGATTGTCCATGGGCCAACATGAATATGTAAGATAATGGTGCCAACGGTAGTGGTGATGGTGTCATGAAAAGATCAAAGAATTGCGTTGATTTTAGACACACAATTCTTTGGGAGGGCTAATTGGTCAAAGGCATGGGTGGAAATGATATTGATGTTGGTGCCCCCATAAATCATAACTCGCTTAATGTGAGTTTGATCAATGTAGGCTGTGATGAAAAGGGCAGCATCCTGATCTTCTAAGTTGGAGGTAGGAATTTTAGAATCACTAAAGGTAATAGAGGCGATGGTGGGTAATGATTGGACTAATGCAGGTAGTGGTTGGGGGTCCTCGGGTTGGACCTCCACTACCTATAAAGCTTTGATTAAAGCTTGATGATGTTGTGGAGAGCTTTGAATGAGGTCATATAAAGTCATCTTCACAAGAGTTTGGTGAAGCTATTTCACCATAGAATCATGGATTGCCTCCGAAGAAGTTGGTTGGGATGTACCCAAGATAGAAATCTTGGGTTTCAGTGGTTGAGCAGGTTTGAGAAATGGGTAGGTCCAAGGAATAGCAACTTTCTTTTTTACTTTATCCTTTAAAGTTTGTGACCTAGTGGCCACATTGATGGTGTTAATCTTGAATAAAGGGGGTGAAGGAGGTAAAGGGACCATAGTCTGATGATGGGATTTTGATGAAGGTGAAGAGGATGTTTGAGAGACATTTGATGGTATTGGAGATTTGTTGACACTATCCTCAACAAGAAGGGTGTCTTTCTCAAAGTATTGGCGAATAACAACCTTGAGGGCACATAAATTCTCAGTGTCATGTCTAGGTGTGCGATGATATAGGCAAATTTTAGTGTCATCGAACCAAGATGGTTCTGGTCTGAGAGGTTGAAATGGTTTAATAGGTGGAAGAGTGATGCTATAATTTTGCAAAATTTGGCGTAGTATTAAAGCATATGAACCTGCTAATGGGTCTACACTTGTCGATGTATTAGGTGTTGATGAATTTTGTTTTGGAGTTGTTGAGAGAGATTTTTGTACCACCTTTTTGATTGGTGGTGTGGCCACTTGTGTAGATGACACTTTCTTTATGAGGGGTGCCAAATTTTTTAGAGGAGGCATGTTTTTGGTGGGTAAAGGGAGTAATGGAGGCAACTTATTGTTGATAGGTGTTGGAGTAGGGAGTACTCCTATTAAGGTAGAAGGATGAGGGCCCAAAATAGAAGGCAATGGTGATGGTGGGGGAGGAGTTCTCTGACGTGTTTTAGTAGCCTTATGTAGTTTGGTTTAAGGACCACTATTATACAAGGCAAGGTTCAAGTCTACCTTCACTTGTGGGTGAGTGAGGTTAGATATGGGGTGAACACCAAGGGATTTAACCGGTGTTGGTATGGCGGATGTTTGTGAGGGTTTAGGTTCAGATGTGGGTAGTTGAGCTTTTGAAGATTTGGAAGTAGAAGCCTGGTCCTTGTTAGAGACTTTGGGAGGTTTTGTCGAAGGAGGGTCATTAGTATGAGATAAAGTGGGATGTGTAAGATAAGGAGATTTAAGTCACTCCCACAATGCCTCACGCTCTAAGTTCCTCAAATGGAGAAATCCTAAGTTTTCAGCCAGTCAAGAGAATGGTTTAGAAGCTGTTAGATGAGGCTTTATAATTGGTTTTTTAGAAGATTTGGGTGGTCGTGAGAGTGGGAATGTGTTAGATGTGGCAATCTCGGGCCAAAGGCATGAGAGAGCCATTACTAGATCATCTTCAGTTGAAGTAGGTGAAGAGACAAGTTCCTCTCTTGGTGGAGAAAGAATTGGAGAATGTGACTCCTCAAGAGGATAGAGGGTAGGGATGATCATACCTTCTACTTATGGTTGAAGAGTAGGAAATGTATGGTCCTCCATTGGTAGTAAGAAGGATGTGGGTGGGGCTAGTGGCACTGGTATCGTTAAAATGTCCTCTAATATAAGAGGGGTAGATGGAGAACTAATAGGAGAAGAAGGTTCTTCCACCTGTGGAGGAGAAATAGGAGAAGAAGGCTCTTCTACCTATGGTGGAAAAATAGGACAAGAAGGCTCTTCTTCTTGTGGTGGACAAATAGGTTGACTAACCTCTTCAAACTGTGGGAGAGGTTGGTTAGGAATGATAGGAAAGACCGTGTTGATTATGCGTATATTACGCTCTTAGGGGTCTTCTACCATGGTCTGTACGTTGTTTTGGCTAGGGGATGGTTAGGTAATGGTTGTCTAAAGATGTCTATGTTTTGGTTAGGTGGTGCATTTGGGTTATCCAAGACAAGATCACCTTTATCTAACATGTCCTGAATGATATTCTTAAGGGTTTTGCAATTATCTATGTCATGGCCTTTGACACAGTGATAATGATAAAAGTCATTTTCCCTGTACCATGTAGGGATAGCTTTTGAAGGGTCAAATTGTGGTGGTGGTCAAATTTAGGGGAGGTTGAGGACTCCATATTTGACTAGTTTATCCAACATGGATGCGTATGATTCTCCTATTGGAGTATATTAACGATGTACGTATCATTTTTGGAATTATCGTGTAATGCTTTGAGGTCTGGAAGGTTTAGATTGGTTAGTTGTGGTTGATGATGATGATCTAAGTACCATATCATTTTCCAGTCCTTTGGATTTAGAATTATAGGAAGAAGATTTGGATGAAGGGTCATTTGATTTTGCGTTAGTATTTTTACTACACAATTTGATTTTATTTTCTTCGACAACACAGAGTTCAAGCTTCCTAGCCATGGTGAAAGCTTCATAAAATGTGTGGAATGTTTGGACCCGCAAAGTAGATGAGATGTGTTTGGCACACGCTTTTGAAAAGAGCTCATTGAGCTCAGGTTGAGGTAAAGAAAAGGAGAGTTGGTTGATTAAACTTCTCCATCAAGCAACGAAATTGGATATTGATTCATCGTCGAATTATCTGATAGAATATAGGTCCATGATGGAGACCTTTTTAGTGATGTTAATTGAAAAGTGGTCAAGGAAAAGCTGGGCTAATTGAGTGAAAGAAAAGATAGAGTGACTGGTAATAGAACTATACTAATCAAGGGCAGCACCATAAAGTGACATGGGAAATGTGCATAGTAACAATGCATCGTCATGTGTTATAAAGTAACAAGTGTGTCTAAACGCTCGTAGATGTTGCTGTGGGTCTTCTTTACTCTAAAAGTGAGTAAACTTAGGAAGTTCCCACTGGCTAGGATATGGTCAGATTGAGACTGAAAGATGAATGGGTTCATTATAGATTTGTTCATATGAGAGAACATTTCTTGAACCAAAAATGGATGTCTCAAGGTTAGACATCTTATCCATCAACATTATGATTAGATCGGTTGATGGATTTTCAGGTGGGGTGCCCCCTAGGTTGTAAGGCATTTGGAAGGTGTTAGATGGAGCGTATGACATAGCTGGTTGTGCTTGTGTAGGTGCAACATATTGGTAACTAGTCATAGGGACTAATGTTGAAGTCAAGGGTTGTTGTCTCATAAAGCTAGAAGGCACAACTTGGCTTGATGTCACCAAAGGTGGTTGGATGGTGGCAACACTAGCCAAAGGATAAGTAGCCACTCTTGTATTTATGGGTGTAGGAGTAGATGGAATGGAGACAATTAAGTTCTGGAATGGTGTAGAACTTTATTGAATGGTTTATGGTTGAGGGGGTACAGAAACCCCAATAGAGGTAGGTCTAGAAATAGAAGGAGAGGTCACACTTTGAAGATTGGTTGAGGCAATGGCTTGGGTGTCTATGTGTTGAGTTACGGGTGCTGTTGATATGATTGTCATTTCGACTAAGGAAGTTGGCATCCCATAAATTGGGTTGCCTAAAGAGTCTCACATTTGACTTCTCGCGAGATAGTGCTGAAGAGCCTTGAAATTGAGGTCAAGGAACCTTTCAAAGTCTTGGTCCCCTTTGGGAATAATAGGGGGTTGAGTTGGGGTTGGTTGGATAGGAGTACGTTTAGTTTCTAAATTATACTCCATTTGGTGACTTGATATAGAAGGTGAATGTGGGAGTGGTTGTTGCCTTGTGTGGCCAACAAGAGTTTTGGTTTGACTACGTGTCAAAACCATCCAATGCAAAAAGGGTCAGGGTCTAAAAACTATATGTTTTAGCCTTAGAAAACTAGATTATGTTTTTGACAGCCAAAAAGTTAGGTTTTGAACTTGCTATTTGAGAAGAAATATTTTTGAGAGTGACCAACGTCAGTAGAAAAAATGATGTTCGTGGATAAGTTGTCGATGCTGGTCAGATAACCGATGTTAGTGAAGATAAGTTGCCGACGTCAGTGGAAAAACTGATGTCAGTTACTGTGTATTTCTAGAAACTCAAAAAATTGAAAGTTTTTGGAAGAAAGAAGAAAGTTTTGAGTTGTTTTAGATCTCAGAATGTGACCTCACCAGCTCAAAAAAATTAGATACAGATAGAAAAATAGATGAAGGCAAGAAAACACTAAATTTTAATTCCTAAGAATAGAATTATAGAATCGTGTTGTTTTATGCCTTAGAAGAATATGTTTGGGAAGTTGGGCTTTTAGAATGGGTCCTAAAAGAGGCAGTCTAAGGTTGGTTTTAGTTTATGTTTTGGTGCTCAAAATCTGTATTAGGTTCCATATGTGACCTGGTGCTAGGAGCTTGCTCCCCTCACTTCATGAGCCCAGAGACAAGATGGATTGCTTAGCTAGTATATACTTCCCCTAGAATTTATACTCTGCCAGAGAACAGAGTGGGTTCTCCCCTTGGTAGTGAAGTCCAAGTAGGATTACCAGGAAGGGTAAGGTATCTGCTAGGTGATGAAATCCTAATCAGGCCTTGTCTCAGGTATGTTTAGATGTTTGATTTTGTGAATGTGGTTTGGATGTGTAACATATGTGTACTATGCTTTATTCATAATGCAGTTTTAATTACTAGATGAGCTAAAAATGCATTCAAGCAGGAATGAGATGCAATATATTTTTAACCCAAATTGAAATGTTTTTGTTCGGATGCAAATAATTAGGAAAAGGTTAAAATCATGAATTTCACTACTCTAAGATGCAGAAAAGAAGTGACAAGAAGAAAAAGTTCTTTGTAACTTGTGCTAATGGTGTCTTTTCGAAAGAGAAAGAAAGAAGAAGGATGAAAGAAGAGAAATTTTCCTAATGCACCTATATGAAAGTTTTTTTCAGAAGAAATGAACCCAAGGAAAACTCCAGGGTCCCACCGAGCATGCCAAAATGTTTCTACTCATTTTAGCTTTTCACATTCAGAAGGAATAAGAAACTAAAGATAATGGTCAGGGGTTAGATGATACCCAGATGAAGTTGCACACCGTATCCAGATGATTGAAGGAGGTCTTCTTTGGCTATGGAGGATGACACCTGTAGATAAGAAAGACTTAAAAAAAGAAAATTGTTAGATAGATATATGGTGGACTACCAAGCAAAGGTCGGTCCCAGAAGTGCAAAGACTTCCTTGAGGGATGACAGTCCACTAGTTGATAAAAGAGTTTACTAGAAAGAGAAATGGTGAAAGACTAAATAAAAGAAATAGAGATAATACATACCTATATTTTGCTATTGGTCTATCACAGTCGTCGACGTCAGTAGTTCTATCGGCATCAGTTTGTCAAGGTTGCTGATGTCGGTTAGACTGCCAACATCGATAGGGGCAATGGTCGATGTCAGTCAGGGTAATGGCCTTGGATGGGTTTTAGATGGGTTTATGGGCAATAGAGTAGTCTGGGAGGTCTGTAGGAGTTTGGAGGTCCATGCAAGAATGTAGGGAAGTCAATAGAGTCTTAAGAGGGATAAGGGGTAGAGGACAAGTTGTCAAAAGGAGTAAGGATATGGGGAAGGCCTCTCAGCCTCTCTAGGAAGAAAGTCAGGTCTAGTTGATGATATTTAGAAATGATAAATAGAAGCTAATTGCTAATGCTTTCTAAATTACTGAAATGAAATAAAAGAAGAATACTTATCTCTAGCTTGCTGAAGAATTAGGGGTGTGAACACTTATTCTCGATGCGGCTGATGTAGAAGACTTCCTGGAATGTTTCAATTAAGTGTGGAGTGACTGATGCAAAGTTCTTGTAGCCTGTGATGCTTGGTGTGCATCTAGGGGAGAGAGAGAGATAGGTCAAATTTGGTTTTAAGCAATTGACATCAGTGATACCGTCGGTGTTGGTCAATAGGTAACTGATGTCGGTGGCTAGAAGATGGGTAAAAAGGCTATTTTTATCCTTTTGCCCATTCCTTCATCTGCCAAGTTTAGCTGACATTGGAAAATGGTCCAAAGGGAGGGTTTAATAGGTGTGAGAATTAATGGGGGAGTTAAAATAGGTCTTAGGTAATTATGATTAGTCATAGGGTGATAAATGGGGGTATCCAAAGGCAAGGTGAGGTGTCATGGGTGATGTGTCAAGGGTGGTGTTATTAATTTAAAATAGGTAATCTATTTTAAATTAATAAGTGTTTGGGTTAGAAATGTTTATAAGTGGACCAAGGGGACCAAGGGGGGTTGACCAAGGAGTAGACACAATTTTGGCATCTACAAATACTAAGCTATGAAATCTATTTGGTACAACCCAAAATTGCACCATCTGCCACCTTTACTAAGAAACCACCAAACTCCTCATACTATAATCCATGCCTTTCCACTAACTTCTAGTCAATAAAGTTATGTGTAGCACCTATGTCTACCAAGCTCATGACCCGCTTGCCCTTAAGTGTACCTTTCAACCAAAAGGCATGAAAGTTAGGATAACTAGAGAGGGTAGCCATAGTTACTTTCATTGATGCCATGGGCTCGGGGGTATTTAACTCCAACTATTTCTATACCTACTCAACATCCTCCATGCTATCTTCAATATCAGTGTTGGGTACCT
Source organism: Torreya grandis (assembly GCA_037957365.1). Lineage (NCBI taxonomy): Eukaryota > Viridiplantae > Streptophyta > Pinopsida > Cupressales > Taxaceae > Torreya > Torreya grandis. Next base: position 963,850 of record JARHVA010003063.1, on the reverse strand, counting down.
CCTCATCCCCTAACTCAGACGTCACCTCAATCAAATAAACCTTTCCTTCACCCATACAGTGGTGTCCAGGTTCCAAAAGTTCTTTGCAGGGAAAGCATAACTTTTTCCTTCTCAATTCATTCCTCATCTCCTGATTCATCCAAGGGGTTATAAAAGATGACTCTTCTTTATTTTTTGGCGTGTTGACCTTCTGTGTAGGCTAAGAGTCCCTAAACAGTTTCTTATTTGATTGATAAAAAGTGGGAATAGTATCCAGTCTCAATGTCACATCAATGGCCTCCTTAAGAGTGGCTGGTTAGAAAGCACGTAACAAACCCTTAAATCTATCCTATAATCCTTCAATGAATAACATCACACTCTACCTCTGAGGCATATTAGGTACCATAACTACAATATGATGGAACTCATTAATATAAGCTTCTACATGACTATTTTGTCTAAGATGGCCAACTCTCTATAATAGAGCTTTGTGTCCTTACGATCAAACCATGTAATGAGTTGCTCAGTGAACTCAACATAGGAATGTACCAAGGTGTGATCCTGGTGACCAATCCATGGTGCCACCAATCATATGCAATTCCCTCTAAATGCAACATAGTAAACTGAATAGCCTCATGCTCCAACATGGGCCATAAGGATATATATATGTCCAGCTTGTGCACCCAAGCTTGTACACTCATATCACCCAAGCCATTATATGTAGCCAATGTGATCTTCACAATAGCTCTATTGAGGTCAAAGTTATGCTACTGGGGTGGTCTATAACCACAATATCCCTTGAGTCTAGCTTTATTTCTATGTTGCGTGCAATACTGGGGAAGAGGGAAAACATATCTAACCTCTAGGGGTAGAGCTCTCCACTCAGCTATGGCTACCAAAATAGACTCCTAGAACCCAACCTTTGGTGGTTCCCCCTACGCTTTTTGTTCACCTAGTACAAACTAAGGAAGCATTGGTCTATTCATAGTAGGTGTACGATAGTGATTCTACCTAGAGAAATGAAGGGAGCTCCAAACTGAAGAATGGGACTGATGGCTATGCTGACTAAACTAATGGCTATGATGACTACCTGCCACTAAAATTGATCTACTCTTCCTGCCTCTATGTTTATCCACCTCCAAATGTTCCAAGGTATCTTGTAATCTATCTAAAGGCTGAGTGATCTTGGGTTGAGTAGTGATGAGAGTCCTCACCATCTCTCTCTCTTCCTCATCCTGATTTCTTTGAGCATTCCCTTAGTCTTTTACCATAATAGGTTCCTGTTCTATTTCGAACTCACGCTCGTACTGAGCTCTTCTGTATGTATAATACCTATGGATTATATCATTTCTTCCTAGATGCATAGAAATAAAATATATTCACTCCTACAGGTTGGCAAGATGCATGGCTCTGATACAACTGTAAGATACCCTTCTAGGTGTGTGAAGTCTTTCAATATTTTTTAGTTTGTTTGATGTTCCATTTAATCAAACATGGTTTCTTGCTTATGCATGTATTATGATAAATTTCTCTATGATCAGGTCATGTAAATAGAGACATAAATCCACAAATAACTTCATCACCAAATTGATATAAATAGATGATATTTCAAATACATTTCTTGGGTTTATACATGCTCAAGAAGCCACTGGTATTGAGCAGATTATAGTCAACTTAACATAGAAATAACATATCATTATCTCAACCTTCTCATACATCAAAAATATATCTTTATAAGCTACTCAAAAGTAAATATAAGACTCCTTACATACATAATATATCCAAAATAAAGAGTTATTTACAACATACATTTCTTTGTTAGGCTACAACAATAAATATTGAGCTTGTTTGCAGCAAAGACAACACTTTCAGTGCTTAGAATTGAACAACAGACTTGAAGAGTAGCAAGAGACATTAATGTGACTAATAATAGTGAAATAAAGAGTGAGATATTGGTTTTCACACGTGGAAATCATCACATCTTGATCAAGAATGAATACACTGCTACATAAATTTGAGTATAGTGCTCAGGAAATATCACATAACAGTTGTAACACTCCTCATGTCCTCCTCTTAGACCTTGGTCCCTCCTTAAATCCCACACATGACTAAAAATGACTAAAAATAGGGAGTAACAATAGCATACAGCTAATAAAGGAACTGAATAGCTAATTTTTTTCTTATTTGAACCCCACTATTTGTCTTTATTTGCCTTCTTTGGGACTATTCAAAGTCCATGTAATTCTCCTTGCTGGACTCCTAATCTCATATGGCTCATCTCAGCAAAGTGGCGAATAAGATGAAGGCCACGGCAATATTTTATGAGTGATATGTTGAATACAATTTTAGGGATCCCCACAAAGTTGGCACATTGTATTTTTCATCTATAGTGTCTTTGCCAATACAATATTCTCCTAAATATAGGCAACAACTCTTTCACAAAGTCCTCACCTATTTATCTGATTGTGCTTACTATGGTGAATCCACATGAAGGCTACACTAGCAAATGCATAAATACTGAAATCACCTCTCCAAATATTTAGTTGAGCTCCTCAATTCAATATCTAGTGGTTATGAATAAAGGCTGCGATAGAATTTTGGGTCCCATGAATTCTGAAGTTCAATTAGCAGCATAGACTTTTATTATGCCCATGACTTCTTACTAGCGTTGTCTCCTCTGAAAACTACCAATTCTTATTTTCCCACCTCAGCTAGGATAATGTTAGGTGATATCCAGCTAAAGCCAAACAACATGTGATTCTCCTTGAAGCTCCAGATCTGAATTAATAAACTCAATGTGAATTCCATCACGAATCCACTCCCAAAAAGAGCTAGGTTTTCATCCAACCCTTTTCCAATCTATTGAAGGTTTTCATCCTTAGAGATTTAGCTCAATCAAAGTTTAAGCTTTATAATAATGCATCAGAAATATTACTCAACAATTATCACCCAAATGCTTTGCCCTCAACTTCTTTTAAAGGCTCTAAGGAATCTTCTAGAAGAAGCCAACTTACAACTAACTCCAACTTCTAGAAGAAACTTATTTAATATTTTATTATTTCCATCTTATTTTAATTAAAATAATTAATTAAAGTCATCCTTTTGTAATAATATTAATTTTTGGACAACTAAAATTAATTAAACTAATTAAATCACTTATCATAATTTTTGGGACATTACAGTCCTCCCTTCCTGGAGATTGCTTGTCATCAAGCAATTCACACCTGATACCCAATGCCAACTTCTAGGATCGCATATCATTCTTAGGAATTTGAAAACTTTACTATTTGAAACACTATGCTGCAATATATCTATGAATAAATTTTCCTTATCTCTCCTAGAGAGTAGTGCAATAATTCTCAATATGTAATTAACAAACTCACCATCACATACCTTAGTCTTCACAGAAGACTACTACACTACTCTGATTGTCATGCTCTCCAAATCCTCATAAGGATGATGACTCATAATTGACAGTGAAAATTTTATGCAACATATAGAAACATTTACCTCATCATTCTTAAAATGAACCTCCATCCTATGATACGACACCTCCTTAGGTCCACCATCTAACACTACCCTCAAGATAGTCTTCTTTCCCCCAAAAAGGAACTCTAACTGCATATGGTGGTGATCAATAATGTAACACCCAATACCTTGTAACCACTACATGCCCAAGACCACATCATAATCCTCTAAGGGAATCACATAAACATCCTTGGTCAGAGTATAATCCCCCATCTGCATACTAAGTTGTGAAATCTATTTGGTACAACCCAAAACTACACCGTCTACCACCTTTACTCCAAAACCAGCAAACTCCTCATACTATAATCCACACCTTTCCAATAACTTCTAGTCAATAAATTTATGTGTAGCACCTGTGTCTACCAAGCTCATGACCCACTTTCCCTTAAGTGTACCTTTCAACCAAAAGGCATGAAAGTTAGGATAACTAGAGAGGGTAGCCATAGTTACTTTCATTGATACCTTGGGCTCAGAGGTATCTAACTCCAACTATGTATGTACCTACTCAACATCCTCCATGCTATCTTTAATATCAGTGTCAAGTACCTCCTCTTCCCCTAACTCAGATGTCACCTCAATCAAATAAAAATTTCCTTTACCCATATAATGATGTCTGGGTTCCCAAGGTTCTTTGCAGGAAAAGCATAACTTTTTCCTTCTCAATTCATTCATCATCTCCTGATTCATCCAAGGGGTTATAGAAGATGACCCTTCTTTATTTTATGGCATGTTAGCCTTCTATGCAAGCCAAGAGTCCATGAATGGTTTCTTATCTTCCTGATAAGAAGTGGGAATAGTATCTAGTCCCAATGTCACATTAATGGCCTCCTTAAGAGTGGCTGATTAGAAAGCACGTACCAGACCCTTAAGTCTATCTTGTAATCCCTCAATGAATAACATCACACTCTACCTCTGAGGCATATTAGGTACCATAACCACAGTATGCTAGAACTCATTAATATAAGCTTCTGTGTGACTAGTCTATCTAAGATGGGCCAACTCTCTATAGTAGAGCTCTGTGTCCTTACAATCAAACCATGTAATGAGTCGCTCAGTGAAATTGGCATAGGAACATACTAAGGCGTGATCCTGGGTGACCAATCCATGGTGCCACTAATCATATGCAATTCCCTTGAAATGTAACATAGCAAACTGAATAGCCTCATGGTCTAGCATGGGCCATAAGGATATATATATATATATATATATATATATATATATATATATATATATATATATATATATATATATATATATATATATATGTCCAGCTTGTGCACCTAAGCTCGTACACTCATATCACCTAAGCCATTATATGTAGCCAATGTGATCTTCCCAATAGCTCTATTGGGGTCAAAGTTATGCTACTAGGGTGGTCTATAACCACAATCTCCCCTGAGTCTAGCTTTATCTCTATGTTGCGCACAATATTGGGGAAGAGGGAAAACATCTCTAACCTCTTGGGGTAGAGCTCTCCACTTAGCTATGGCTGCCAAAATAGACTCCTAGAACCCAACCTCTGGTGGCTCCCCCTATGCTTATTTTTCACCTGGTACAAACTGAGGAAGCATTTGTCTGTTCATAGTAGGTGTATGATAGTGATTCTGCCTAGAGGAATGAAGGGAGCTCCTAACTGAAGAATGGGACTGATGGCTATGATGACTACCTGCCACTAAAACTGATCTACTCTGCCTGTCTCTATGTTTATCCACCTCCAAATGTTCCAAGGTATCTTGTAATCTGTCTAAAGGCTGAGTGATCTTGGGCTAAGTACTGATGAGAGTCCTCACCATCTCTCTCTCTTCCTCATCCTGAGTTCTTTGAGCATTCCCCTATTCTTCTACCATAATAGGTTCCTATTCTATTCTGAACTCACGCTCGTACTGAGCTCTTCTACATGTATAATACCTATGGGCTTTATCAATTCTTCCCAAATGCGTAGAAATAAAATATATTCACCCCTACAAGTTGGCAAGATGCATGGCTCTGATACCAATGTAAGATACCCTTCTAGGTGTGTGAAGTCTTTCAATATTTTTTAGTTTGTTTGATGTTCCATTTAAGCAAACATGGTTTCTTGCTCATGCATGTATTATGATAAATTTCTCTATGATTAGGTCATGTAAATAGACACACAAATCCACAAACTACTTCATCACCAAACTATTATAAATAGATGATATTTCAGATACATTTCTTGGGTTTATACATGCTCAAGAAGCCACTGGTATTGAGCAGATTATAGTCAACTTAACATAGGAATAAAAAAACATTATCTTAACCTTTGCATACATCAAAAATATATCTTTATAATCTACTCAAAATTAAATATAAGACTCCTTACATACACAATATATCCAAAATAAAGAGCTATTTACAACATATATTTATCTGTTAGGCTACAACAATAAATATTGAGCTTGTTTGCAATAGAAAAAACACATTCAATGCTTAGAATTGAACAACAAACTTGAAGAGTTACAATAAACATTAATGTGACTGATAATAGTGAAATAAAGAGTGAGATATTTGTTTTCACACCTAGAAATCATCACATCTTGATCAAGAATGAATACGCTGCTACATAAATCTAAGTATAGTGCTCAAGAAATATCACATAATAGTTGTAGCACTCCTCACGTCCTCCTCTCAGACCTTGGTCCCTCCTTAAATCCCACACAGGACTAAAAATGATTGAAAATAGGGATTAATAACAACTTAATGCTGATAAAGGAATAAAAAAACTAATTTTTGTCTTATCTAAACCCCATGATTTGTCTTTATTTGCCTTCTTTTGGTCTATTCAAAGTCCACGTAATCCTCCCTACTAGACTCCTAATATCCTATGGCTCATCTCAACAAAGTGGCGAATAAGATGAAAGCCATGGAAATATTTTATGAGTGGTATGCTGAATACAATTTCAGGGATCCCCACAAAGCTGACACCTTGTATTTTTCATCTGTAGTATCTTTGCCAATATAGGATTCTCTTAAATATAGGCGACAACTCTTCCAAAAAGTCCTCACCTATTTATCTAATTGTCCTGACTATGTTGAATCCACATGAAGGTTGCACTGGCAAATTCATAAATACTAAATCACCTCTCCAAATATTTAGTCGAGCTCCTCAATTCAATATCTGGCTATCATGATTAAAGGTTGCAATAGAAGTCTGGGTCCCATGAATTCTGAAGTTTAATTAATAGCATAGACTTTTATTATGCCCACAACTTCTTGCTAGAGCTGTCTCCTCTGCAAACTACCGACTTTTCTTTTCCCACATTAGCTAGGATAATGTTAGGCGATACCCAACTAAAGCCAAATAGCGTGTGATTCTCCTTGAAGCTATAGATCTAAATTAATAAACTCAATGTGAATTCTATCATGAATTCACTCATGAAAAGAGCTAGGTTTTCATCCAACCCTTTTCCAATCTGTTGAAGGTTTTCATCCTTAAAGATTTAGCTAAATCAAAGTTCAAGATTTGCAATAATGCATTAGAAATATTACTCAACAATTATCCCCCAAATGCTTTGCCCTCAACTTCTTTTAAAGGCTCTAAGGAATCTTCTATAAGAAGCCAACTTGCAACTAACTCCAACTTCTAGAAGAAACTTATTTAATATTTTATTATTTCCATCTTAATTTAATTAAAATAATTAATTAAAGTCATCCTTTTGAAATAATATTAATTTTTGGACAACTAAAATTAATTAAATTAATTAAATCACTTATCATAATTTTGGGGACATTACATCTAGAGTGCCCAAGTTGATATCTATGGTGGATTCATTCAACATGGTCATGGCCTCAAGTGGAATGGATTTGTGGTTAGAATAATCCCTTGCATCGAGGTAGGTAAGAATAGAATCATTGTGTTGATGTTGGATGGTGTTGATGGTAGAAGAATCATTCTCTACCATTTTAGGGTTTATGAGTGGAATTACATTGGTTTGGCTACCCTTTTGGTAGATGAGAGGGCCCAAAATAATTGCATTAACTAGAAATAAAAGGTTTGGAGGGATAATTTTAGGATCTTCAGGTAGGGAAAGTGGTTGGGTTAGTGAGGATAGGATATCTTCCTCCATGGTGTCAATGGATTTAGGTGAATTAGTGGGTTCTTCAAGTGGTTCATACCTAAGGCCAAATGAATCATATGGTTGTAAAGTTTTGATATGAAGTAACTAATGAGGTCCTTGTTCATAGTGACCAAGGCCAAATCCTTTCAAAGAACATATATGAAGATACAACTTAGCAAAATTTGGTTTGATAAGATAGGAAAAGTTAGAGGTAAATGATTAGATGGATGAAGTAGTGGTAGGGGATACAAGTGGCTGATCAAGTCCCCCATAAATGAATTTTTTTATTGTTAGGGATCCCAAAGGGGATGATGGCTCTAATGTTAGGATCATAGGAAGGGTCATGTCTAAGATTCACATATTCTTAGGGAATAGATAAAGAATCCAAGGATAAGAGTATATATTCCCTGAGGGAAATACATTAGAATGTGGTTACCATGGGGTTCTCTATAGGAATCTAGGAAGAAGGGATAGATGATCTATTAGAAGCTTTATCGACATTTAGTGTGGAAGTGTCACAAGTTTTGGTTGGTGGGATTGTGTCACTAGAAGATGGTTGTGAGGTGGATGAAAGAAGATTAAAGAAGTCATTAGGCTAATATGTCATATTGAAAGATGTGAAAGGATTAGGGTCAACCTAGATAGTCACAAATTCCCCTTCATGCTTAAATTTTACACATCAATGTAAGGTGGAATGGACATAACTTAGGGCATGAATCCAAGGGTGCCCGAGTAAAACATCATATTGGAATTGTCCTTATACAACATAAAAAAAAATTTAGGAATGGTACGGGGTGCTATATAAATATGGAGGACATTTTTTTCCCAAGGTAGTATCCATGGTATCATCAAAAGAATTAAGGACTATTGTGCTTTCAGATATGACGTTCATGGGTAAGTGTAGTTGGTCATGGGCATTGGAGGAGATAATATTGGTGTTGACTCCTCCATCAATCATCAACATTTTGATGTAATTTGTATTAATGTATGTCATAATCAATAGGGGCGATTAGGATCCTCTAGATGAATAAAAGGTATTTCTAAAAGTTTGAAGGTGACAAGGTTGGAATTTTAAAGCATACCAACAAAGGTGGCTAGAGGTTGACAGTCATTAGGTTGGACCCTAATGGATTTCAAGGATTTTATGAGTGATTTGAAGTGATGGGAAGAGGTAGAGACTAACTCATACAATCTCATTTTTTTTAGAGTTTGGTGAAGCTACTTAAGGATAGCTTTCTAGATCGATATTGCATATGGGCTAGGGTATGGAGGGTTAGATGGGGAGGCACCTAAGATAGACACCTTAGGTTTGTTTGATGATGGATATGGTTGGGTATTGTTAGCTTAGGAGTTTACGGAGGGATAAGTCTAAGGAATGGATGACTTATCCTTCCCTTTATCCTTTTATTGTGATCTTGTGACCACATTAATTATATGGATAACAGGAGAGATTAAGGTAGTGGAGTTGTCTAACACACCTTTAATTCTTAGGTGAAGTTGGAGGAGTGGGTAGGTGTTGGGTAGGTATGGTTGTTATTTAGGTTAGTAGGGGTGGTATAGGAGGTTCATATATTAATAGATCATCCTCATCATAAAGTTTATGGATAAGAGTTTGTAAAGCTTTATAGTTCTATTTGTCATGGCTAGATGTCATATGATACAGACAAATCAAATTATTGTTTAACCATAATGGTTTAGGACATGAAGGGTCAAAAGGTTTTATGGGTTGTAAGGCCAAAGAAGAGGTTCATACAAACCTTTGTAGAATGGTTTCATAGGACTTAGCTAAAAGTGGTAAAGATTTAGTAGTTTTTTCTTTGGGTGTTGAGGTAGAAGGTTGTTTGTATGTGGGTTTGGTGATAGGTTTCTTACGTAAGGTGGTATGTTTATATGGTTTTGGTTTAGGAAAGATGGTTGATGAGATGAAGGTAGAGGATGGAAAGAAGGGAAACATAGGAATTTTTGATGTAGTGAGGAGAAGTATCTTAGAAAGCAAGTTTGAAGGTATGACTAATAAAAGTGGTGGGGTTTCTGTAAAAATAATGGGCTTCATGTTTTAGGTAGAGGGATGAAGACCCAAAATGGAGGGAAAATTTGAGTGAGGTAAAATTTAAGGTTTTGGGCCTTTTGTTATTTTTGCCTCTTTGGTTGTTTTGGTTTCCGATTTTGAAGAGGGTTTGGTTACTTGGGTCTTACTTTTAATGGTTAAGCCCTTAGGTGGAGGAGAAGGAATGGTTATTTTACCTTTGTCTTGGTTTTTGATAGAAGGTTCTAAAATCAAAGGTTTGGTGGATGAAGTTATCTTCTATTATTAGATAGCTTCCAAAGTGGGAGTGTATGATTCTATGATATGGGAAGTAAGTATGGTATCCTCCAATGGAGTTGTGGGTATGGTGGCTCCCTTTGTTTGGGTGTCCAAAGGAATAGAAGACAATTTCTCCCTTTCCATTAAGGGGATGGGGAAAGAGGTGGTTGAGGTGATGTTTTCTTTAACAAAGTGTTCATTAGTAACCAAATTAATAGTATGTTATTCATGGGATGGTTCTAGTTTATGTTCATGATAAGGGGTAGAAGGAGCATGATTAGGAAAAAGCTTCTAGAATATGTCAAGGTCCTGGATCGATGGTGGATTGGGATTTTCCAACATAAGATTACCCTTGTTAATGAGGGATTGGAAATAAGTAAATAACAAAAAAATAACTTAATTAAGATAAGAAATTTAAGTGCTTTTAAAACATTAAATAAATAAAGCAACTAATGCTAAAAATTAGTCAAAGCAAGGTTATGGTTTTGGTTTGGAAATTTAACAAGGGATTAAATAAATGTGTTTTATTTCATTTATGAATGGTTAAGGTAATAAAAAGGTAAAGGTTCAAATGGTATAAATGGGTAAATAGTTGATGAGGTAAGAAGGTAAGTAGTTAAGATGGCAAAAGGGGAAGATAATGAGGGTAAAAGTGGCAAAGGTGTGAATGGATAAAAGATGGTAAGGGTAAAATGGATTGAGATAATGAAATGATGAAGGGAGAAAATGGATAATTGGATATGAAGAGATTAAAAATCCAATGGCATGATAAAATGAAATTGAAGAAACAAAATCAAATGTTAACTTCCAAGATTGAAGAATAATGTTGTTGTTGATGATGTCTTGAGGTGATTTTTGCAGAGCTTCATTGCTTTGAATTATTTTCCACCAAGATGTGGATGACCTCAAAATTATGAGCTCCTTTTAATAACTGCAACACGTAACAAAATACTAAATTTCTAGTTAACCTTTGGTGAAGGATAGGGGTTTATTTATAGCATTTATTGTCAAGAACCATGCCAAAAGAGGGAATAGTAGAAGTATGGTTCCATTTACCATGTGGTAGATAAATGAGTCAAAATATGAGGGTGGTGGGATTACCACCTCGATCATGGGTCTCCCTTTTGATTTGGTGTGTCTCCAACCTTGCACATGAATCCAATTTTGAATAAGATTCATGCACATGGGCCTAAATGAGGATAAAAGACTTTTCACAACCCTTTATTGTCTTCATCAAAGAAATTAAAGAGATGTCCCACAATGTGTGGCACCATTTTACATGTGGGTTAATGAATTAGTCAAAATATGAGGTGGTGGGATTCCCACCTTGATCATGGGTTTCTTATTTGGGTTAAAAATTCAAAAATGGGTGGATATAGTGCCCTTTATCTTTTCCAAAGCACTTAAAGAGGTAGGTATCTCATTTTGAAGGTGAATTTCTTGTGTGAAGACAAAATACATGTTAAATTATGGCCCCTTAAGGGTAATTTTCCATATTTCAATGGGGGACCCTTGTGATGCTTAAATGAGGTCATTAAGCACCTTGGGTAAGCGTCCTAGGTGGGGTATGATGTCCGACATCAATCCACCTTACTTATAAGTCATGTCAATTGATAAATCACTTACTATATCACCTTCCATGTCCCTTTAAATGTCATCATGAATAGTTATTATGGGTCCCAAGGTGAATAGTGATAGTGAATAGTATTTTTGAATAGTAATTTTAAATAGTACTATGTGAATAGAAAAATAATAATTTTTTTTAGGTTAAGAGGGGTTGGTTAAGGAATAAGAAGGTTTATAGGGATATTAGGGGGTCCCAAGGCATTTAGTCATCAAAAACTATAAGTGTGTAATTTTCTAGTGTCTACAATGTGAAAAGAAAAGTTGAACATGACTCCATGATACATCTAGATAATCTAGTTAGAAGGTCTTAATGTTCGTACAATCAAATATATTTAACTCTAAATTTTAATATATGTTCGACCATGTTCTAAAAGTGATTCTAGAAGGATATTTGAGCTTGTTTTGATGATGTTTAGATGTTTCATGTGACTTATCTATTGGAGAGAGTTGTAAACTCCATGGGGATGGTATGTGAGTATTTTAAAGGATTGATCAATCCATATTTAGTATGAGAAATTGATTATAAGTTGACTATGTGTTTATTCATGATGTATCTATGTATATGGATATTTTTTGAGTAGTTTGAGCATACAAAAATGTGATCATATATGAATTTAATCAATTACATATGTTTAAGGGGTCATGTGGAGTGGACCTATGCATTTGAAAGTGGTTCTATGTTTCTTGTTTTTCTCATTGAAGTGAGAAAGGGGTGAATAGGTCTCCATAAGACTTATAAGGGATACTAAGACCCAATTTAAAGGTGTAGTTTCTTAAGGGAGACCCATGGATGTTATGGCCAACCTATGAGGATTTTTTTGAGCCATGTCTTTATGTGATAGAAGCCTTAAGGGTTTATATATATATATATATATATATATATATATATATATATATATATATATATATATATATATATATATATATATATATATATATATATATATATATATATATATATATATATATATCTAATGGCCAACCAATAAGTTATTTCTCATGAAGGCTCTATAAATAGTTAAATAAAAAATGATTATTTATAAACTTGTAAGAGGCTTGTTTGTTTGGAGTAAGGATAAGAGTTGAGATTCAAGTGAAGGTAAGAGTGCCCAGTAGATGGTTTGATGAGCATATCAAACTAAAGATTTTGTGTATGAATTGTAGGCCATGTTTATAATGTCAAAATAGTGATCTTGTAGGTTATGGATGAGAGAAGAGATTTAGAGTGATACAAATGGTGGTTTTGGATGCATTGAGAGAGTATGAAGAGCAAAGAGAGTGTGAAGACCTGAAGAGAGATGATATGAATTGTATCTCCAAAAAATTGGTAGGAAATTAGTGTTTAGGAGATGTTCATTTCATAGGTGTTATTTTGGTTTCTCAACATAAATGGGTTTCTTGCTCCTTCCAATATGAAACTTACTAAATATATATTTGTTGTGTTTATTTAGCTAGACATGGGTTGTAGCTCCTTATGGGATTGTTGTCTCACTAAATTAAGGGATGGTTATTCCTTGATCAGTTGTTGTTGGTCTAAAGTGGTTCTTGTTATTATAATATAGTATTTCAATTGAAATTTATAGTGGGTTTTCTCCCCCAAGAGGGTTTCCCACATATTGTGTGTTATGTGCTTAATCTTGCATTGTCTCTCTTATTCATTGCTATGAATTATGTGTATGCTTCATGAATGTATCTATGTATTGATTAAGGGTTTAAAGGAATTGTAAATGAAATTAGATTATCTTGATTTACTAATTCAACCCCATTTTAGTGATTTTACCTCTAACAATTGGTATTAAATCAAGTCCTTTGGTAAGGGATTGACAACTTGAAGGTGATCTAAGGTAAAATTTGGGTAGTCATCAAATGCAAGGAGGTTTATATAGTAAGAAACCACTAATGTTAAATGGATTCAATAATGCTTTTTGGAGTGAAAAAATGATTAACTACATTATGTTCCTAGGTTTTTACATTTGGTAATCTATTGTGGATGATTATTCTACTCTTATTATTCCTTCATCCAGTGTTGTCTATAAGAAGTTGTTTGAGAATAATTCTATGGCAATGAATGCTATCACTTGTGGTATTTTAGAGACTCAATACACCAAGGTAATCCATTGTACTTGTGCCAAGGAAATGTGGGATAAATTAAATAATATTTATGAAGGAGATTAAAATGTTAAGTTTTCAAATTCATAGACTCACTGAAGATTATTTGAAAGTCTCAAAATCAAGGAAGAAGATTTTATGGCATCTTTTTTATAGAGAGTTGATGAGATTTTGAGCATCATCAGAGGTCTTGGAGAGAATATTAAATAATCTATTATATCTAAAAAGGTATTAAGGTCTCTCTCTCTCAAGTTTGATTATAAAGTATCTAATGTAGAAGAAAGTTATGATCTTACTCAATTAAATATGGATGAATTACATAGCATCCTTACTACCTATGAGATGAGAATAAATGATGATATACCACCAAAGAAGGAAGCATCATTGAAGTTACAAATGAATCTAAAGAATAATTTCCAAGGTAATAAACCCAAGAAATATGACCTATTTGATATTGATGAGGATAAACTAATTGATTTATTTACAAGGAAATTAAAATTAAGTTTAGGTAAGTATAAGGGTAAAACCCTTCAAATGCTTCAATTGTGGAGAGGAGGACATTTTACTAGAAAGTGACCCCATAATTATAATAATAATTATTATTAAGAGAATGGTAAAGACCAATATGAATAAAAGAAGATATACAGGAAGAAAGGATTTAGAAAGTATAATAATAAGAATTCTTTCAAGAACAAGAAGAGTCTCTACACCAATAAAGATTGTAGATCATCAGATGAGAGTGAAGATAATGAATCTGCGTATGATTATGAAGATTATTAACCTATTGAATATGAATCTCTCTTCATGGCTAAGGAATGAAGTTACTCATATCAAAAGGAGTCTACTTGGAGTGATTTAGATGATGATAAAAATGAGATGGATTGTGAGACTGAATTGATGAATGCTCTTGAAGAAATGAAGATTGAGAAGAAGATTAACAAGAATATGAGTCACAAATCATGGACTATGAGTATAAATTCAATGTGTTTTAAGTAATAATGAATTAATATACAAAAAATCATGAAGATATAGTTAGGCATCTTAGTTGTCAATTAAAAATCCTATTTAGAAACCTAAAAGCTAAACAAGATGAATGTTCAAGGTATGTAATTGAAAATGAGTTTTTGAAATCAAAGTTAGAGAAGAAATAGCATAATATGAATTTATTTGTGATATTTAAAGATAACTCAAGTGATATAGACAATATTTTGAATGATCAAAAGCATACAAGTGATAGAACTAGTCTTAGATACAAAGAAAAACCAGAGAATACAACTCAAGAGAAGATGAAGACTAATATAAATTATAATTTGAAGATAAATCATCGAGCAAGGAATGAAGGTACTTGTAGAATGAACACAAATAAAATTAGATAACTAAATTCTATGCTATATGTAAGTTTTAATGGTTACTATTACACATGTAATCAATTTGGGCATAGAGCTAGAGAATGCAAGAGACCTGTTAGAAATGAGTTTGCATGAAACTATGATGGGGGTCATCAATCAAAATGTATGAACAAAGTTAAGTTCTTCAACTATCTTGATGAGGGAAACTATGTTAAGATATGTCCAAATAATGTAATACAAGGTGAGTCTTATTTAAAAGAAAGAGTTTGTTTTAGTTATTATGATGTAGGACATATTGCAATATTTTGGCCAAATCAGGAAAGGTAAGTTGACTTTTCTTTAAGAATAATGGTGTGATTAAACTATCAAGAGAGAGGTCACATTGATATATTTTACAAGAAAATGCCTACAAGTAAGAATAGGTTCAATCAAGCTCTCAAAGTACAAGGAAGAAGATAAGTTAACTCATAGAAACCAAAAGTGATAAGTATTAATCATGATGATTCTACATGTCTAAGTAATCTATTTTTTATGGTGGAGAATGATATAAAAGTTAAAGAGTGGCAAGAGCTTTCATTATCTTCTCATGTTGTAAATGAAGATACCAAGCTCAAAGAGAAGATAAAGGTATTGGTTGAGGATAGTTTTGAGGAGAGTATGGATCTAAGTGAATTTCTTACTATTGTTGAGCAAGTTTCATACAAATAACATTAGTTGTTAGTACCTAGTGATGAGGTTCCAAATTGCAAGGTAGATTATTCAAATGAAAAGGTATGTCATGAATCTATATTGCCTCAATGTATTATCAATCAAATATTTGAATAAAATGAAAATATTTTAGTAGATGAACATGTTGCTTCTCTTAAGCCTAAGAAGAACAAGAAGAACAATCAGTCCGAAAACTATAAAAGGATTCTAGTGGTTACTGAGAAAATGTGGGAAACTCTTAGATTCAATTTAGTTTAGAGAATTATGATGTATAAGAGGTATTTGTATATGATTCTTAAGAGACTCATTTCAATGGAGAATCAAGTGTTGTTTTAGTGTTTTTAAAAGGTCCTAGAAGGCAAGAGATGAGTGTTCCCAGTTAGAGTTGGTGTGTTAATATGGGAGAAGTGATGTGTATGAAGTATTTTCAAGGTTAGAATGGGTGTTTTCTAGATGGAATAATGAGATTGATGGAATTATAAGAAGATTATAGTGCTCAAAAATGTCTGTGTACTTATTTATGGTGTGTTGTAAGTGGTTTTATGCCTTGTTGATCTTGTTCTTTCCTATTGGAGTTTATTATGTGCTCCTAGGTATATCTTTCTTATTGTAGGAAAAATCCATGGTATAAAAATTAAAGGTTACTAGAGGTTTCAAAGCTAAAATATTTGTAAAAAAGTGTGTGATGGTTATTTCAAGGTGTGAAATAAGTTTTAGAGGAGGGAATTGACTAGAAGGAGGCTTGTTGACCTTATTTATTTTGAGATTCTAGGGTTTTAGGATATGTTATAAAACTATTTTTCCTTATAATTTGAGGTTTTAGGATTGTTTATAGGCTTAATGAGATAAATAAATTGTCAAATAAAACTTCTTAGAGATTTTAAGGTTTCTAATTTTCAAGTTATTCATGTTTTTGTTAAGATGGAGGCTTAATTGGCTAGTAGGTTTGTGAAGGAAGTATGTTGTAGAGAATGAGATAGTGATGAAAATTGGCTTGATTCATGGGTCATATGAGAGTGATCTATATATAAATTTTTAGGTATTGAAGGTGTGTCTACTAAAATTTGTGGTCTTTACAAGTTCCAATTAGGGCTATAAAGAGTCTAGACAGGTCTAGTGTGAAGATTTGGTGTTTTTAATTAGTTTCTCAAAAATATCAAGGTATGAGTGTTTCAAGGTGAGTTCTTAGGTTGGTTTATATCATGTTTCATATTTGGTGAGTGGCGTGAAGTTTTTTTTTTGATCTTTAATATGGCTTGAGAGAGAAGGCTATAAATCCTATGTGGTGATTCTTCATGGTGTATGGAGACTTGAAGATGCTCAAGAGATGAAATGGGAAAGAGATCTTAAGGGGATACCTATTATATATTTTATTGTGAGTTTCATTATATTTTAGTGTTTTGGTTTTTATTTATTCATTCATTATAGTACTTAGTTGAATAAGAGTGTTGACATGTAGTAAGAGGAAGGTGTCAAGGCAAGAAGAGGTAGGATCTAGGTAAGGGGGAGTTTGTATAATATTTTTAAGATGTTCATATCCTATTGATGGTATTTCTAGGTCCTTAGGATTAGTTGGTACCCACTTTGTCATTATGTCAAAGAGGGAATAGATTCTTATTATGAGAGTGCTTGAAGAGAGAGAAGGAAGGTGAGTTGTATGATTAGTGTTGACATCAATGACAAAGGGTTAGATTATTGGAGAGTTGTCAGTGATGTCATGAAAATGTCTTTTTGAGTGGATGAAGTGTCTTGATAGCCTAAGTTTCAATGATAAAGTGTGTAGTATGCATGTCCTAGTATGCTTGAAGTAGTCTTGGTTAATCTTCAAAAAATTTCTATTTATAGATTATTAGGGATGAGTATGGTGATCTAAGGATGTGCATCAAGTCTCATAAGAGGTATTATATTATTTTAGTTATTATGTGCATGAGTGTAATTCATTTGGTTCATCATTATGTTCATCTAGACATTTTGGGTCTATGGAATAAAAATATGAGTAGACATTTTTATGGCATTATATTTCACATGTGCAAAGGTTCTAGAAGTAGTTTGTTATATAGATGGATTCCCATATGAAATATGATCACATGGTTTAAATTTTAGGTCATAAGAGCGAGTGAAATTTTTTTAATAATGGTTCAAAGTTTGATTCTTAGATAGATTTCACTAAGTTCCTATACTTAGCAAAAATGCTAAGGTAGACCTAACCATCCATGTTTCATCACATCATAGATCGACGGTGCAAAATCAATCTGATCTTAACTATGTTAAAATGTCTAAGTAAAAGTAGAGTTGAGTAAGAAATTTGATGATGGAATAACTCACACATGTGAAGGTTTTTGGATCAGATCAATATATGGATGGATTCCCCTATGTGAAAATATCATATGGTCCAAGTTTCAAGTCATGCATGTTAACACAAAAATAATATATACTTATGTAAAGTTGGCCTTCCAAGCAAATTACAATGGTCCCCATACTTGGCCAAATTTGTAATAAGTAAAGATCAATACCATATGGAGATAAAAAATTTCTTGAGAATTTCTAAAATTGAAGATCTATAGTGCATATCGAGTCAAATAGGTCAAAGTGTTTGATGATTAACAAGTTAAATACTAGACTATTTTTAAAGAGATAGATGGAGCGTGTTTATTCCAAAGTGTCAAGAAGCAGTGAGATGATGACAAGTGTTTGAATTTTTAAGAAAGGCAAAGGTTAAATACTGAGCTAATTTGAGGATATATATGGAGCACATTTTTTCCAAAGTATCAGGAAGTAGTGAGATGGTGCTATGTGTTTGATGTTTAATAGTGAGTAAAATAAAGACTGATCTTCTGTGAAGAGCTAGATGGAGAAATTTAAGTCAAATAATCAATAAGAAGATAAAATGATGAGAAATGAAAGGTAAATACTTAGATAATTATGATAATATAAATGGTTCATGTTTCATTTGAGATGTGAGGAAGTGAGATAACAACATAGTGTTTGACGTTTAGCTGTAACCGTTGGCATTTGAAATTTCTAAAGGGAAAACTAGTGTTCAATATTGTGTCCATATATTTTGATATAAGATGAATTTGAAGGTGATGTAAAAATAAAATTTGAAAATTAATCCATGGTGCATCCAAAAAATCTATTTATAATATTTTAATGGTCATATAATAAAATAGATTGAGCTCCAAAGTTGATGTGTGTTTGACTATGTTTTGCAAGTGACCTCAGAAGGATATTTGAGATTGTTTTGATGTTGTTTAGATGTTTCAAGGTGAATTGTATATTATATAGTGTTTTATAATTCATGGGTATGGTCTATGCTTATTTTTGAGGCTTGACCAATCCATATTCATTATGAAAAAATTCTTATAAGTTGACTATGTGTTTATTTATGGTATACTTGTGTATATGGATATTGTTTGAGTAGTTTGAACATACACAAAGGTGAGAAAAGATGACTATAATCAATTTATGATGTTGAAGTGGTCATGTGGAGTGTACATATGCATTTGAAAGTGTTCCTTTGATTATTATTTTCCTTGTTGAACTGCTAAAGGGGTGAATAGGTCTCCATGAGATTTACAATGGTTATTAAGGCCTAATTGAAAGTTGTAGTTACTTAAGGGTGACCCATAGATGCTATAGCTGACCTATGATAATTTTTTTGAGTCATGACTTTATGTGATAAAATCCTTAATGTTTAAGACATGTATAATGTCTGACTAAGAAGTTGTTTTTCATGAAGGCTCTATATATAGTGAAATAAAAAATGATGATTTCTAGACTTGTAAGAGGCTTATGTGTGTGGAGTAGAGCAAAGAGATGAGAGGCAAAGGAAAGAAAGAGTTCCTAGTAGATGGTTTGATTAGTAGATAAGTTGAGGATTATGTTTATGAAATATAGATCATATTTCTAATGTCAGAATAGTGCACTTGCATTTTGAGGATGAAACAAGTGTAGAGTGTTTGAAAAGGTGGTTTTGAATGCATTGAGAGAGTATGAAGACAAGAGTGTTTTAAGAGTTGAAGAGATCTGATATACATTATATCTCCATAAAATTGGCAAGTAACCAAAGTTTAGGATATGTCCATTTCATAGGTATTATTGTGGTTTCTAAACATCTAGGGGGTGTTTCCTCTTTGGAAGGTGAAACTTTCTAAAGGTCTAGTTATTATGGTTACTTAACTAGATAGGGGTTGTAGCTCCTTATGGGATTATAGTCTCACTAAATTAGGGGATATTTGTTTCCTATACTAGTTATTTATAGTCTAAATTGGTTTTTGTTATTATAGGATAGTATTCCAATTACAGGTTCTAGTGGGTTTTCTCCCCCAAGAAGGCTCCCCACATATGTCATGTGTTGTGTTTGTTATTGCATTATCTCTCTTATCAATTTCTATGGATGATGTGTATGATTCATGAATGTATGTATTTATTGATTAAGGGTTTGAAGGAAATGTAATTTGAATTGGATTATCTTGCTTTACTAATTCACCCCCCTTCTTAGTGATTGTACATATAATAGTAGTATATTATAGGAAAGTGGAAGGTTAAATATCATAACTTTCAAAAAATAAGTGGGAGGAGGAATGGTGATGGGAATAAAAACACAACCTAGAGGAGGATTTTTTCATATATCATATCCTTCACATGTACTTTATGTGGATTTAAGATTACATTCAGAATATCCAATTGTTTTAATAAAATCAAGGGAAGCAACAAAAGTTCTTAACACTTCATATTAAATAATGTTTAACTTGGATATAGCCTATTTGAATGCTAATAAAAATATGAGGGTCATCTACATGAAGTAATATTTCATCATGAATTGTAGAAGAGATAGGAAGTTTGAGTGAAAGTCATTTATGTACCATTTAATTAACATGGATTAGCATTTCTTCACACTACTGGAGAATGCTATCTTTTGATCTAGATAATGTAACTTCTTGCCCCACATGTGGTGGATGAGTTATGTTCATTTTGAATAGTGATTTCATTAGTTGATTATGATGATGAGGGCAAGTTTCCATAAATTATAAGAAATGAATTTGGGATGAAAGATGGGAAAGTTCCACTATAGGATACCATTAATCATAACCTATTAGAGGATTAGTGGATAAAGGAGAATAATTATGTAATAGGTCAATTTAAGGGGGTTTGGATGCAAAGTGAAATTTATGATGATAAGGTATATTTGGTTTAGGTTTGGTTGGGTTTTTTTATATATATATTAGGTGATTTAGTTGTGTCATTAAGTTTTTATTGTGTTTTAATTAGAGAAGGTTAATGGAAATCTAAGCGATATCTACTAGAGGTATCTTAGTTTGAGGAGGAGTGGAACTTGTATCAAAGGTGTAAGAAGTATGGTTAATTTATAGTGTTGGAGGTGATATTGATGTCTTCATTGATTTTGCATGCCCTAGTTCTATGAGGTGTGATGGATAAGTGTATTAAATAATGTAAAATGTTAGAGAATTGGTATGGTGAGAGGCTAGGTATGGTTTAATATAGGAAACTACTCTCCTCATATTATTAATGTTGACCACATTCTCATCATTATTCTTAGGATCTATGGTACTCTTGATGTTAATGGTGGTAGGGGTAGGTGATTGGTGTTATGTTAATGATTATTAAGAGTATATTTATAGATAGATACATGATAATTATCTTGATTTAAGGCTTCATTTTTAGTTTAGGTTTCTTGAAATTTATATTTCATAGGCTTGTTGACATTTGTATTTTGGTGCAAGAAGAAAGTCCATATAAATATTTATTAGTTGGAGACAAGTTTCATTAAAATGACCCCAAATTGAATGGAACCAAATAATTTTCTTTAGATCATACCAATTTTTCATAATATGTGTAGGATCAAGATCCTATGGTGATGATCATGGAATATGCCTTTGAATTTATTCTAAATAAAGAGGTTTGTGTGCATTCGTGTTATATTTTTGAGGCAATAAGGAACTAGGATGATAGTTGTTATTGGGTGGTAGTAAAGGAGTATGATCCATTACATTATTTTGAGTAATATCTTAGATGGTGTGTATGGTGTCATAAGTACCTATAATAACATCATTTTTTAATGTTCTTTTTAAACTTTTAAAATCATGGGGGTGCTTGTGAGAGGGTGGGAAGGTTCAAACTGACTTATTAGAAAATATTTTCATTTAGCTTGGTCAATGGCATCTTCCAAATATTTTGGTGAAAGAGTCCTAATGTATTATAGTAATTTAGGATGAAGAACATCAGTAAATAAGAGGAAGAGGTTCTCATATTCCATACTATACTAAACTTTATTATATAAGGCTTTCCATCATTTAATAAAAACTTGTGTTGTTTCAAATTATGTTTGTTTATAATTGATAAAATGGTCTAACTTATTTTTGGGAAGATCATTTAGTTTGGAATTATTGAATAAATGCATTGACCAAGTCCTGTAAACTAGTTTTCTAGTGGGTTTTAAGTTAATTATACTAATATAGAGCATCTCCATATAAACGTTTAGCTAGGAGTTTGGTTGTAGTGAAGGTATTCAATTTAACTAAATCTTTGTATAGGTTTCTCAATGTTTTTAAGTGCAAGGTAGGATTTGCAGATCCATTATAATTGATAGTTGGAATTATACCTCCTATGTCAATGTTTGAAATTTGACATACAAGAGGTTAATTTTGTAAAAGTTTAATAGTTTTTTTAATAAGTGGGGTGTTAGGTATAACATTACTTTGTGTGTCTCTAAGGGGAAGTGGGGCACATTAGGATTTGGTGTTCCTAAATGATTATGATGAGTTCGATTTTGGAGATGAAATATGTGTTTTTTTCATTTGAATCATTTGGTTTGAAGTATTGGTTATAAAATTATCCATTTGGTCAAGATTTTTTAACAATACTCTATTTGTTTGAGAATTATTTTTACTATTACAAACAACTTTGGAAACATTCATGTATTATGAGGTGTTAATAAATTAGGATCCACTAGTAGCAAGAGATGTCTTAGTGGCATGATAAGTAGTAGTGGAATGGGAATTAGTAGTATATTTACAAGTATTAGTTGTAGTAGATAGCATATGAAGTAAATGAAATTGGGTATTAGTGTGTATGTTTGGGATTTCTCCACTAAAAGATACACTAGCCATGTTAGTAGAGATACTTAGCATGGAGGTGAAAGAAGACATGGAGGAGGATGTCATAATGTTCGAGGGAGATACTATATAGGGTAAATGAGTGGAGGAAATTTTTAATTGACTTCCCCTACATCTTGTGGAAAATATTGGTGAAGGTGAATGAGGATTTTAAAAAATAGATCTCATCATGATGTTATATATAACTAAAGGATTTGTACCTCTATGTTTATTATTTTCATGAATGAGAAGAATCATTTCATTGATGTATTTAAGATAATTTTAATATTCCACCATTTGTTTTAATAGTGGATTAAGTGGTGAAAAATATGGAGGATTCTAGTAATTGGTAGTTTTAGTGGTGACAAGAATATTAATTTGATCTAGGTTATTTATTGAAAAAATTGGCTTAGTCTATTTTATAGGATTGATAAAAATCATCACATTAGTTTGATTTTTCTCTACATCATTATCCTAAAAATATTACATGATGAAATGGGGAATCTTGAAAATTAATGAGAGAGAGGAAAAATTGGTTATTATACTAGGTTGAATAGATTGACTATGTTCTATAATAAGGTAAAAAATTAGCTAACATGAAATAGAGTCAAACCATTTGACTTTGTTTTGTATGGAATAAAATAGAGTAGCCTATAATAGACTGATTCACTTGAGTTGACTATGGTATGTAAATAGACAAAAAGAGTAGCATGTAAGAGACTAATTCAAGTATGTTTTATTAGTAGACAAATAGAGTAGCCTATAAGAGACTATGTTGACTGAGTCAACTATGTTTTGTAAGTAGGAATAATTTGAAATGTTATAAATCTAGATTAAAAAGTAGAAATTCTATAGGAAAATAAGTTAAACACATAGGAAGCTACATTGATTAAGTAGATCTAGTTTCAAAACACAACACAAGACTTGTATCAATGTTAGCTAATGTAAGCCTTGAAATAAAAAATATAATTGGAAAAACCCAAGCAACAAGAATTAAATGTAAATTATAATATAAAGAGAGAAAATTCTTATATGTTTTTAAATTAGATTACATAATAAAATGTGATAGGGCATTTGGATTTGATGGGACAAAAATAGGTAAGCTAAATTTGGTTTTAGGTATGATAAGGGTGAAAGGGATCTGTATTGGTGATGGTACTAGTTTGGTATTTGGGCCTACCACCTCACTTCATAATCATATAGTGATAAGGGTTTCGATTACTTTGCCAATACATACCCTCAAAATCAATTTGGCTTCCCCCTTGGTGATGAGATATAAGTAGGTAGACCTAGGTAGAAGTGTTTGAATACTTATTTGATATTTTGTGAATTGGTAGTGTATGAAAGATGAACATGACTAATCCATTAAATTAACCCTACTAGTTATACTATGTGCACTACTCTAAATAATAAAGTAGATAAATGAAAGGTGAATTAATTAATACCAATGTGAGTTAATTATATTTATACAAATATGGCATAGTACTAAGTAGACTGGATTGACTTGGTATGCAAATAGAATGGAATAGAGTTGATTGGTTTAACTTTGTCTATTGAAAGATAATCTAGAGAAACATATTAAAACAAGTCTACTAAATTTATTGTGGAAAAAGTAGTTTCAAAACTAAGTCAAACCATTCAACTTAGTTTATTATAAGGTGACCGTTTTGACATAACAAAAAAATATGAAAACAAAACCATAGTTTAAATAAAAAAGAAATGATTAAGATGATTGAAATGAACATGAATTTGTTTTTATCAATTTTCTTGATTTTAAAAATTTACTAAATCTACTGAATTGTTATTTTTGAGCTATGTTGTATAGATGAAGGTTTGAACTTACAAAATAAGATGTTAAAACAAATTTGAACCAATCAACTTAGTTTACATAGATTAAATAATTAAAAATAATATCTGAAAGAATTATATAAATGGGATGAATCCAATCATTTAGAAAAAAATTAGAATATTGAAAAAATATGATGAAGAAATAAATTGATGGGATCGATCTAGTGTGCCAAGAAAAAAATCTAATGGCAGAGAACAAAAAAAAATTGATAGGTTCACCTGAGTTAAAAATATTGTAATCTAATGCCTTGAATATGTTGATAAGATCAATGAAGTATAAGATGACATGCAAGGAATAAATAACTAAGTATATTTATTTTATCTAGTTGTCTATAAGAGAGAAAGACCTACACATTGAACTACACTAAGCTGATCATATTAGTTGAGTCTTGAGACCTGCATAGAAACTATTATATTGATATGATAGGGTCAATCCAGTAGTCTAAAAATGAGGGATAAAAAAATATAAGGATTAGTTCATGTTAGCTTAACCATAATTTTTGAAAGTGAAAGTGAAGTTGGTCTACAAATCAATCCTAGCTCAAAGAAGATAAATTGACTAATTATACCACTAACAATATGTTGGTAACTATGGTCATGACCAATATAGATCTACTAAACCTACCGAAGTGATCTCTTATCATATGCCATGGATAGATAGTGCTAGAAATCCTCCAATAAAATAACACCACAGAATAACCCTAGCTAAATATTGGTATTTCGAAGTAATAACAAAGTAAATTAAATCTAATCTAGTGCTCACCAAAGCTTGTGGAATACATAGGGGATAAACATAAGAAATAAACATGTAAATAAAAACTCTAATAAATTAAATGTATAGGTAATCCTAATTAAAGAGAGACAATAAATTATTTTACCATTGTATATGTAAATCTATCTACTAATAAAAGAGGGGTAAGAGTTATGAATGCTTAACTTTAAGTTGAATCCTTCTAATCTCAATCTCTCCCTTGGCCAATGGTGTTTTTCAAGATGTTTTTGTGGTTCATGAGGATCCTAAAGATAGGTTATATTTATGTTAAAAGACTTCTCCTATGCATCTAAGACACTTATAAAATACAATATTCTTCTCCAAGTAGTATGAAAGCCTAAGCAATGACTCCCCAAGTAGAATGGTGGATATGAAGAAAAAGAAGCACAAATGAATGATTCTCTCTATTGTAAATGGGGTATAGGATGTGTATATATAACTTTATTTAACCCTAATACCTTCCAAATGTTTTGCCAACATAGTCAGCTGAATTGACCTATATAGTTAGGAAATAAGATAGTTAGATCCTATACTATGTTAGCTTGGCTAACTTAGTCCTATAACATGCTCAATTACCAAAACTAAGCCAAATAAATTGATTACATCTAAAAATGTGGTAAAATGGGGTTCAACTTGTGTAAGGGTTATTTAAGGTGGTGAATTATTTGGAAAAGAGTGTAAGGGAGGTGTCAAAGCTTAAGGAAACATATAGGATGGATTTGTATTTGTTTCAAGTGGAGGTATAGGGAACAATAATCTTGAAAAGCATCTAAGGCCTACCCATTAATTTATTAGTGCACCCTATTGGGATTCATCACACCCTATTTTTTCAAGCTAAAAATGGGGACCCTCTTTTGCTTTGGATTCTATTCTTGTACCCTTTAGGATTTCATTGTGGCTGCTTTCTTATACTAGACTTCTTGTCAATCTACTAGATTATTAATTACAAGTGACTGAATGATTTTAATTTAATGTCTTTACATTTCTTTAGTTTAGTTTGATATTTTATCTAGCAGTAAATTAATTTAAGTGCTTGAATTTGCATCAATCTAATAAGCCTTATATTATTTGTCTATTTGTGTTCTAAAGCACATTTTATATCCTCCTTATAGGCTATTTTGACCTAGGTTTATGCAAATTATCTTACTATTTTAGAGTTTGATATTTCTTTTCTTTAGGTATTTTAGTCCATTTTGGCTTCAATTTTATCAAAATTGGCTATAATTTTCCTTTGGTTCATCTTTTATGCTAGTGTATTTCAATAAAATGGATAAATGTTTCATTAAAATGGAATTATTTCACTATGTTCTCATACCTCTTTGTTTTATTTTAAAATAATTAATCATTTACTTTTAAATTCTTAGTTTTTTCAAAAAAAAATTGATGTTTTTTTACTCAAGTTATTTTCATTTTTCAACCAGGTGATTAAATTAATCTCGATGCCACATCATGAATTTTTTAATCTCTCGATAGCCTGAGCCCATTTGGAAAAGAATTTTAGCACTTAATTGATTTCATAAAAGATACCCAGGGACACAACACTTTTTCACTACTTCAAAAGACTTAGTCAATGTTCAAGTGTTTGCCTAGTAGGTCTCCATGTCAATAAAGATATAGGATAGAATAAGAGCAAGATGATGCCACATAGTGAAATATCAATACTCTATTATCCCATATATGTCTATACTAGTGCAAATCCTCTAGGCTAGTGGATTGACTAGATGATGCCACATGGAATCATCCCACTACTTCATTGCCCTGGGGATGTTTGTATAGATGTTAGTTCCCCAATAAATAGGGTGAGTGAGATGACACCTTGTGTTATAATATGTCTACCCAATTATCTTATATATTTACATGAAACCTATATAAGATGTCAAATCCCCAGGTAAGTGAGTTGGTGAGATGATATCACATGGCATCATCCCATGTCTCCACTATTTGTGGCATGCTCATAAAGGTGTTAGAGCCTTGGGTAATAAGGTTAGTGATATCAAACCATGTGGTAAAAACCTATTGATCTACTATCCTAGGGTGGAGAATAAAACCTTGAAGCCTAGTCAAGATCTAGGTAAGTAGGATTGAGCCACATGACATGATCTTGTTATGTTTTAGCTAAAATAGTCAACATAGTGTAGAGATAAAAGCTACATTGTGGGAGAGTGAGAAAGATCCACATGTTAGAATCATTGGAATTATCTAGAGGACAAGAATCAATCAGTGAATTATATGTGGATTTGTCAGCCTTAATATCAGATTTGTTAGTATCCCGACTTTCTAAATCCTAGAGAGAGTGAGGAGAGGCCATGTGGTCATGGAATGGAAAAAGTGAGAATTAAATCTAAAGCCTAAAGATGAAGATAAGATATTCAAGTGGAAAAATGGGACCCATAGAAGTAAATCTAATTATAATGCAAAGGAACCAGAAAGCAAAATATGCATGACAAGAACCTCATCAAAAGAAAGAACACACTAGCAGTATAACCAACAAGGCATGAGCATAAAATTGATGACTCATTTAGCTATCAAAACTATCAAAGGTCTAGAATAGACTTTTATTTCAATTTAATTTGTAGAATCAACTTGTAGATAAAATAAGTCATAAATAAGATAAGAATAAGTACCATGGTGTGCATAGTGGAAATAGGTGAAGAGCATAAAAGACAAACTCGACCTTGAAGAGGTATAATAATTGATTGCATAGAAGCATGGGTAGTTTTTTGTCTCGATGCAATTCTAATTACTTCCTTGTGTCTAGTAAATAGACATGGATATAAAGTTAATTCAAATTCCACAACAAGAGGTTTCTATAGGTATTTTTATACTGATTAATCAATCCATAAAATAATGTGGTAATTTTTTGGATAATCCAAGTTTTAAAGATAGAAATACATTAGCATTAGGAGTAATCAAATTACTACATAGAGATACATGGAGGAAATAGCTAGAGAAAACATTTAACTAAAAATTATTTTTGGAAGAAGGATAATGTCATCTGTAAACTAAGTTAATGAAAAGATGATTTGATCATATTTGTAGTGAAGGATAGACATGGAATTAAAATTTCAAATCTCATTTTACCAGCTATCGGAAGTTAAATGAAATTAATGATATTGAGATTGAATTGGTCTATTTAATCCTAGTTGTCTATTTCTATAAGGGGTTAAGATTTTTTTTACTAAGATTTCTTCTAAATTCTACCAAGAGTACACCTACAATTGTGAATCTATATATTCATTATTTATCTTCCATTGTCTGAATACAATTTTGATTGATGCTAAAAACATTGTTATTATCTTCAAGTGCTACTATAAATATAATTGAATTTAGCTTTGCTAGTTTGATTAAGTTCTCTCTCTTATTTTTTATCTCTACTATAAAATGTTCTTAACTATGGTGTTCACTTTTATACTTTCTAATTACATGTAGGCTAGATAAAATATTGTGGATGAAGTGTTTTACTTTTGTGTACACTCAGAAGCTTGCCTATTGTGTCATTATGGCTTGGGCGTTATCCAGATTAGTGATACAATGGTTTATTTCACCCAAGTGACCCTTGATGAGTTATTATAATTAATGATTTTGAGATATTCACACATAACATCTTCTCTATTATACCCCATCGTTCTCCTTTTATGTTTTTTTATGAATCATTGAATTTCCCTCTATAACTACATTTATAAAGTTTTGACCATACCTTTAACCCAGAAAATATTCTAAAGTAATAACTAAGTGTAATATTATGGTAGAATAGTTCATATGTTTTCCCATACTATGCTCATAAGAGGGACTTGAGATTTAGGACTTCAAAATTGTCAGTATATTATAGTTATTAAAATTTTATTTTTGCGATAATTATGTGAAGAATTTTTTCCTCAAATTTTTGGATCACCTCTCATGATCATTATTCATGAGAAATATATGATATGAGAAACAATAAATCTAACATCCTTAAATAGTTTAAATAATGATAAATCAAGGTAAAGAATGAAGTAACCATTGCAAGTTCATACCCAAAGAATCAACAGGGAGCACACTCACCACCCTATTTGGTACTTAGTGTATGAGCTTGTAACAATTACTTCATTATTTACCTCAGGTGATAATTATTTACCCTATTTAAATATGTTAGGTTTGTTATTCCTCATCATATATTTCTCCTAAATAAGGATCATAGGAGGTGATATGAAACATCAAGGAAAATTTTCTTCACATAATTATCCCCAAAATAAAATTGCAATGATATGGATTATGAAAACATAAAATCTGTTAGATTCTAGTTAGTCAAGACTACTTTGTTAGGTTTGTTTTAGTGAATTATTAATCTTCATGTAACATATTTTTAATGGTATGATATGTTTTATAATTTTTTATAGTGTGATTCAATTTATTTCAAGTTTGGTGAATCACATTACTATCTTAATTTTGTTTTGCCACTCTAGTTCCTTCATGGATTACATAGTCTACTAGTAGATTGAGCTTTAGAAGGTTGATTTTCTTTGCCCTCTAAATATATAGAAAACTAATATTAGATAGAGTTAGATTGAGACATATAAAATTAAACTTCCTAGCCTCAATTCTTCCCTAACCTAATCTCCATATACCTATTCCAATGGTAATCACATGGTTATATGGGTATGATATTAATGTGACTAGCTACGTACATGATTTTAAATGGAATTTAGGTTGTTCCCATTTACATTATTAGATGTACCATATGATTGGTTTCTTAATCTCCCACCACATTCCATTACTAATTAAGATAAGTTAAACATTGCATTTATAGTTTAGTTTCTCTAAGTAGTGAAATCAAATATATTTTATCATTGGTTTAGTATCATGAAGAGAGATCTAAACTCTCCCATTAAAATTTTCATTAACTAGTTAAAAAATATGTATTCCCAAATATCTATTTTATATAGGCCCAATACTCATCTCACCTTTGAGATTTTCAAAAATGTTCTTGACTCTTGGACTACAATGTCTCTCCATACATATTTTATTGTGAACACTCTACCACTATCATATTTAGAGGAAATTAACATGGTTAGGAAACTCAATATTCATGTGCATATACTGAATCCCCTTCCAAAATAAATGCCACCCATGCCTACTCTCAATATGATTTTAACTATTCAACATAATTTTCCCTTTCCCTAGCCTTTCTTAAGCACAAACCAGCTACCATTAGATCATGTTGATCCTAATTATCACCTTCCTTTCTTGAGTCCTATAGTAAATGAGCCTAAAACACACACATATACCCAAGCTTTGGTCTAAGTTTCTACTAATAACACTTAGATAATTCCCTAAGAGCCATTCAAATCTGAATTGGATGTTATTTGAAGAATAATCTAAATACATTCAAATGACTTTCTCAATATTCAAAGAGAAGTAATGAGTTTAATTTGTGGAAATACTTTCCCAAGCTTAACTTACCAACATATTTTTAGGCTTGTTAATAGGATTGGGTTACAAATTAACTCAAATGCAGATAAGTTGCTTGAGATAAATCTAGTAGAGATTACTCTCCCAAACTAGTGTAGGGTGTATAACACATCCCAATATGAAGGGTTGAACTATGTCAAATTATTTCATGCTTATGAGATATTCTAAAAGGATATGGATGAGTATAATATTATCCCAAACACATCAAATTCATCTTCCCACACTAATTCCTATTGATCTACAAAGTCTCCTAGCATTAATATAGTTCTAGGGATAGTGGAATTATAAATGGTAGAGGACAATGAACTAGAGGAGAATGTTGATGATGTAAAGTATTAAAAAAGTCTTATAAGTCTAACTATGATTTTAGGAACAATAATCAATATCCTTTAAAAACTTCCACTCCACCTAATAATCCTTCTATGCCCTTAGATCCAAGGTCAAATAACAATCCTCCCTTACCTAAAGGTAATGATAGTTAACCTCCCATGAGAAATATTTGGGTATAAAATAGTGGAGAACATGAACAAGATTAATTATAATATTATGATACACAAGATAGATAAAATAACTAAACAAAGAGACTTATTCCTCAAATCTCTCAAAGATTAGAGTAGCCATCTTAAGCAAAAGGGTCGAGCCAATAGTAATGCGGTCATACAGAAAATTAAGGTAAAATTTCCCCCTTTTATGCTTGTTGTCCATATATTTGGAAAGAATGTGCATATCTACTTAGTTTATTCTAGTGCATCTATAAATGTCATGGCTCTAGGAGTATACAATGGATGGGTCTAACTCCTATCAAATATGATAATAGTTTATTATAATTAGATAGATATTAAGTCAAGGTCATAGGTGAATTGTTGAATGTGCATGTGTATTTGTATGATGACCCTCATATTTATATGTTAATGTATGTGCAAGTGCTTGACATTACTAAAGGCTACAATATGTTACTAAGCAGAGAATGGTCTAAGTATTTGAATGGATGTGTGGCCATTGACTTCTCTCATGTGTGGTTTCCATGGTAGGGAGTTGAAAACCAAATCTATGTATACTAAAATCCTTGCATGAAATTCATGACATCTTAATATAATTTTGATAATGATAAAGTTAATTACACTTCACATATATACCCTAACCATTAAGGTAGCAATGAGAAATACTACATATCAAAATTAGAATTTAGGTATGTAGTCTCTCTTTGTAAATGGAGCTTGATCCAAGAAAGGTTCAGGTGTTGGTATTATATTTATTGAACCTAATGGAGAAAGGTATGTGAGAACATTTAGATTGTAGTTTCAATACAAAAATTACATGGTTGAATATAAAGCTTCAATATTGGGGCTTTAATTTATAGTTACTCATCAGGTGCATATGTTTAGAATATTTAATGATTATAGATTAGTTGTTTGTTAGGTATGAAATCAAATACAATGCAAGATCTCTTATCTTAAGAAGTAAAAATATTATACATGAGATCTAATTAAATCTTTTAATAAATTTAACATCCTAGTTATTCTTAGGGAGGAAAATTCTATGGCTAACTAATTGGTTGTCTTAATTATAATTTTGACACCACTAGATAGCTTTGATATATAAATATTCTCTATTGAATTAATTTTTCTCCTTTAGTTCTAGATAACATAGGAACTTTTCAAGTATTTGATGATGAAAACCAGATTTTAGACTTCATGACTATTATGATGTGTTCGATGTGTAGATAATTTATGAGGAGAAGCTTAATTTAGATTATAATCAATTCAATCATGAGGGAATTTTTTATCTAAAATATGATATTATCCCTAAGGGAATGGTATCCTTAGAGAGGCTCTATAACCTAGATAACATCAAAATTGCCTTTAAAAATAAAACTCAGCCTACTTAACCAACCTGTGTGCTTAATTTACGGACTAAATGGAAGATTAAAAACATAATGATGTGATCAAAATTCACTAGTGAAGAAATGAAAAATCTTATGAATATGCTTGTTCATTACCAAGACATCTTAGCATGGAGCTATAATGATCTTAAATACTTATATCCTTAGTTTATGACCCATAGTATCCAATTGAATCCTAATAATAAATCCCTTCAAAGGTAAATACTAATCAATTCCATCCTATAATCTCTCATTATTATAAAATTGAAGAAAATGCTATCAGTAGAGATCATTTTTCCAATAAGATATTCAACCAAGCTAGATAATTTAGTGCCCAAAATAAAAATAATGGGTTAATGTGTGTAGACACTAGTTTTATACACCCTTGTGTATTAAATTTGTTAGTCATCACATTATCATGTTATTTATTACATAATAGGCCGCATTCATAATTATTTAAAATAATTACATTCACCCCACCCATTTACCTTTACCACATAGGTTAACTAAAGTTAATTACTATAGTTAAATAGTAATTAACCCCTTTTCTTTACCATCCCTAACAATAAAATACTAAAAATAAATAAAAACAAACCTATTAAACCTCTCAAAATCCTTGTTAATAACTTACCCTTGTCAAAAACCCATTCAAACAAGTTAGTGTTATATTCACTAAGTTTAGCATGCAGTTCGAAATAGCCTAGCCAATTTTAAACCAAACTAGGCTAATCGATGTTAATCTTATATAATCAATGCTAATTCTCCTAGATAGACATTGATCTATATATACATATCAAACCTCCATGGCTTGAGGGATGGTGACTATGCTTTTGGACTTCAAAACTCTACTGAAATATCATTTCAACTTGCATACGAATGTTGTCAACATCTTGTTATCTTGTGGAACCTCTACTTGAGAGATTATCAAAGGATTTTTTAAGGTTTTTTAACTCATCTTGTCAAAATTATTATCATTCATAATTGTTAGTATTACACTTCAATTCATTCACATTTAAAAATTATATTATTTTGCATCTATCTATCACTATTTTACATTCAATTTTAATTATTTTATCAATAATATATGTCATTATTATAGTATGTTTTTAAATTTTAGAATTTTACACAAAATTGATGTCAATCCATCTGAATCAACATCAATCCTATATGATCATCATCGATCCCTGTTAAACTTTCAATACATTCTTGTAATCTATTTTCATAACATAATCAATCTTAAAAACCTATCAAAACATGTATTCTATTTTCTAAGAACCTATTTTTTACATGTAGATGACTCTGATTACATTAGTGCATGATATTGTTAGCATATTCGATCTTCCCATTGTTCAAAAACTAGTTTTTATTGATCAAAGTGATTTTACATTCAAATGAGGTCTTTATATTATGGTTTTCACACGTAATCAGGGAAGCATTAATGAAAAATTAGATATAATTCAAGAAGATGTTGATGTTAGTACTGAATTCTAGGAAAATTAATTTGATCATATTAATATTGTTATAGATTAGATATCTTTATAATTTTCTATTTATATCTTATCCATTTATATCTTTGTAATTTCTTGTTTATTTATAAACATAAATGTTAAACATGGGCTAAAATCCATCTAAGGAAGGGTATCACTTCTTGGGACTAGTTTCTTTCTAGGCAACCCACTTATCTTTCTATTAATACATTTTTTGTGAGTTAGTGTGATTTTTAGGTCATTCCTCCCTAGCCAAAGAGGAGTTTCCACAAAGCTTTATGAACGGTGTGTAACCAACCTTCATCTCTATGTAATCTTAAAAACCATGCTTTTAATTTGTTTTTTGTAGCTAATTAGTTCACATTAAAAAAGTGAAAAAATACTAAAACATTATGGCATGCCTAGTGAGACCCTAAAGGGTCTCATTTTTCTTGTTTAAAATTCATATTTTGAATTTTAGTATCTTTCCCTTTCTTTATTTGATGCATTTATCCAAAAAAACATCAAATTTGCATTTTTTCCTTTTAAGGTTAAAATATATTGCATCCATCTTTCCTACTTAAATTATTTCACATAAAATAATCTAGGTAACAATCTATCATAGTTATCACTTTATCCACACACAAGCCAAATCAATGTCATAAATTAACACATCTAAATAGTTAACATAAGGAAATTGATAGGGATTTCATAACCTCATAATAACCCTTTTTTTTATGATCCCACTTGGATTTAATCATCAAAGGGAGGACCAAATTATTTCATTGGCTAAGTATAATCTCTAAACCATTAATATATATTGGCTAAGCACTCGCACTAGCTGTGGGATTGTCATGTGATGGGAGTAAGCCCCAAGTATCAAGCCATGTACCGATACCAATATAGATTTCCTTTAAGTGCCATAACAAAACACTTGAAACCATCCTTAGATTACCACTTCTTAGGACCCTTGTTATCCTTTTTCTTTATTTGTTCTTACCTCTTAATGTTAAAAGAGATAAAAAAAATTTGGAATGACTTTAGTTTTTCCATCTTTCATTGAAACCTTAAATCAAGATAATTCAAAAATAATGTTGTTTTATTTTGTTTTTCATTTTCTATCTCATGGTTTTAACTAGGCAACAATCAAATAAAGAATTTGAGGAGGGTGTTACATCCTCTCCTATGGAACATACACCTAGTCCTTCCTCTACCCCTAAGTCCTTTAAAAATCATGTGTTACCACACTTTAATCTTAAATAAGATCCTTCCTTTGTGGAAATATTGGAAAATAACCCCATTTATATCAATTACTATCTTAATAGTTGAGAAATACATATTTCTCTTTTCACCCATGCCCAAGATTTTTGATATAAATATAGCATGCCTTTTAAGGGAACTAATAAAACTAAAAGAATTTACCATGGCCATGGTGACCTTTCCCACCAAATATCTTCCATCTAGTTCTAATACCAAGGTGACATAAACTTTATAAAACCAACCACCTATAGTATCTACCAATTCTCCAACCTCCATTATTCAGACTCAAAATACCTATATTACACAGCCTACATCCACTATTCCTCCTCAAACATTAGTAGTATCAATTCATACAAGTCTCCCACCCATTATAATTAATCTATCATATAGTTCTTAAGCTCTACCACACATGAAACAAATCCCACACATGTAATAAATCCCTCATACACAACAAATCCCTCTAACACAACATACCTAACAATATGTCTCCTCGACTACCCATTACATGCCTTCATCACAACCATTGGTAACCACTTACTTAAAATATTCTATGTAGTAGAATATAATACTAAAAATCCCATAATACATGGTGGAATCCCAACCCATTATGTCCACTATAGTTAGATACTCTTCTTTACAACCCATGTCTTCTCCCTTGCCAAATTTTCAAACTCTTCATAAAGGTATCATAGGGAACATACCTCAAATTAACACCCAAGCAGACATTATAAACATCCTTATGAATATGATGGCTATTTTTTAAGCATCCACCTCTAAACACAACAATATTATCACATATGACCAGATATTTAATGAGCCTATCCACCTATCTATTCTTATCTGACTAGATCCCCTGCAATGGGAACTTCCCAAGTTTAGTAAATTTTAAAACAAGGAAGATCCCCAAGAAGATCTTAGAGCCTTTCAACATGCATGTTACATTACATCACATGATGATGCATTATTACTTAGGACATTTCTCATGTCACTAATAGGGGTGGTATTAGATTAGTATAGCTCCATTCCTCAGCATTCGCTCTTTTCCTTTAGGAAATTGGCCCAAATAATCATAGAATACTTCTCGATCAACATTACTCAGAAATTTACTATCATAGATTTATATGCTGTTTTTCCATTTGAAGATGAATCCATATCAAACTTTGTGGCTCAATGGTCTAGCCTAGTTAACTAGTTAACCTTTTATTTGTCATAGCCTAGATTAATTTAAATATTTTCATGCTCTTGTGCAAAACATATATTATTTATGTTACAATTTAAAAAATTTAATAAGTTCAATGAAGCTTTTACCATGGCACAAAAAATCAAAATTTGTGGCATTTAAGAGGGAAAAGTTAAGTTACGTTATGAAAACTTCAAACTTGATCCATCAAAAAGAAATAACAATAATCCAAAACCAAAAGGGGCATAAAATGTTTTTATTTGAAAAACCTCTACCCCTCCAACACCCAATAAATTAGGGTCATCCACTTCACAAACATAACCACCTAGTGTCCTTACTCATTTTCCCCTAAGAAATATACCCCTTTAGGAGAACCTTACACTTCTATATTGGATAGACTCTTACAAGTAAATTTTATTAAGTTCCCTCTGATTAACCAGTCAATGATACACATCTAAAACCCACTTGGTATAAAGAGTATGAGTTTTGTGTTTATCATAGGGTAAAATAACATGACATATAAGGATGTGAATCCTTTAAACAGTTGGTAAAGAAACATCATTTACAAGCAGGACCTCCATTTGGACAATCCAAATGCTCTTCCTAATCAATCTTTAGATATTTTTAGATAGCCATTTCCAAACCATCCATCCATATTAAACACAATTAAAGCTAAACCTATATAAACACAAAATTAGGCTACACATATGATTGATACAATCTATGATCAATTATTGCCTAAAGAAATTCCAGAGAAATCTTTGATCTTGGATCTCCTTACGAGAGATGATTTTGATATAAATAAATATAAAGGTATCAAAACAACTCCCAAAAACTCTATAGATATCCTTGATCTCATTACATGGGATCATTCACATGAACCATCCCCTTCTCACACTAAATATGATAAAGCAGAAAATGAAACTACTCCTCGGGATATCACAGATAAACATATTGATACTTCTAGAGTTAAACATTTCACCCATTTAATCCCTAGTGAAACTCTTTTCAGTATGTACCTAAATCATAATATAATGGGATCCTATCATTTTTCCAAAAACCAATACCCTTCAAAATCATCCTCCATCACAACACCTCCTTACCCTAAAAATACTAAGGGAAAGGGTAAAGCTCCTATCATAGATAGCTAAGAAAATTGTCTTCATACTCCACTAAAGAAAGCCTTAGCTCATCCACAAGTTAAATTTGATATTTTTCAAACATAAAAAGACAAAAACCTTAGTCTAAATACCCCCTCTTTTGTTAACACATGAAATAACAAAGGGCCTATCCCTTTTGTATCATCTCCATCATCTATTTCTGGTCCCCATCCATCTTCTATCCTTATCATAGGTTATTCTATTCAAACACATGGGAAAATGCAAAATATCTTCCCATTATTAGCCACACCTCCCTCTTGATATCCACCATATTTTTCTAAAATTTCATTTCAATAGAATGTTCCTAAGGTCATCCCTACTATAAAATCTAAACGTCAAAACCAAACAATCAATACATTGCCAAAAGAGATTGCATAGCCAACTATAAAACCACAACATGACCCTTTGAAAGGATCTTATGTTGTAATATTAAGACAATTTTTGGATACATCCCTCATTATGCTACCACGTATATGATTTGTTAACCTTCACCCCTAAAGACCTACCTGGTATAAAAATCAAGAAATATGTGCATATCATAGAGTATCTGGACATGCCACAAAAAATTGCAAAGCCCATAAGGTCATAATCCAATAGTTAGTCAAAGATTATGATTTATTAATTAATGATCTAAATGATAATATGCCTAAACCATCTATACAAAATCCTAAAGTCTCTATTATAGGAACTACCCCAATTAAAGCCAAGGAGTTGGAAAAAATATCCATATTAAAAAAACTCTACCAAACACCTATAAAAATGTCATTATATGAACTTATTAAAAAGCTCCCCACACCATCAACAAGCAATGATAGAATCTCTCTAAGCTATTGAGGTCTATCCAGATGAACCTAAAAAATTATCAACATTTATAGGGGTGCTTCAAATGGTGTCAATTGTTAGTTTCACTAATTTTGAGGTTGCTCCTCTATCACCTAAAGATCAAGTTGCCCCACTTTTCATCACAACTCAAATAAATCAAGCACAAATTAAAAGAGTTATGATTGATAATGGGGCCAATATCAATATTATTTATTCAAATGTTTTCTAATAATTACAAATACCAAAAAACATTATTTCCCAATCTTGAATAATTATCCATGTGTTCAATGACATGATAGTACCCATTATTGGAATGATCATCCTCCCCATTTTTGTAGGTTCTCACACCCTCCACAAACTCTTTTATGTAATAGATGGAACTTTCCAATATAATATTTTATTAGGACATCCATGGATTCATGTGATGTAATATGTCCGCTCCACATTCCATCAATACCTTAAGTATGAACATGAGGGCTAGGTACACATCATTCTTACTGATCCACATCCCTTCAAATCATGTAACTTCACTTTTCGACCAAGCGATGCCATAATACCCTTGCCTAACACAATCCCATCTTCATCTTCTAATTAAGCCTCGACTAACACAACTATTCCTTCTTCAAAACTACCAACTCAAGAGTCCATTGATTCCATGATGTAGCATAAATAAATAAGATAATACTAGTTATTACACCTTAACATGTTACCCACTCCTAGGGAATATGATCATCCTAAAAAATAATCAATGTAATCACCCAACCTAGGTGAGCTCATCCCATTTAGGCTACCATTCTTATGTACACACTTAATATTTGGTGGAATCAATCAAACTAACCCAAGGCCTAAAAATAACACTTGTGTTAATCCCTTCACATCCAATTTCTCATTTCTCAATAAACCCCAGATCACACAGACCTAACTTTATCATTCTTCTTGGAAAGGCTTTGACATGTGTAGATATGAGTAGGGTCCCCATGATGTCACATTAAGAGATTTCAAAAAAACCACATGAAAATCATGGCTTAGGATTTGAAAAATACTATAAATATTCTCCCAAACCCATTCCTCTATCATTCTTGGAAGAAGAAGTGTCATCTTCATCAACCAATACATCTTGCTTGACTAACGACACTATAGCCATCCCTCCTAACTTTTTTTAGTCAATATGATCTCCTTAGAGCTCCTTGTCTTTCATCACAATGGCAAGACCTAAACTATCCCTTTATCATATCCTAACTTAATAGGGCCTGATACACCAATTATCCCTATTCTTCAGTGTAAAAATGATGAGTCAATATTGACTCATTTGGGTGCTAAAAACTCTTATTTATATAATTATCTTCCATCTAAAACATCTAAAATTTTAAACGAAGCCACTACTAATATTAATATTGGGTCTCAAGAGACCTTAAGAATTATTAAGATTACCAAAGCCTTAACTTCTCAAAAAAATTAGGATTTTACTACTTTTTTTTTATCAAATCAGAGTAAGGCATTTGCCTGGTTTTATAGTGATATGCCTAGTATTGACCTTGCAATCATTATCCATAATATCATCAATTTTCATGATTCTAAGTTGGTAAAACAAAATATCCTACAACACCTTTTATCTACTAACTTAATTCAACCCATTGATTATCCTCAATGGATGTCCAACATCATTCCAATAATCAAGCCTATAGGGGACTTCATATTTGTATTGACTTTCATGATTTAAATATTACCTATCTAAAAGATGATTTCCCTCTCCCTAACATCAACCAATTACTGGGCTTGATGGCTGTCCATGAAATGATATCCCTTATGGATGGTTTTTTTAGTTATAATCAAATACTTATTACATGAGGAGTTCAACATAAAAC
This sequence comes from Torreya grandis, assembly GCA_037957365.1. Classification (NCBI taxonomy): domain Eukaryota; kingdom Viridiplantae; phylum Streptophyta; class Pinopsida; order Cupressales; family Taxaceae; genus Torreya; species Torreya grandis. The sequence continues at coordinate 923,349 of JARHVA010003063.1, read as the reverse complement.
TACATTCATTACTCCTTGGGGGACCTTCTATTACCGTGTTATGCCCTTTGGCCTAAAGAACATAAGATCCACATACCAATAAGCCACGACTTATATATTTTATGACATAATCCAAAAAATTGTCAAAGACTATGTAGATGACCTCCTTGGGAAGTCAAAATTCCATAAGGACCACCTATCCATACTTAAGGTTATTTTTTATCATCTACTTCGGTATCTTATACATCTAAATCAAAAAAAGTGCATTTTTGGTGTCTTAATGGGTAAACTCTTGGGTTTTATTGTTTTTATTCATGGAATTGAAGTTGATCCCACTAAAATAAACAATATTTTACAAATTCCTCCTCCTTCCAACCTTAAGTAACTACATAGTTTAAAAGGCAAGCTCCAGTCTATTCATCATTTTATCTCCCAACTTTTTGATCAATGTTAAGCTTTCCACCATTTATTAAATAAGGATAGTCACTTTGTATGGGATCTAATTGTCAAGAAGCCTTTAATGCACTAAAAAACTATCTTCTATCACCTCCAGTCCTCACTCCACCTAAGGGAAAACTTTCTTCCTTTATATCTCAGATATACATCATGCTTTTGGTGCTATGCTTTCTCATAGGGACAAGCATCATAAATAAAATGTTATTTATTATATAAGTTGTACCCTCATAGAATACAAAAAACATTATCCACATGGAAAAAAACTATGCCTAGCATTGGTACTTTTAGCCTCTAAGCTTTGTCACTACTTACTTAACCACAAGACATATGTAATTATGATTACCAGCCCCCTTATGTTCATGCATTCTAAACCTTATCAATTTCATCAAATGGCCTGATGGAATATGTTTCCAGCTGAGTTTGATCTAGAATTTCTCTATTAAAAATCTATTAAAGGTCAAATTATTGCTGATCAACTAGTTAAGGTACCTCTTAGTGATAAACAACTAATTAATTATGAATTTTTTGATTAATCTATCACATCTACTTCCCAATTAGTCATATAATATCAAATGACTTTATTCTTTGATGGATCCAAATGTAAGCATGGAAGTGGTGCTAGAATTATATTAACCCCTCCTCAAGGCATTCATATGCCTTTATATTTTAAATTAAACTTTGATTGAATCAATAACATGGTTGAATATGAAGCACTGATCATAGGCCTCCAAACTACCCTTGCATTAGGAGTCAAATCCCTTAATATCTATAGTGAGTCTCAATTGGTGATCAATCAAATTACTAGTGTATATCAATGCAATATTGATATCCTCCAGAGATATAAAACCTTGGTTGATCAACTCTTATCCACTTTTTAATGTTATGCTATTCAAACTACTCTTAGATCAACTAATAATTTTGTTGATATTATGACATCTTGTGCCTCTTTTATCCCATCCTCATCCCAAGAGGCGAAGCTATTTATCCTTATTCATCGACCTAATCAACCTTCATATATGAGATTTGATCTTCTATCTATCAATAATATCAAGAAAAACCTAGACGAGCCACAGTACACACAAATATTTACTTATGTGTCTATAGGACTATCTCTTCCCCATCTATCCAAAGGTGTCAGACATGTCTTTTAACAAAAAAAAATACTCTCTATACTATTCTAGGGGCTATTTTCTATAAGTTTGGTTTTGATGGTATTCTTATTCATTGTCTTTAGAAACATGAAGATACCTTAGGTATCCAAGAATTAAATAATGGGTCATGTAATGAAAGCTTTAATGGCTACACAATTACTCAAATAATCTTACATCTAGGCTACTATTGACCCACTCTGAATCAAGATTGTTGCACATATGTTAAGAAGTGTGTAAAATGTTAGCAACACGAAAACTTATCACAAGTCCCTAGTAAATACTTATAGGAAATAAGGTATTTTTGGACATTCTCCCAATAGGGGATCAATCTCATATGGAAATTCAACCCTAAGTCCTCTTAGCATCACAATTTCATCATTTTCGCTATAAAATACTTTACTAAGTGGGTATAACCTATGACACTTAGCTCAACCAAGGTAGAGAAGATTGTAGATTTTACCCACCATCGCATTATATATCATTCTAGAATCCCTTATATAATAATAATAATAATAATAATAATAATAATAATAATAATAATAATAATAATAATAATAATAATAGATAATGGGAAATCTTTCAAGAATTAGAAAATCTAGGCAGTATGTGACTCATTTAAAATCAAATCAAGTTTTTCCTCACCTTACTATCCCTAGGCCAATGGTCAAGTAGAATCATCTAATAAAATCATAGTCAAAATTCTAACCAAAGTTGTTAATAAATTTTGGAAAGATTTTCATATTTGTATCCCTTTCTCTTTAAGGGCATATCTAACTAGTATTCGAACCCCTACATGTGCTACTCCTTTTTCCTTAGTCTGTAGTATGCAAGTTGTACTTCCTCTAGAAGTCTAAATTCCCTCTCTTTGTGTCTCTCTTAAAGACATGATTTCTAATGATGATTTCATCAAGAACATTTATCCAAGCACAAAATCTTAGATGCACATCATGTGGTAGCCCTTTATCACCTTCATTTATATCAAGAATGACTAAAATGAGCATATAATCAACATATAGGAGAATGCAAATTTAATATTGGAGACATGGTACTTGAAGAAAATCAACATGTCACTAATATGGAATGAAGTAAAAGGGGTAAATTTGCTCCAAATTGGCTTGGACCATATATCATAACACACAAATATGGATCTGGAGCATATCACTTGGCCTCTCTTAATGGTAAACTAGAATGAGAACCTCTTAATGAATTGCATCTAAGCCCTTTCTATAGTTAATATATCTTGGATAATTTTGGTTAGTTTATCTCAAATACTATCATATCCCTTTATCCCAAAATACCAAATAATGATATACGAGTTATGTGGTTATTAGGTAGTTATTATAACCTCAACTTTGAATATGCATACCCCAACTCTATACATAACATTCTCTCATGGATAAATGTTACCTATAATGGGAGAAACCCCTGATAATTATTGCCCTTATTTCTTAAATACCATTAATTTCCCAAGATAAGACCATCATCTGATGTCTTTAGTTCATGTAAACTATCCTAAGGTATCTTTTTATGCCAATCCTTGCATTATTATCTTTGGGATCCAAAATCAAGTAAGCATTGAAAAAAAAACATCAAAATGGGATAAATAAATAAACTGATCACTTGAAGGATAGTTGTAATCAAATATAATAACAAATAATAGACTGATCCCTTGAAGGATAGCTATGTAAAAATGTTAAAATATAGACCACTCCCTCAAAGGATCGATACCAAGCAAAAAACTTATTTCATTGATTAGTTTTCAAAATTATGCCACTTAAAATCCCTAAAAAAATCAAGAAAAACAATCAAAAAAATTATCAAAATCAATATCCGATGAAAGCTTCCCATATTGATTAGCTTTCTAAATGTAGGCTTCCTGTATTGATCAGTCTATCCAATCATAAAAAAGTGATTTATAAAAGATAAATCCAAATTTTTAAATATGAGGTGAATAAATTTATCTCTAAAGAAATCCATCCCCCATCCTACCAAAAGGCATATTGTCCTTGCCTAAGGTTAAAGCTTTAGCTAACCAAGGTTGAGTAATTATATTTAATCATCTAAATAAGGATGCATAGGGCATGCATATGAGAGGTTCTCTTTTGGTTATGATCCAAGTTAATGACATGAAAATCTATAATCTATAAACACCAAAATCCATCACAATAAAACATTAAAATCTATCTATAATCCATAATCATCATTAAGCATAAATCTAAAATACATAATTTATTTCCATTCAATCATCTAAAAATCATAAATATCTATAAGGCTAATAATGATCTATATTAAAAACAAGCATAATCCATAATCATAATCCATTAGTAAAAACCCATCTCATGGTTTAACATTTGAAATAAATATAACATGTCAAATTTATAATCCATCACATCCATAATCTATAAAATATCCATAACATACATGATAGAAGTAATCAAAATTAATAAACATAGCATCAAAATACTACATATCCATAGCCATAAATAAATCCATAAAAATACACATGATCCATCCATAACCATAAATTTATATATATATATATATATATATATATATATATATATATATATATATATCAAATGTCATAACATGAATAAAATAGGGCTCTTAGCCCATTCAAAGTGATCTACTAAATAGAATCAATCCTGTTAAGGTGAATGCTATCACCTCTCTCATCATCTCCTCCTCAACTCGTTGCACTCCCTCTACTAGTAGACCCCCTAAGAGTCCTCCATGATCTGTTGTGATTATCCATGTATGAAGCAAACTAAGCCATATCTGGTAGCTGACACTATACAATCCTCTCACAATAGGACATCTTGGCAAGTAAATATCTATACTTATAGAGTGGTACCATATCTAGAGGAACAACACTACATCCTGCAATGTTTGGAGTAGGTCTCTTTACTAATGTAGACCTCATCTAATCTAGATCTACCCTATATCTATCATGATCTTATATAGCCTAGTCTCTCTAACCTCTCATGCTATTTAAATCAATCTATAATGTGGAAATCTACCCTTGTAAAGTAATATGGGCTACTTATGCCTCCTATAGCTCAACCCTTAGACTATCCCTCTCAGTATTAACTATAGCTATATCTATAGGCTTATGGATGGGGTCATCCTATAATGGTCCCTCTTCCATGTGTACATCCTAAAATGGTGCCTCATCCATGTGTATATTATGGTCCTCTTGCTTCACCTCTCCTCTCTCCTCATCTTACCCAGCCTCTCTCACCTATTCCATAAACACCTCATTTTGTGGTCTCATTGCTCTCTCCTATCTCCTCGCCATCTTAGTTATAAGCCATACTACATAATCATTAGTATAAAAAAATGCCATCCATGTAATTTATCATGGGATCCTCCTATGGCCATACCAAAACCATTATTATATCAAGTTCCAGCAAATCCATCTCTATATCCTCCCACATGTATAAGTGTAGGGCTAAGGGAACATCCTATAACAATCCAAATTGATGATGGACCATGTTAAAATAAAATAGCTTAAGGTGATATGGCCATCATCCATGAACCCATATCTCTCAAGCAACATCATCTATCTCTAATATGGAACCAATCCATGTTGAGAAGTCTACATAAGGCCTCTATATAACATCTCTTATTTTTAAGCCAATAAACACCTATCTATAGTACGCTAGATCCCACAATACTTTATCTACATGTGGAAAGATTAGGTCTTCCTTCCACTGAAGGAAGCCTATGTTATATACTATCTCTCCAAATTTGGTTTATAGGGTCCATATAGGGTGAATCACATGGATGTGCTCATACACCCAATAATGTAATATAAATATGATGTCTAGATCTAATTAGTGTTTAATACACTAGTTTCACAATTCCCTATATATCTACCCTAATGGTGTGATCACCCAAGAAAAAACTATCTAAAACTCCACCATGTCTACTATAACACCAATAAAACTCTAAGGTATATGTCTTACCCTAGAATTAGGTAGCACATAGTAGGTTGTTTCCCACATCATCATCATCAGCACTAGTCTCTCCACAAGATCCTGGTCATATAAGGGCTGGAAGGAGAACCCCTAGTATAAAATATAATGTCTAATGCATCTTCATTACATAATCATGCTAGCATCACCACTCACCTATCCTCATCCATAATATATATGAGCACCTAGAACCGATACCTAAAGAATGTGATGAATGTGATCTATAGTGATCATCATTTAACTAGTTCATAGCCAAAAAGTGTCAGTGGTATAATCCCACCACTATAGTAGTACCAATATCATACATATATCCTAATGGAAGCAATGATAATGGTCAATCCCTTCAAATCCAACCACCTCAAGATGATCCCAGTCCTCATCACTCATATACTCCCATAACTACCTCAATAGTAGAGGGACCTTATCTCTCATCATCAGTAGCTCTCGTGCCTATCAGAAACATCTTTTTCATTAATAAAAAACCTAAGTTTGCTAAGTTATATCAATCCTCTCAAGATCAATTCCAAATTGAACCAAATAAATAGTGATCCTTATGGATCATTGTTGATCTATTTGAATTGTGTCAATTTATAATGGATCGATGTCGATTCCCTCAACCCAAAATGTTTTTCCCCTAGGTTGTACATTCTTAAAATATGAAAAAAACTAATGAAAAATGTACCTCCAATTCCCCCCACCAAATTTCCTAATAAACCTAATTTTTTATGCCAAAAATAAATAAATAAATAAATTACTTATTAGTGTAAGTTTTTATTTTTCCCTATTATTTAATTAGGGAAATTATATTTTTGTGCATATATGGGGTTTTCCTACATTTGTGGGATAGGCTAGCTTATGTGGAGATGTGTGTCATAGATGTGTCATAGGTGTCATAAAAATGTCATACGTAACTCCCTTGATGGGAGTTACTTCTCTATTATTAGCACCTTGTCACCACCTTTCATGGAGGAGTTACAGTCTATTCTTGGGGTGCCTTGACCACCTTTTGTGGAGGAGTTAATTACATGATCTCCTATATGATTCTTCACTTTGGTCATTCCAGGTTAATCAAATACCAGGTTTTCTCCTATTTTGTCTTGTGTAATTTATCTTATTATATAATTTCAAATTGTTTTAGAATCTATGTGTTGTGCACTTTCTTCATCTCGTGTGATCACGTCTCCATTGCATTCATGTTATCTAGATTTTGGCAACAACTCTGATATGGTATCAGAGTCACTTTGGTAATTGTGTGACTAGTTATGCTATTAGTTTGTTCTAAAATTCTTAATTTACTTTCTTAGTATTTTTTGGTTTAACTCTATTGCATTTGAGTGTTTTGGTAGAGTTTCTTGAAAACTCATGCAAATCCATACAGAAATTTGTTATTAAAAAATTGCTTCTATTGAATTTCATTCAGATCTCCCTTTAGATATCTAAGTTAAAATTTTCCAAGACATCTTGTATAGATCTGTTGTGGCTATAGCAAGGTAATTTTTGGAAATATCAGTAGCTTTGCATCCATTTCTAGCAGCTTGGTGTCCATTTCCAGTAGCATGGAGCCCTTTTCCAGCAGTTTGGCATCCTTTTTCAGCAGCTTGGCGTCCTCTTCCAGTAGCTTGGAATTTTTCTTCCTACATTAACTTTGTCTCTTCCCTGCTATGCATTGAGATCTGTCAGGTCTATAGATTCAATATATTTTTTTGCCCAGTAAAATCAAAACTCTACCTTTTTTTGGTGAGAGAAATCTGCCAGCCTATTTTTTTAAAAATGGCACCCCTTCCTTGTTTGGCACCCCATGTGGGCCATTAAATACTTGTCCATTCAATTCAATCTATCTTTTACTTTATTTTTTTAGTTAAAATTGACTTGTCAAAAAAATAATCAGTCAATTTGACTGAATATGAAGTATTTTAGACAATTTGATATTTTGGGGGTTTAAATTTAAACTTGTATCTTCGCCTATCGAAGATGAAGGGTGAGGCCCGAGTTGACAAGAGGCCAATTCCCCCTCACAAAGACCTCCTTTGGATTCCAAAATCTGTGCTAAATCTAATGAGTGGTTGGAAAGCCACTTTCTCTCTCAAAACAGGTATTTTTTTAATGTTTTAGTGCTTCTTTTGCAAAAACACTAGTTTATGGGAAAATTAGATCTTTAATATCTTGCTAATGGTAGCATGAATTTGCCTACCACTTTTTGAAAATGTGTTTTTATATCAATTCTTCATAGTGTAGGCTTGTTATTTTTTAAAAACTCACTAGTTTATAAAGTGCCTAAAATTTGGGTCTCTCGGGATGCATTTTCAGTTGAGTTCGACGTCATGTTTGCTTAAAGTCTTGCACTTATTGCTCTAAGATGCATTCTCAGCTGAGCCCAACATATTTTGAACATGCACTTGCATATTTGGGGAGAGATCAACATTTTAGGGGGGTGTGATTGCTTTTCACAACTTGCAAATCTTTGCTTTCATTCTCCTTTTTGCATAATTTCACAACTTGCTATCAACACAACTTCACCTAAATTCATATTAAAATGGACTCTTTTAAAATTAAACCCCTAAAACCCTTAAACTATCATGAATGGAAGGTTAAAATGTCAATCATTCTTAGAAGCAAAGGGTTGTATAGGATCACCATGGGTATTGAAGTAGAACCTAGCACTGATGTTGAAAAGGTCAAGTGGTACAATCATAGTGATGAAGCCTATGGATTATTGAGCTTGTCTATGTCTCCAAAACTTCTCTTCCATTTAGAAACCTCCAAGACTCCCAAAGACATATGGGACACCTTATAACTCTTATTTGGGAAGTTTGATGAGATGAGAGGTCATGAGCTCGAAAATGAACTCATAAGTCTAAGTCCTAGCAACTTTGACACCCTACAGGACTTCTTCACTAATTTTAAGGACCTTATATTGCAATTAAAAGAATGCGAGATAGAGAAGAAAGATGATCAAATCATCCTTTCTATTCTTACAAAGTTAGGTCCAAGCTATTTAGTCTTTGTCTCCACTTTCCATGCCACAAAAAGTGTCCTTAAAACCACATAGAAAATGCCTTCTTTGGATTCATTCATTACCGATTTGACTAGGGAGCAAGATAAGCTAATTCAAAAGGGCACAATGAATTCTACTCAACCCCAAGCTTTGATAGCTAGAAATGGTAAGGATAAGACTTTAACAAAGGAGAAGAAGAAAAAGAACAAGGACCAGGAAAAGAAGAAAGAAAACAACAATCCTACCAAAAACAACACCGAGTCTTCCTCCTCCAATGCTAAACCTAAGAAGGAGAAGGTTAAGTGTGCCTATTGTAAAAAGATAGGGCATGCTGGACACAAATACATGAAGAAACAAATAGATCACCTAACTCATCTTCTAGAGAAGCACAACATAGGTGTTCCTGAGTCCATCAAGCAGAATGCATCTACCCAAGATTCTACTAAGGCAAAAGGCAAGGGTAAGGAGAAAGAAAAGGGCACATCCCTTGTAGCTACAATAAATTCTACATCTTCATGGGTCATTGAATCGAGTGCTTCTCGCCACATGGGCTCTTCCCTAGTTGAGTTTTCATCTTTAGAGCCTTGTAACATGACTTTAATTAGTTTGGTTGATGACACATCAGTTTACATTACAGGGAGAGGGTCAATTGGTATGGAAGGAGGAACATTCAATAATGTTCTAAGTGTTCTTTCTCTTTCAACCAATCTCCTATCAGTGTACCAAATCACTCACATTGGTCAGGGCATGAGCGTTGAGTTTTCACTAGATTTAGTGGCTATCAGGGAGTTGCCTAATGATACTACAATGGTAGTGGGTAGGGCAAATCACCAAGCAAGGTTATACACCTTCTCACATTTTTCACTAGATTCTTCTCCAACAGCATTCCTGACTCACTTAGATGAAGTTAGCAAATTGTGGCATGAGCGGTTTGGCCACCTTAACTACCGCTACCTTGAACAACTTTGCAAAAATGACATGGTCATTGGCTTGCCTCATGTCCAATTCTCAAAAGGAATTTGTGAGGGGTGCTCCCTTGGGAAGCATCCCAAAGCAAAATTTGACAAAGGCAAAGCTTGGAGGGCTTCACAACCTTTGGAGTTAGTCCACAGTGATGTATCAGGACCATTTCCCAAACCATCTTTCACAAGGGCCAAGTACATCCTCACTTTCATTGACGATTTCTCTAGGTACAGTTGGATATATTTTCTCAAACAAAAGTCTGAAGTGTTTGAAAATTTTCTAGACTTTAAGACTCTTGTTGAGAAACAGAGTGATAAATTAATCAAGGTTCTTTGAACTGATAAAGGAGGGGAGTATGTCAGCATCAAGTTTGAGCATTTTTGCACCATAGAGGGGATTGATTTCCAATGCATAGTCACTTACAGTCCTTCTCAGAATGGGGTTGTAGAATGCAAAAATAGGTTCTTGAAAGAGATGGATAGCTATATGATTCACTCCAAATCCTTAGCACCACAAAACTGGGCCGAAGCCATCAATTGTGCTTGCTACATTCAAAACAAGGTTCCTCACAAAGCTTTAAAAGGAACAACACCATTTGAAGCTTGGCATAAAAGGAAACTTGATGTTAAGCACCTTAAGGTTTACAAATCCCCAGCCATGGCCCACATTCTGAAGAAGAAATTCAAAGCTATGGAACATCAGTCCAAGCCTTGCATCTTTGTAGGATATCTAGATGGTATTAAGGGGTATCACCTTCTAGATCTAGTCACTCATGAGTTATTCATTGAGAGAAGTGTCCATTTTCAGGAGAGTCCTAGAGACTCAACACTTGACACTTCTTCTCCCTCATTAGATCTACTTCTTCATGATGATTCCTCATCAGATTCAGATCAGCCATAGTAGGTTCCTTAGCCAGAGACATATTTTTCTTCTTTGAGTTCAGACAGTGAGGATAGTGATGTAGAGGCATCCACCTCTAGTCAGTTAGAAGATGAGGAGTTAGCACTTGACTCACCCACTTCTAGGCCACTTTGGGCTAGATAGACACTTGAGAGTGCTAGCACTTGGGTAGGAGATCCCATAGGTGATAGATGTACTAGGGGGGATTTTTATAGACATCCACATGCCTTCTTTGCTTCAGTTTTAGATCCACACACTTTTTGAGAGGCATCAGGGGTACCTGAGTGGGATAGTGCTATGGAGGAAGAATATTCTTCCCTAATCAAAAATCACACTTGAGATTTAACTTCACTTCCTAAGGGAAAAAATATGGTTCGATGTAGGTGGATATATTGGACCAAGTTTGTCGTAGATAGGTTAATTGATAAGTACAAGGTATGATTGGTCACCAAGGGTTTGTCACAGGTGGCAGGCATTGACTACTCAGAGACTTTTGTACCCACTTCAAAGATGACTTCTATCTGACTCACCTTGGCTATTTCCATAGCACATGGTTGGGATGTGCACCAGATGAATGTGAAGAGTGCCTTTCTTCATGGAGACCTAGAGGAGGAGATCTACATAGAGTAGCTGCCAAGATTTGTTCAAGATTATTCATTAGTATGCAGACTTAGGAAATCTATCTATAGCCTCAAACATGCCCCTCGAGCTTGGTATGCCAAGATGGATTCCTTCCTTCTCACAGTAGGTTTCACTAGGTGCCATTCTGACCCCAATGTCTACTTCTTGTGGAAAGATGATTCACTCCTAATTTTGGTTCTATATGTTGATGACCTTTTGATCACCGAGAGTTCTTCATCAGCTATTGCAACAGTGAAGGCATCTCTCCATGATAGATTTGACATGACAAACTTGGGTTTTTTGCACTACTTTCTTGGCATCGAGATCTCACAATTAGATTCAGGGATTTCTCTTAGACAACCTAAGTATGCTCTTGATTTATTGTCTCATTTTCACATGGCTAATTGCAAGCCATCTCTGACTCTCTTCCTATCAAGAGTCAAGCTTGAGGCTGATTGTTCTTCACCATTAGTTGATGCCACTCAGTATCGACAACTTGTTCATAGTCTCATCTACTTGACTCACACTAGGCTTGACATATCATATACAGTGGGACTTGTCTCCAGAATCATGTAGGAAGCTCATGAGCTACATTAAAAATCAGCTAAGAGGATCTTGCATTACATACAGGGTTCACATAGATACAAGATTCATTATAGATTTGGCATAGAGGTTGACTTGGTTAGATATATAAATTCAGATTGGGCTAGTGATTCACAGACTCACAAGTCCACTTCTAGTTATAGTTTCTCTCTAGGTTCTGGTCTTATCAGTTGGTCTAGCAAGAATAAAAATGCTATTAGTATATCATCCACAGAGGTAGAGTATAGGGGAGCTATTAATGTAGCTACTGAGGATATTTGGATTAAGGGGATTCTTTCTAAGTTTGGCATTCATATCAGGTAGCCCACCATCATTTATTGTGACAACTAGATTACCATTCAGATTTGTAAGAATCTAGCTCAGCACTAGCAGACCAAGCACATAGAGATTCACATGCATTTCATTCAGGAGCTTATTCATAGTCAGGTCATTGACTTGATATTTTTCCAGTCTTCAAAGCAGGTTGCGGACATCTTCACCAAACCTTTCAATGTGAGAAAGTTCATTCATCTACGAGCTCTTCTTGGGGTGTGGTCTACATCTACAACAACATCATCTTTAGGTGGGGCCTCTAGCCTCTTCCTTTGTTTTATGTCTCTCTTTTGAGGGGGAGTTTTTTCCTACAAGTTTTCTAATTTTCTCTATCTTATGGGAGATTGCATTTGTACATGGGTACCTCATCAGGCCTAGTAGCTAGGATCCATTTTATATTTCCACACTACCCACCTAAGCTACGCTTATGGGGGGGTATTAGTGTAGGTTTTTATTTTTCCCTATTATTTAATTATGTAAATTATATTTTTGTCCATACATGGAGTTTTCCTACATTTGTGGGATAGGCTAGCTTATGTGGAGATGTTTGTCATAGATGTGTCATAGGTGTCATAAGAATGTCATAAGTAACTCCCTTGATGGGAGTTGCTTCTCTATTCTTGGAGGAGTTACGTGCTCTCCTATATGTATTCTTCACTTTGGCCATCTCATGTTAATTATATATTGGGTTTTCTCCTATTTTGTCTTGTGTAATTTATCTTATTTTATAATTTCAAATTTCTTTAGCATCTATGTGGTGTGCACTTACTTCATCTCATGTGATCATGTCTCCATTTCATTCACATTATTCAGATTCTGGCAATAACTCTGATATTACTAAATTTAGCCAAAAATTCATAATTTTTACCTCATACTACATTCATCATCATCATCATCATCATCATCATTATCATCATCATCTATTCCCACTCACCTCCATTATCTCTCACATCCACTTACAAGGTTTAAACACATAAATATTTTCTCTTAGATTCCTATTCAAGTCAATAACTCAATGAGCCTTATGCCATGCCAGATGCCTATATATAACCTTTCTCATGATCGATATCAATTACCCCAATTGATGTTGATCCCCTAAATCAACATTGATCCCTTTCAGATTGAGGTTGATTGTCTTGGCTTATTAAACATTTTACACTTATGAACCATTTCACATGCTCTTAATTTAACTCTCAAGCCCTATCTTATTGCCTTTGCTTCAAGTATCCCATTTTTGTCTCTTATTATACTTTTATTTAAGGATTGTGACCCCTTGTTAGTTCCCCAATCTCCTTAAAGGCACACCCATTTCTTTGGCATCTTTCCATTGTAATATTTTGAGGGTATATTTTGTCTCAAGAACATTTATCTATAGGTAACACATATACCATATGCACACCAAATGATATGGTCCACTATTCCTATCCTTTATTCTCTTGCTAGCCTTTACTTACACCCACCTATTTTAGATATGGAATTTTATTACTTGATTTTATCATTGGGGCATTACTGGCTACATTACTTTTTATTCCATTAAGTGCAATTTTGAAGCTTTCTTACATCATCCACACTTTTAATTGTCTTTTGTTATCATCCATTTATCTATTCCCACTCACCCCATTATGTTTTTTCATTTCATATTTTTCAAACCCATCATCCATTTTATCTCCCTTCTCGATGCCCAGTTTGAGGGGGAATACCTTCTCACAATAAACTTAGGGCATTAGACACCTTATAGTTTTTGTCTCATGGCCTATTATTACATACCACTCCATGAAAAGAGGCAAATGTAGATGTTATTTTTATACACCCTTGTGTATTAACATGGTGTGTCATCACATTATCATATTATTTCTAACATAATGCACCCCATTCATAATTATTTAAAATAATTACATTCACCCCACCCATTTACCTTTATCACATAGGTTAATTAAACTTAATTACTATAGTTAAATAGTAATTAACCCCTTTTTTATCATACCTAACCATAAAATCCTAAAATAATTTAAAAACAAACCTATTCAAACTCTTAATGACCCTCCTAATAACTTACCCTCATAAAAAACCCATCAAAACAACTTAGTGTTATATTCACTAAGTTTGCCATGCAGTTTAAAATAGCCTAAGCTAATTTTTAACTAAATTAGGCTAATTGATGTTGATCCTCCATGATCAACACTGATTCTCTTAGATCAAAATCAATCCTTATATACATAATAAACCTCCATGGCTTGAGGGATGGTGACTATGGTTTTGGGCTTTTAAACTCTATTAAAATCACATTGTATCTTATGTACGGACATTGACAACATATTGATATCTTTTGGAACCTCTGCTTAAGAGATTAGTAAAGGATTCTTGAAGGTTATTTAACTCATCTTGTCAAGCTTATTATCAGCCATAAAGGTTAATATTACACTTCAATTTATTCACATTTTAAAATTATAGTATTCTACATCTATTTATCACTATTTTATATATGGTTTTTATTATTTTATCAATAATAAAAGTCATTATTATCGTCTATTTTTAAATTTTAGCATTTTATACAGAATCAACATCGATCCATCTAAATCGACATTGATCTTGCATGATCGTTATCAATCCTTGATAAAATTTCAAAACATTCTTTCAATTTGTTTTAATAACATTTTTAGTCTTAAAAACCTATCAAAACTTGCATTTTATTTTTTGAAAACCTTCTTTTACATGTAGATGACTCTGCCTAGATTAGTGCATGATATTGTTAGCATATTTTATCTTCCCATTGTTCAACAACCATTTTCTATTGATCAAAGTGAAATTTCATTTGAATTAGGTATTTATACTATGGTTTTCATACCTAATCAAGAAAACATTAATGAATAATCAGTTGTAATTCAAGAAGATGTTGATATTGCTATAGAATTTTGGGATAATTATTTTGATCATATTAATATTTCTATAGATTATAAGTATTTAGCATTTTATATTTATATCTTATCCATATATATCTTTTTAATTTCATTTTTATTTATAAACTTGAATGTTAAACATGGGCTGACATCCATCTAAGGAATTGTATCACTCTTCGGGACTGGTTTCTTACCAAGTAGCCCACTCATCTTTTTATTAATCCATTTTTTTTGAGTTAGTGTGATTTTATAGTCATTATTCCCTATCCAAAGATGATTTCCCACAAATCTTGATCAATGGTGTGTAACCAAGCTTCATCTCTAGGTAATCTTAAAAACCCTACTTTTGCTTTGTTTTTAGTAGCTAATTAGTCCACATTGAAAAAGTGAAAAAATACTAAAACAATGTGATTATGTATAGAATTTTGGAACCTCAATCGAGCCTAGAAGAAATACAATTACCCTCTATATCCTTGGATTAAGTCATTCATCAAGTGAGTGGCTCTGAGATGATGTCCTTCTTAGATAGATTATTGGGATATAATTAGATTTTTATTAATGGAGTTGATTGCATCAAAACCATCTTCACCACTAAATGGGTCACATTTGATTACTAAAAGATGCCATTTAGTCTACTCAATGTAGGGTCTATTTTATAGTGAGTAATAGACACCATGTTTAAAATTTTGATTAGGAAGTGTATCATAGTTTACATGACTGAGTTGATCATATTTATAAGTGAAGGTCTGAACATTATATACATTTGGAAAATATCTTCTAATGCTAAAAAATCTATGGTATATCTCTTAACCCAAAGATGTGTGTGTTTTGTGCTATAGATGGTAAGTTATTAGACCACATGATCATGAAGAGATGTATGCCTATTAACCATGATCATGCCAATTCAATTACTAAGATGTAGGTACCTAACAGTAAAAATAAATTAAAGTCTTTCTTCAAAAAAATAGACTTTTTATGTCAAATCATTTAAGGATTTGTAGAGATAACTAAGCTTTTTAATTTGATGTTGAAATAGGGTGTTGAATTGGATTATAATTTTTCTAAAAGAAAGCATTTAATGATATCAAATATGTAGTGATTCAATCTCCTATGTTGTCTAGCCCTGATTTTGAAAATGACTTATACTTTACTCATTTACCTATGATCACACTATTGTAGTAGTAATGATGTATAAATTTGATGATGAAGAGTATCTGATTACATTCATGAATAGTTATTTGAAAGAGGTTAAGATGAGATAGCTAACATTAGATAAAAAAGCTTGTGCATTGGTGAAATCAACCAAGAAGCCTTGAAATTAAATTCTATGAAACAAAGTCTATGTCATTGTTCCTGACCCTAAAGTTAAACAAATATTGGTGTAGAAAAATATATATGAAAGGAGAGGAGGTTGGGTTACCAAGTTTAAATAATATAATGTAGAGATGAACCCAACCAAGTTAGTGCATGGCCAAGGGATTCTAAATGCGATTACTGAGGTTGATCCCAACATTAATGTGCTAAATTTGAATGAGTGAGAGATACATACTATCATGTAGTATAATATAATCATATGTTATTTGCTTTATGGGATGCCACCTACATATTTTAATATAATGCAATCAAGAGATCTAAGGTTGAAGGCTTCCCATTTCATGTTGAATAAAAGAATTCTATATAGGAAGAACTATGAGGGGGTTTATCTCTTTTGTTTAGCTAAACAACTAAAATATGTTATGAGTGCATTTAATGAGAAATTAGAAAGTGGCCATACATCAAGTAATGTCACTACATACAAGATCCTCATAGTAGGGTAATATTGGCCCAATTTATTCAAATATGATCATGATCATATACACACATGCCACAAGTGTCAAACCTTCACCAAGAGATAAATCAAACCTACCATGTTAATACAACCCATCATTGAAGAGTATTTGTTTTCCTAATGGGGACTAGACTTCATTAGGGTGATAAATCCTAATTATTCAGTGGGAGACCATTTCATTATCACTACTAGAAATATTACATGAGGTGGGTAGAAGCCAAGGCCATAAGGAATAACATTATTGATGAGGTCATATCATTCTTAGAAGAACACATTATAAATCACTTTAAGACACCTCTTGCATTGTGATGTGATAATGAGCTTTCATTTAAATCTATTGATTTGACCGAATGGGTATATACAAATTGGATTATTCTTAAGTTTTCTTCCAATAGATATCCCCAAGGTAATGGTCTTAAAAAATAAATTAAATAAACTTTTATTGACTCTGTAATTAAGGAAACTGACCAAAATCCATGTAATTGGCATGCCCCATTGAAGTATGCTTTATGAGTAGCTAGGACCTAGAAGAAGAATGTTTTTAAGAGTTTGCCATTCTTACTAGTTGTTAACATTTTAGGACTAAGGGTATGTAAGTCATATGTTTTTTAAAGATATGAGTAGACTAAATGAAGGAAATAAATGTAGTACATATAACCACTAATTTTTTATAGAATTAACTAGCTTTGAATTTTCTAAAAAAAGTAATAAATAGTGAAAATAAAGAATTAGTTGGAAAACACATGATAAAAATGATCTTAATACTAGAAAATAATATGGAAGTTGATTTGAGTGCCATAAACTATATCCTTGTGTCATAACCCCTCCTATATAGTAGTACCATAATTAGATAGTAGTGATATTATTTGAAAAATGGTAATAATGTCCTGATATTAATAACAGTGTCCTATTTGAAAGAGTATCCCAAACTTTAGGGTCCACTTGTGTCTAGATATATGGTATTTATTCCTACACATATCAATTATTGAAATATATATTGTTCTTGTAATTAATAATTTATTATGAAAACCCTAATCCACCATACAACTAGGACATGATTTGAAAAGTGTGTTCATTATTAGGGTACATTGGACATCCTCAATGTGAATATAGGATAACAGTAAGGGGAGATTAGTATCATGTTAGTATAAGAAATCAAAATAAAAATAACATAATAATGAAATAACACCTTAAGCCTATATCTAAGGGGGAACTTGGTGAATGAAATATAATGAAGACACAACTATAATTCAAAGAAATAACAAACTTTCCTAACCTTCCTTGATTTCTCCAAAGGATGTGTTTGTTGGATTGCTCAACTTGTGCTTTAAAGGCCTTTGTAAATAGAGATTTGACTATATCCACCCCCTTTTGGCATCATTGGCTTCATGGATTTATCTTTTGAAGCTTGACTCAACAATTGTATCATAATAACACTATATCAAATAACTTTTGAAATCATTTAAGCATTATATATTTTCACCAAGATAACTTAAAATTATGAGTGTGATGCCTTCTATTTATAGATTTTTCTATTTGATTAGAATGAACCTAGTCTTTCCATCTCAAGAAGAGGATGTGTGGCCAATAATCCATTCAATTTTTGAGGCTAGAATTAATAAATGCAATCATAAATATTTGGGATAGAGAGGCATTAAAGAGGCATGGTAGGACTTAATATGATATTTGTATCCCTTATGACTTATGGATGCCACCCATATAATCATGTATATATTCACAATCAATTTCCATTAATGAAATAATCCATAACCTCAATGGGAAATTCATTTAAGCTATTTATTCAAGTTAATTAGCCTTAAACATGATTAATAGATTCTTAGTGTAAATCTTTGGAAATTGATGCTTAAATTAATCAAACTAGTCAAAATGTCATATTATTGGGTTGAAATTTGACTAGATAGGAATTGGAAGGCAATGTTAGATGTATTGTAACCATTATCCCATTTAGGATGTTTCTAACATAAAATAATAAAGGCACGTGTCTTGTGTAAGGGAATTGGTAGTAAAGAGAAATCTAGAGCACCCAAGTGTGAAATCATTATTTTGACTCAAAATGATCTTATCAAAGTTAGGTATCACATAAAATTCATTTACCCATTTATGGATACATTGGCCCAAATCAGCACTTGTCTATGACAAGATCAAACCATTTATAAGAATTAAGTGATTTTAGACTAAATTATGCATATTGGAGGAAAATTGTTATGAAGTTTGGTCTAAGGTTATTGGTGGCCAATTTTAGGTGTCTACAATTTGCCCCTATTTGGGAAGGCATTTCAAGCTATAGGCATAGGAACTTCTTTTCAAATAAATGAAAAGGTCATGCATGCCTATGAATTCAATGTCAATGAATGAATTATATGTTCCCCTTTGAGGGAACAGTTCACAAAGGGGTCAATAATCGATCACTCAAAAATAGGAAAACATTAGACCAATAAGGATGAAAATGATGTAATGAAATAAACTGACTTACCCAAATATGGTTATAATTAGTGGTATATGAAGTTGTCCTAGTTAGGATAAACAAATAGGATGATTTACCCATATGTAGTTATAATCATCAACATAGGTGGGATAAAAAAGGTGATGATTTTCCCAAAGGCAATTATAATTATTGAAAAAGGCTTAGGGTAACAAGAGACTGATTTGCCCAAGGGTAGTTATAATTAGTTAAAAGTAAATAATTATGATAACATAGTGATTTTCCCAAAGGTGTTTATAATCATATGGGATGAAAATAGGATGGTATACAATGGTTTGTCCAGAGGAAGTTATAAGCATTGTATCTTGATTATGAAAAATATGATATGAAGTATGATTTTAAATTGGTACAAAGGAAAATGATGAAATTGGGACAACCTACTAGTAGGGAGATGCTCATCTAAACTAACATAGGTTAAAATTCTTTCATTGATTAATAAATTTTTTTGGGATATGATTGGGATTGGATCACAATTTACTAATGTTGATGTTGAGGAGATGTTGATATTGCAGTGTTGTGTAGACCTTTCAAAGATTATTTTTGTTATATCACATGATGGTAGGCATCATTATAGAATTCCATGAGGACTTGGCTGAAAGATACATTATGATTGATTCTTGGGATCTAATACTCAAATGAAAACAATGTACCAATGATAAAAACCATGATGATAATGTTGATGTATGAATAAGGATGGATTCAATAATAGTGTGTAAGGAATCACCTAATTAATGCACATATATTAAATCAAGGAAACAATGCTAAAAGTAAAAAAAATATACACACAAACAACTAACAAATAAACAAACACCAATTAGTCTCTATATTAGTAAAATTAACATGACTAAAACAAGATAAACATTGCCCCAAAAAATAGGTGACAACTTAAAAAACAAACATGATTGGGGAAATGGAATAATAGGAAGGGGTGGTTGAGTTGTCTCCATATGGACTAGGTAATTGGACACTATTTAAATAGTTCCATGGATGATATATACAACAAAAACTTTAGGTTGAATGTAGTTCTCCCAGGAACTAGTAATAAAAATGTTAATTAATGAAAAGTAAACATAATGGATGTGATATAAGAATAGGAATGAGATCTCAAAATGGTGAGATCATGGGACAAAGGGCCAAAAAGGATGGGGAAAACTAAGTGACAAGTGATTTCTTGTGATGTAGTAAGGAACCCATAATCCTTAAGACAATGAAGTGGTCAATGTTTTTGGTTTTTTGAAATGGTTTTATGAATGTTTTTGAAATTTTGGGAGTATTTCAACTCAATCTATAATGGTTAGATACTAAATGGTCCAATCTCTCAAAATGATGAGAGCATGAATAAAAAGAGGGGATTGAGTGGGCCTCAACTTGAATTAAACATGACTCACATAAACCTAAAATGGTCTTAGTTCACTATAATTCCACCTAAAAGTAGGGTAATCCAGATAGTGTATTAGCCAATTTAAATAAATTAGGCACAATTGTTATAATAGCATAGTACAACATAAGAAAGCCTAGTTTGTGAAATAAGGCATGTTAAAAAAATGTTGCCCTTAGTTTTCCCATAGGTAGTTATAACTAGGAGACAATGACATAGGTCAATGAAATTAATTAGTAGCATGACAATGAGAGAGAATGAAATAACAAATTTTGTTGTAACTACCAGAATTCTATCTTACTACTCAAAAATATGGCCTCTATTTGGAATGCTTAAAATAATTATTGAAACTAATATTATTATTTATGATGGAAATGTGAAACAAGAGGATAAACCAAGGCTAAATAGGCTAAGTACATAGGGTTCAAAACATGTCTGGTCAATGGAATAAAATGGTAGAATAGATAAGTGATAGGATGGTAGGATATAAAAATGATACGATGGTATATTTCAAAGAAGAATATTGATAATATATTACAAATTAAAATGGTCCTCATAGATAATACACCAAGTCACTCAAGCATAATACTTCTTGAGGTGGATGATGTTCACAAGCTCAATAATTTCATCTCCATCTAGTGTGGTGATCCTAAGTGCACCTATTCCATAGTTTATAGTGATGATTAAAGGATCAATCTAATTGGGTTTAAACTTACCTTTATGCTTATTTTCAACCATGGTATTCTTTTAGTTCTCTTTAAGGATAAGATCAACAAGTTTAAACTCTCTATGTTTCATGCATTGATTATAGTTGCTTCTAAGTTGGTTCTAATAATCTTGGAGATTGTTCACCACATCCATGATTATTTCATCAACTCTAGATCTTAAAATTATGTTACTCAATAGGCATTAATATCTAGAACATGCATGAAAGAGATGCATAATGAATGTAGCTTGACCTCAATGGGAAGAATGAATTCAGTGTCATAAATAAGTGAATGTGGAGTGGATCCTATGGGTATATGATAATTGGTGTAGTATGCCCAAATTGTGTGGGATATATAAAGGTGTCAATCATGACTAGAATCATTGATAATATTTTTGAGGATGTTAATAATGGTTTTGTTTGATGATTATGCTTGAACATTAGCTTGAGGGTAATATGCCATGGAGAAATGTTGTGTGATGTTATATTCAACACATATATTTTCAACATCCTTATTTTTTAATGATCCTCCATTATTAGATATAATGTCAAAAGGGATACCATAGTGGTATATGAGATAGTTAAAAATGAACTTGGAAATTTGCTTTCTAGTCACACAAGTGAGAGGTATAGATTCAACCCACTTAGTGAAATATTTTGTGGTGGTAAGGATATGTTTATGGTTGTTTGATGAGGTGGGGTTTATCTTCCCAATGAGGTCAAGGACCCATATATCAAATAGACATGGTGTCAACATTGGATTTAGTGTCTTAGCCAAATCATGAATTATATTATCATGTTGTTTACATCTATCACACTTTTTCACATATGCAATTTCATCTACATCCATAATTGGCCAATAGTACCTAGCACATAAAAGAGTTTTGGAGAAGATATCCATACTAGTGTGGGATCCACATACTCCTTTATGAAATACCTATAATTCTAGAGTAAATTCTATAGATGTTAAATAACAAATCAAATTTCCATCAAACCTATGATGGTAAAAGGTTGATCTAAGTAAGGTATATCGATCGGTTTGGTGAATGGAGGATTTAAATTAGTTGTATAATTTGGTCTTAGAGGTAGTTGTAAAGGTATAAATACTAGATAGGCCTAGGAACAAAAATATCATATATCATTATGATAGTTGAAAGTGCATGAGTTGGTTCTAGCAAATTTTGCATGAGGAACTGATATTATTTAGCTTTGTTTGTTTGTCAAAGCAAAGATCTAATAGTGTCCATAAAATATATGATTCTATTACTTTCCCTTGGTATATGTTCAAATTAGACATCAACATTTAACCATTTAAGATTTTTAACCATGGCCTTGTATGGCACCAACTTGTTATCTTTGGTTTGAAATTGGTCTATAACCTGATTGATGATTAAATGAGAATCACCATAAACCTTGAGATGTTGTATGTTCCATTCTAATACTTGGAAAAGCCCTGCAACAAGTTTTTCATATTCAACCATATTGTTGGTACAAATAAATTTTACCCCAAATTATTTAGGGATTAGATACTATAGACATCTAAAACTAGCCACCAATAAGATCCAATCAAGTTTCAAACCAATTTCTACCAAAATGCACAATTTGGCCTAAAAACACTAAAACACATTAAATTGTTTGAATTTGTCATATAAAAGTGCCGATTATGGCCAATGTATCCCAAAATGGGGTAATTAAATTTATGAGACAACTAACTTTGATCAGATCATTTTGAGTCAAAATGACATTTTTTCATCTAGGTGCTCTGCATTGCTATTTTCTACCAAATTTATTGCATAAGACATGTGCCCTTGTTATTTTGTGTTGGAAATATCATAAATGTAATAATGGTTCTAATGCATCTAACATCACATCCTAATTACAATCCAATCAAATTATAAGATAATAATATGACATTTTGACCAATTTGATTAATTTGTGCACAAATTGCCAAAATTTGCACCAAAATCGATAAATCATGTTCAAGACTAATTAATTTGAATCATGGCCTAATTAATAATTCCATGAAAAATTTTTAGTATTTATTTTTTAAAATTTATTATGAATTTTTACATCATCAAGTGACATCATTTTTTGGGAAGGCACAACTAGGCCATAAATGCATAAAATATCTAATTAAGTCCTCACAAGCCTCTTTAATGCCTCCCTATCCCAAATATTTATGAGGTTATTTATTTAATTTGGAATCCAAAATTGAATGTATTATTATCAACACATCTTTATCTTGAGATGGATGGTTTAGGTTCATTCTGATGATTTGAAAAAATCTATAAATATGAGGCCTTGCTTATTGAATTTTAAGCTCTTTTGGTGTAAAGTTATAATGGTAAAAATATCTCTCAAGCCATTGATTTAGTGTTATCATGAAAAATTGTTGAGCCAAGCCAAATTCATCATAATACCAAGGTGCCAAGGAAAAAATTAAATAGTTAAGCCTCCTTTGGTGAAGACTCATTGAGTATAAGCCAAGCAAGTCATTTGAAGCATCTAAGGAAGGTGAAAGATCATTTGTCTTTTGTATTTTAGTTGTGTTTTTCATTTAGTTTTATTAATTATGCACCCCCATTGAGATAGGATTAAGGTTTTAAATATTTGTGTGTTATTTTGGGTTTTGATTTAATACACTAACACTATATTAATATTCCCTTATTACAATCCTGTATTCACAAATGACATGCCTGGTGCGATTGCACCCCAAAATTTTGATCACAAGGCTCCTAAAATCATCTTACTAATCAATTTCATGTAGAATCTTGGACTTTGAGGCCTAAATAGGTGAAAAAGTAATTAAAATTCTATTCATAGAATTCTATGTGGAAAAGCATGGCCTAGATTGTAAAACCCACATCTTGGACTCATTGTGGGTTGAAATTGTGATTGATAACCTGTAGCTTGAGACAACAAGATAAATATGCTATTTTGTAGAGCTTCATTTGGGGTCATATAGACTCTATTTTTGATGATTTATTTATCAAAACCACATATTTTCTACTAAAGTTTTAAAATATGCTATCATTTTAGCTTCAAGTTACATAGAATTTTCACAAAATATTTAAATAATAGTTTGAACATTTTTAATGTTTCTAATCATAATTGCTTGGTTTTATTGAATTGTGTTTTCTTTGTCTAATCATTTACTTCTAGGTTTTATTGATATATTTTTAAAATATTTCCTAACCTAATATTTTTATCTTTTTTGGTTTTGAATTTGGGTCGATAGGTCATTATCAATGGTCTTTATCAATTAGTGGTTATTCTACTTAAATCCAAAAACCCAAGAGCTCAAAACCAAATCTCATTTTCCAATCCCCAAAGGAGATTCTAATTAGTCTATTATAATCTTATTTTTTTTAGGTTCACAAGTTGATTGAAGACCAATTTAATTGTTTTTTTACTAATCATACAATGCAATTTGGGTTTTAAAAAGAACTTGGTTAAAATCATGTACACTTCAAATTTGGTCTAAATGAACATGCTAGTTTTCACACATTTGGTATTTGGTGCCTAAAACAAATATAGCATGCTAATTCTTGGAAATATTTCAAATTTGGTGCCTAAAACACATGCTTACATCTTGAAACATTTCTAAATTGGTGTTTAATCATGAACATGGGATAAGTCTTGAACACTTAAAACTTTGGGCTTAAAATGAACTTAGGTGCTTATTGCTTCATTTTGGTGGTGTGTAATTCTTTTCATTTGAACATATAAGACAAGGGGATAATAAAAAACCTAATCACACATTTTAATTTGGTGTAACAAGTCAAATTCACTTCAATTACTTGAAAAATTATTTATTGTTTGTTCTTTTAGCAAAAAGGAATTTGTGCATGTATGCTATCCCCATGTCCCCTATAGGGAACTTATGGGATCAAAATCATCATTTTCATTAAAAATTATGCCTTAGTCCAAAATCATAAAAGAGATGTTGTAAAGTCTCTCCCTAAGATCCATAAGGCTTGGGTGATCTAGAAATAAGCATAAATCTATTTTACTTAGTTTTTATTTTAGACATATTAGATTATGAAGGGGAATTCATTACCTCCCATAAGTTATGTAGGGAAGCCTTGACCCAAGAATTCATCTCTCAGCATTATATTCAACCCCTCTCCATAGGGGGGTATATAAATTAATATCCCCTCTCTTAGATGATGTTTTAAGTGGTTAAACCATCTTCATTAGTAGAGGCTAAGTTGGGGACATTTGAGCATGTTGGACATTGCACTACACTAAGTGAGAAATGGATGTAGTGGTTGTAAAAGGTAAATAACTTTGTATAATAAGCCATATGACATAGATTTAAATGATTAATTACTTATCTTATTTTTTGATGTAAAAGTTTGTAGACATGAGATCCAACTAGATGACTAAAAACCAATTATTTTTAGTCAACCCCATTTTACCACACCCTTGATAGGATTTATGGAGATTTACTTAATTATATTTTGTGATTTTCTTGCTTGGTGTTTTTGAGACTAAAAATAATGTGTTTATTTATAAACCATGTCAAAACAATTTATCTATATAGCACTCCCTTGTCAAGGAGGTATTATGTTGGCCATTTTACACCACACTTGTGCCTTGAAATTTTTGATAAACTTGTTTTTGTGTGTGTGTTAATTTATTGATACGGGTATTTTCATGGTGCCCAAATCATGTTGAAACACATCTAGATACTGAGAGGAGTGGGGTGAATCAGTATATCATTTAAAACTAGTCTTTTAATACTTTTAAGGCAAACTCAAAATCATATCTAGATTAAAATATAAATGTAGAGATCACATACAACCACAAATGCTCATGACATAATAATTATACATGGAAAACCAAAAGAGAAAAGTCATGATGAGAATAGATACTAGAAGTTACTATTCTAATCTAGCCTTAGAGTTTAAATCTTCATTGAAAAACCTCACTAGTTACACTGTTTAAGGATACCAATCTTAAGGAGACACCAATCCCCTGATTTAAGATTACCAACTCTAAAGAAGTACCTACTCCCTAATATGAGCACCCACTCAGCTTATCTGATGACACCAAACTATTAGACTTTTCTATGGAGATAAAATTCCATCTTACAAATTAGATTCATACATGTATCTAGATCTCTATTCTTTGTTAGAGGTCTAATTTACAATTGATCATATTATGCACATTCTCTTTGTGCCTTTCTTCCTCTTTATTCCTCACTATTCTTCTTTGGTCGTATGTCTAGATATATATTTTATTTGAAACACTTAATTTCCTTCATTTAATTTACCAACCACTCTTCTCAACACTCAATTTGGCTCAATAAAAAATGCAATTATTAAGTAACATTTTCTTTATCTTATATATCATATATATAAATAAAATGATCTAGGATTTGATTCTTCTCTCTATGTTCACACTCAAACTATAAAACATCATGCCAATTTTTGAATTTATCTCATTGTTACTTGAACTATATGTTCCCCCATCTTGATCCCATTCACCCACTAGTTTCCATTACATCTAAGGATCGACCTATTAGTACCCTATACAATGACTAGAGATAACAAATATATAGGAGGTGGTTAAACCATGACACCTTACAATAAGTTCTATGCATTACATCATAATTGTGGTCTATTTACTAAATATAACATATATTATACTCAATTTTTTATGCATAGGATCTTTAATGAATATTTTATCGGTTAGATCGATCAATCTCATTATTTATGTCGATATCCATGGTTTATACACAAGTTGCTATATGTTCCTATAACTAACCATTAGTTTGTACATGAATTTAAATGTCATTAATTAATATTACCTTTGGCACCATGATCCAATGGTCTCTATTAAAATATATCAACTCTAAAATGTATCCATTTAATCATTCTTTGATAGGCTCATTATCTCCAATTGATCTTTAAAGAAGCACATTTTTTTATCTCTATCAAGATGTTAAAACATATGAGTCCATTCACTCCATTGGATCTCTCTCATCCAAGTTTTCACATGTTGTTTGATCTCCAAAGATGCATGACCTTTAGCTTGACTTGGTCATTAAACATTGACACTTTGACCTCATCTCATACCTTCCTATATCTTTGGATCACTTTCATTCCATCTATCTTCTTAAACCTACTCAGTCTCTAACTTTACACTATGTTGATAAACATCAATCACTTTATAGATTTGAGTTTATTAACTATGTATGATATCCTTTCCATGATCACCCATGCACAGTTGGATCTTCTGATGAGCTTGATCATTATATCTATCAAACCCTCAAGGATATAACACTTGGCATAAGCACATGGCTTATTTACATTTCTATCAGTTCCCTCTATTATGACACTTGGCATAGTAACATTAATTATTGATAATTTTACTTTAATCCACACTTAGAATAAGCACATAATGACACTTGGCATAAGTACATGCCTTATTTACATTGCTATAAGCTCCCTCTATTATGACACTTGGCATAAACACATGCCTTATTTACATTGCTATCATTTCCCTCTATTATGACACTTGGCATACTCACATTAATTATTGATATTTTTACTTTAATCCACACCATAGATTGACTATCTAGGATCTATGATTATGACACTTGTCAATTGTGTGTTAACTTACAGGAACCTTTGACACTTTGACTTCACCATGTTTTTTTGGATCTCCAATATCTAGTTAAGCATGGACCATCGATCTTCCAACTAGATTTAACTATACCTTGTACATATTTTTACTATGGAAACCATTTCAATATGCCTAGAATGTTATATTTATACCTTCATATATTTTGCTTTGCTCAACCACATGGACTGAAATGTGGACCATATAAACTAGACATTAAAGTGAGTGAATCCATATGTTCTTTTATTCCTGAAGCTTTCATGCATGTGAGCTATATTTCTATTAACATACTTACTAAACATATTCTATAATATTTCTAACTATGCCTTGAGCTTCCCTATAAGGTTGAGTTTATCCTTGCATAACTCTTGTCATGATTAGTCACATATCCTACATATTAGTGCATATGATCATCTTATATAGGTTATTTCATTCATATAACCATTTAATCCTAAAGCCTTTATACATGTAATATATGACATCATAAAAAAAAAATCTCATTCTTGTTTTATAACCTAAAAATTTGAATAAGTGTTGGAAAACACTATCAAAATGCCTTGGCACCCTACTTTGCTCAAGCATATATTTTGTCATGGTACGTCACATGAAATGAGATCTAGCGCATATAAACTAGGCATAAACATGAATAGACCCATGTGATAATTTTGTCCTAACACCTCCATGTGTGTAAACACTGACCTTAATATGTTTACTTGGCTATGTTTTTCCCTTCTTGCAAATTTGGATAAGTATAGAAACTTAATGAATTTTGTCCTAGTAGCAAACTTTGTATCCCCATTTCTTCAACTATAGTTAATTTTTTGGTCTAATTGGGTGAATAATAATTAGTGACTAATGTGATCACAACCATATGACAAGCTCCTCTAGACTCATCCACATGTGGTGATGGTGGTGTTATCAAAATGCATTCTCATCTTTTCTATCATAGACCAAAAATGTATAGATGGTTAATGTGAATAACTCGATGAATTAAAATTATGCACATAGGCATTACAATCATTCTTTAACTCTAATAAAATCACCATGATCACCATATTCATCCCTAAGTATTAATTACATTCTCATAATGTCCCTTTTCACATCAATGATGATCATATTTCCAACAATCTCCCCCTTTGTCATTGATGTCAAACTAAATGCTCTGATCTTCTAATACATTGCTTTTTATCTAGAATTGATTGCATTTAATTCTGATGAGTATGAACTAATTTTTTTCATACCATACTTGTTCCCCCTTAGGCAATGGTACATTTTCATAATACTCAAATTGGACACTTGTTCTTATTATTTGATATTTGTACTTTTGTACAGAATATTTTTCTCTTTCTCTTATAGAGAGCATTTGCACCTTTTTCTCCCCCTTTGACATCAATGGAAAAGTGACTCTAGCTAACTATTTGTCTAAATATTTATTTATCTTTATTATATAAATGAGTTTTTCAAAGAATCTATAACTTTCAACTCATTAGTAACTTTTAGAGATATACAAACTTGAGTTGACTTTTTCTCTTCTACTAGGGATTAATAAAGCTTTCATGAGACTCCCCATGGACTCATGCCCTATCAATAGTGATTTAGTGATGTGGCGTAGGAGCTACCACTCCAAAATACTATCTTATATATTTAAATTATTCCTTGGGAAGAGGTTTGATGAATATGTCTACAATCTGGTCCTTAGTTAACACATATTCCCTTGTGACCTCTTGATTTATAATCCTTTATCTTAAGAAGTGATACTTGATTGATATGTT
The DNA here is from genome assembly GCA_037957365.1 of Torreya grandis. Classification (NCBI taxonomy): domain Eukaryota; kingdom Viridiplantae; phylum Streptophyta; class Pinopsida; order Cupressales; family Taxaceae; genus Torreya; species Torreya grandis. The sequence continues at coordinate 893,678 of JARHVA010003063.1, read as the reverse complement.
CTTGGTTCTTGAATGCATCATTGAATTATTTGATATATTTATAACACTTGAATTATCACAAAGAATAAAATAAGTGATTTCTACTCAACCTTGATGTCTTTAAGTGTATACTTCATCCACAAGACTTGAGTGTAACACGTCGTTACTTATACATACATTACTTCTTCTGTAGAAAGAGTAACTAAGTCTTATTTTATGCTTAGCCATGAAACAAATTTATTTTCAAGGTAAAATGCACCACCACTAGTGCTTCTTCTATCATCCACACTTCCTACCAAATTAGCATCTGCATATCTTATCAAAGTGAAATCTTCATTTTTAGGGTACTATAAGCCATAGTCAATTACGTTATTGATGTATCTAGAGATTATTTTCACTACATGGGCATGTGAGTCCTTAGTATTATCCTAAAATATATCAACCATTAACACTACTTTCATGATATCTAGTCTTGATGCAGTTAGGTATAACAAGCTACCTATCATTAATCTATACATAGTTTGATTTGAATCAAGTGACTCATCCTCTTTGATCAAATTGTATCCAATTATCATGGGAGTACTAAGTAGTTTGTTATCTTCCATTCCAAATTTATTGAGCATCTCCTTTGAATACTTGGTATGGGATATGAATATCCCTTCATTAGTTTTTTCTATTTGTATACCAAGGAAGAAATAAATTTCTCCTACCATAGACATCTCAAATTTACTTTGAATTTAAGTATAAAATTCTTTGAAATTATTTTTATTTCTACCACCAAAGATGATCTCATCTACATAAACAAAAATAATTAACATATTCTCACCTTTTAATCTGAAGTATAGATTAGTACATCCTTTGTTGAAACCTTGTTGTTGTGGGCATTGGTCATATATTGAATACCATGCTCTAGGTGCCTATTTTAGACCATACATTGGTTTCATTAGTTTTCACACATAATATTCTTCATCTAATAGCTAAAAACCTTCTAGTTGTTCAATATAGAGTTCCTTTTCTAGGTTCCCAATCAAGAAAGTAGGCTTTACATCCATTTGATAGACATTGAACTTTTTATAAATAGAGAATGCTAGAAACATTCTTATAGCTTCCAATTTAGAAACCGGAGTAAACGTTTCATCAAATTCTATGCTTTTAACTTGTGCATATGCCTTACACACCAATATTGATTTATTTATTATAGCAACTCTGTCCTCATTAAGATTTTTTCTGTAGACCCATTTTATTCATATCACATTATTATTTGAGGGTCTTGAAAATAATTACCAAGTTTTATTCTTTTCTATTTAGATTAGTTCTTCTTGAATGGATTTTAGCCAATTATCATCCTTGTTAGCTTTAATAGAGATTTTAAGTTCAATTTTAGACATTAGATCAAAATTTACTTGTTCCTTGTTCATTGTAGCTATTCTCCATGTTTTAGATCCTTAATTCTTATTTCCAATTATCTAATCTTTAGGATAATCCTTTTGAATAAATCTTGGAGGTGATTTTTCACTCTTTTCCTTAGCATCTTCACTATCTTCTTCTTCTTCAAGAACTGCCTCTTCATTATTGGTTTACTTGTCAGGTTCAACATGTTTTATACCTTCTTCAACCTTGACATTTATGCTCTCCACCATCTTCTCTATCATCTTACTGTAACATTCATAAGATTTGCTTTGAGTTCAATAAGCAAGAAATATACATTCATCACATATTGATTCAAAGCTTCCTAGTTTGTCCTCCTTTCTTCTAATGTAACATTTACTTCCAAACACTTTGAAGTAATTAATAAAGTTAAGCTTTCCATACCATAGCTCATAGGGATTTTTGTCACTATTTACCTTCAGTTGAACTCTGTTCAAGATTCATACTTCTATTTGGACTACTTCTCTCCAATATCCATTACGTAATTTGGCCTCTTTTAACATTGTTCTATCCATTTCATTAATTGTTCAATTTTTTCTATCAATAACTCCATTTTATTGTGCAATTCTTGCTACAGAGTAGTGCATTTTGATCCCATGCTTCTCACAATACTCTATGAATTCATTTGAGGTGAATTCTACACCTTTATCAGATCTTAAGCATTTGATTTTTCTTCCAATATCATTTTAAACCATGACTCTAAATATGTTAAATCTTTCAAAGGCTTGAGATTTATCCTTAAAAATGGTTACCCATGTCATTCTTGAGTAGTCATCTATAAATAACATGAACTACTAATCTCTTCTAGATTCTTTTATCTTAGTAAGACCACAAAGATCAGTATGAACTAATTATAGAGGCTTTGTAGTTTCATACTCCTTTGTTTAAAATTTGACCCTTGTCTTCTTACCTAGTTAAAATTACTTAAAAATAGTATCTATAGGTTTGTTTATCTTAGGCATGTGTCTTACACACTTATTTGATCTTCCTTTGACTATATTATCAAAATTGGCATGACCCATTATCCTATTCCACAACCAACTCTCATCAATATTTCACATCAAGAAACTATTACCATTCACTTCAATAAGATTATAGAAATTGATCTCAGTCATTTTCCCTTCTACAACTATTTTTATAGATCTCTTTAGCTTGTAGCCTTCTACATCAAATGTGACCTTATACCCATTCTCACACATTTGGTTAACATTTAGTAGATTATGCTTCAATCCTTAAACATAAAGGACATCATAAGTAGGCAGTTTACCATCCATGTTCAAGGTTCCTTTACCTTTGACCTTTACTATTGTGTTGTCTCCCAAGATGAAAAATATTTCCTTGCATTTGTTTAATTTGGTGAAATTTCTCTTGTCACTAGTCATATGCTTTAAGCACCCATTGTCTGTCACCCACAAATTCTACTCTTTGGCATGTAGTGTAGTTTGAGCAATAATGGATTGATTTTTAACTCTCCACACATCCTTGGGTTTCTTATTTAGCTTCTTTTAAAAACCTTGTGAACCTTTATTCACACTGGGAGACATGTATTTATTTATATTATGTACTTTTGATCTTAAAAAGTTAGTTATATAATGTTTAGCTACATGACTAAAGTTATTGCAATTATAACACATTACATTTGTATCTACCAAAGGTGAAAATGAATTTTTGCCAAAAAAATTGATTCTCCTTGTAGTTAAAACTCTAAAATTATTATCCTTATGACCAAAATTATTATATCTATAACAATAACCATAAGAAGATGAGGAATACCTGGTCATATCATTTCTTGGTACAACATGAAGAATTCTTGTAAGCTCTAGATTATTCATGTTTCTCGCCTTGCTTTATCCATCAACATAAGCTACCTTTGTATTCTTTTCCTCTTCAAACTTATTTTTAGGTTCATTTTTCTTCACATCAACATTGCTTATGTTTGTCTTTGTATCCTTGCAAGCTTTTTATTTCTTTGTTCCTAATCCTTCTTCTGCTTTGAAGTTTTTGTTGGAAATATTGTCATTGATGTCAAAGGTTTAATATTATTGGTGATAAAGGCCCCATTGCATTTAATATTGTTTATCTTGGCTAATATGAGTTAATATTTATTTAATATTAACGAATATATTTTTGGTTGCATATGAGACAAAATAAGGGCCCATGGAGAAGTCGAAGAGTCACAGGATAAAGACAAAAGAAGGATGGGATTCATTTTCCCATGAAGAGTCATCTTGGGGAATACCAAGAGTCACCAAGTGAAGAAAAAAGAGTAAAGGGCGAATTTCTCATGAAGGGACACTTAAAGGAATATGAAAAGTCACCAAAGATAAAGACAAAAGTGGGAAGGACATTTTTGGTCATGAAGGGTCACCACATGACTTTTCAAATGCTTGGATATGAAGGGTCATCCAAGATTGGCACCATTTTCCATGAGGAATGAAAGGTCACAAAGGGGGAAGGCCAAAGGTCATTTGGAAAGCTATAAATAAAGGCTTGAGTAGCCATTTGTAATGTGGAAGAGAGAGGTTGATTTGATATTGTAATATCTAGCTTAGAAGAGCAATTGTGAGAGATGATTTGTATTTTTTATATCTAGCTTAGAAGAGCAAAAGTGAGAGAGAGAAAGAAGATGTTGTATTGATCTATCATTTGTTGAGATAGCAACATTGAGAGATAGGTGTGTGGTATACACAAAGGGGTTGGTGATCCTGTGGGTTGGTGCTCGGCAAAGGGGTTTGAAGCTCCTATGGGGTGGTGATCACGAATTGTAGCTAAGTTTTGTACTTGGCAAAGGGGTATGGTGCTCCTGTGGGGTTATTATTATGAATATATTTGAGATTGATTCTCCATGGTTTTTCTCACATTAGGTTTCCATGTTATATCTGGTGTCCCTCTCTGTCTTGTGTGATGTTTATTGTTTGAGTTTTATTTCATATCTTGAATGTTTTATTAAGTGGAATATTGGTTAAAGGAAATATTTTTAAGATATATAATATACTGATTCACCCCCCCTCTCAGCATATTCCATGCTTAACAATTGGTGTCAAAGTAGGTTCCTTCAGAAAGGGTTTAATAGCTTGAAGGTAGATCAAAGGAAAAACATAGATGGCTAAGAAGCTAAAGAAGGAGAATCAAGAATTGAAATTTGTGGTTGAAGCTCTTAAGGAAAAGGTGTGTATCTTGGATTCTAAGTTGGCTATAGAAGTAAAAGAAAATAAGATATTTATTCAGGATCTTAAAAATTAGTTAGAGGTTACAACTTCAATTTTAACATCAAAAGAAGAAGAATGTATTCAGTTGAAGGTTGAGTTGGGCTCTTTAAAGGATAATCATGAGAATCTTATAATCAATGTTGAAAACTATCATGAAATATTAGTCCAAGGAAAGAAGGATGTAGGTTTTGCAGGCAAATCAAAGAAGCCAATTAGGCAGCCCAATGCTTTCAAATTTTCAAATTCTTTTCATGGTCGTTGTTTTGTTTGTCATCATGTTGGTCATAGGGCAAGAGGTTGTATGAGGAGAAGAAATCATTCAAAGGGAGATCTCAGTCACATTCAAGAAAAAGGTATGATAAATATTGTTTGCTTTTGTTGTCATGAGGTTGGACATATTTCTAGATTATGCCAAAATAAAGTAAAGAGATATTCAAAGTATGTCAAAGGTTACAGAGCCCCTAAAATATATGAGAAGAGTCAAATTAAGGTTTGGAGACCTAAAATAGTAAAGGTTGATCAGGTTGAGTTTAAGAGTGAAAATGAATTACTTGTTATAGTAGATAAAGAATCAGATAAGAAGGATTGTAAAGAATCTCTTGTTACATTGAGCATGAGCTTTGTCAAAATATGAAAGTTGCAAAAGTTGAGAAAAAGAAGAACATCATAAATGATAAGGTTAGTAAGTCAAAAAGGTTATATATGCTTAAATGGATTCTAAAATAAAAAAACAAGAAGATCAAGGAAGAAATAGAGGAGATGTGGGAATCTCCTGAGATTTATTTCTAGAACCCTTCTGTGTGGGGGTGTCTCTTCTAGGCTTCAAGGAGACACTTTTAAGAAAATTGAATCATGGTGGGTGTTACTGGGTCTTGGATATTTTACATGACAAGAAGGTGAATTGACAGATTAATTTGTATATCTTTTGAGGTAATATATTTTTGAAGAAAATTTTGCATTAGTATTATGGTTTGAGGCTATTAGAATGATTCTTATGTATGCAATGTTTTCAAATGATTATGGTCATATGAAATTAGAATGTTGAAAAAGAGCTAATAGTTTCAGAGAGAAAGAAAAGGATACTCATGCAAATTCAATCAAGAAGGATCAAAGTTTCAAAGCTCCATTCATCAGGAAGAATGTTCAGTCATGTTCATGGTAGAAGAAACAACCTGAAGATTCTATGTTGGTGCAAACAACTTTGCATGTAAGAGATAAAGATCAGCCATGGTTCATTGATAGCGGATGTTCGAGGCATATGATAGGAGATAAGAGTAAAGCAGATCAATGGTGGTATAGTGAGATTTAGAGATAAAACCACTGCCAGGATAGCCAGAAAAGGTACTTTATTTTTTATAATGGTAGAACCAAGACTAAGAATGTTTCATAAGCATAATCTATTGAATGTAAGGCAAATTGTGATCAAGGATACACCTTAAAGTTTCATGTGGAAGGTTTTGAGATTAGAAGGAAATATTCAAATAAGTTGATTACAGATTCTCAAAAGCACAAGTAAAGATTTATATGCATTATCAGATATCTTCTCAAATATCAGTGAGAGGAGTTGGGAGTAATTTCTATTACTTCCTGCCATTGATGTTCAACATCAAGTGAGGGGGAGCTACGTGTTAGCTCTAGCTAGGCCCTTTACCATTGATGTCAAAGGGGGAGAATAACAAGTATAGGTACAGGTGTAGAAAATAGGTATAGGGAACAGGTACAAGTTACTACAGTAAGGGGGAGTTACTGTATGCTTTTAGATGATGGTATGTACAGGTGATAGGATATGGTAGTTTCAAGATTAAGGTTGCCATCAATGACAAAGGGTGAGATTAATGGAAATATTGTCATTGATGTCAACGATTTAGTATTATTGGTGATAAAGGCCCCATTGCATTTAATATTGTTTATCTTGGCTAATATGAGATAATATTTATTTAATATTAACGAATATATTTTTGGTTGCATATGAGACAAAATAAGGGCCCATGGAGAAGTTGAAGAGTCATAGGATAAAGACAAAAGAAGGATGGGATGCATTTTCCCATGAAGAGTCATCTTGGGGAATACCAAGAGTAACCAAGTGAAGACAAAAGAGTAAAGGGCGAATTTCTCATGAAGGGACACTTAAAGGAATATGAAAAGTCACCAAAGATAAAGACAAAAGTGGGAAGGACATTTTTGGTCACGAAGGGTCACCACATGAATTTTCAAATGCTTGGATATGAAGGGTCATCCAAGATTGGTGCCATTTTCCATGAGGAATGAAAGGTCACAAAGGGGGAAGGCCAAATGTCATTTGGAAAGCCATAAATAAAGGCTTGAGTAGCCATTTGTAATGTGGAAGAGAGAGGTTGATTTGATATCATAATATCTAGCTTAGAAGAGCAATTGTGAGAGATTATTTGTATTTGTTATATCTAGCTTAGAAGAGCAAAAGTGAGAGAGAGAAAGAAGATGTTATATTGATCTATCATTTGTTGAGATAACAACATTAAGAGATAGGTGTCTGCTAAACACAAAGGGGTTGGTGCTCATGTGGGTTGGCACTCAACAAAGGGGTTGGTGCTCCTATGGGTTGGTTCTCATGAATAATATCTGGGTAGGTGCTCGGCAAAGGGGTTTAAAGCTCTTTTGAGGTGGTGCTCATGAATTGTAGCTGAGGTTTGTACTTGGAAAAGGGGTATAGTGCTCCTATGGGGTTTTTCTCATGAATATATTTGAGATTGATTCTCCGTGGTTTTTCCCACATTGGGTTTCCACGTTATATCTGGTGTCTCTCTCTATCTTGTGTGATGTTTATTGTTTGAGTTTTATTACATATCTTGACTATTTGATTAAGTGGAATATTGGTTAAAGGAAAGATTTATAAGATATATAATATACTGATTCACCCCCCCTCTCAGTATATTCCATGCTTAATAGTTTTTATATAGGCTAGTAGATATACTAGTTGAGGAACTTTTTAGGCTCATTAAGAATGTCTAATACTCATATAAAATTTATAATTTTATTTTGTTAACCTTTGTGGTTTTCAAGTTATTTTCTCAAAGCCACTATTTCAACCTCAAGCTTCACACATTCATCAGATTTAGATTATAGTTCCATTTTGATTACATCTATTCTTTTAGCCTTTTCAACTTATGTCTTTAGGCTAATTACCATCTAATCAAATTTCTCAAGACTTTTAGATATTATCTCAATTTAATTTTGTCTAGGCTTATTTTGTTTTGAGTTCTCTTTTCATAGCTTGTTAATCTCATCTAAAACAAATATGAGCTCACATTCTAGATCCACTTCTCCTTCTTCTTCATCAAAGTATTCATATTCATCTTGATCTAGATTTATAAAATTTGATCCTACTATCATGAATAAGGATTCATTTCCCTTAGCCATAAAATCAAAATCATGATCATCATTTGAACTATCATTGTCTTCCATTAAGTCAATGTCTTCTTTTATGTATGTACCTTTCTTCTTTTTTAAGAATTTCTTCCTCTTAGGATAGTAGGGTTTTACCTTTCTGATACATTCTACTTTCTTTGAGCTATCCTTTTTATTATTATGGTATTTAACAACAAAATATTCTACTATACCATAGTTAAAGCATTTGAAGGGTAACTTACCTCTATACTTTCCAAATCCTCTCTTTAGTCTTATAAAAAAGTTAACTTCTTCATTAGTCTCCTCAGATTTAGATGTTGATGTTTATTCCTTTCTTGCTTGGCAACTTTAAGTGCAACTTCTATCTTGAAGGTGTCTATCTCTCCCATTCTCCTCTCATAAGCTATGAAGGTCCTATGTAACTCATCAACAATTAATTTATCTAGATCTCTTACTTCCTCTATTGCAAAGATTTAAGAATCATATCTTGATGGAAAATATATTAAAACCTTTTTAAAAATGATTGTCTCTTTCATTTCTTCTCTAAGGCCTCTAATTGCATTGACTATTTCATCTACTTTGAGGAGGTAGTATGAAATATTTTCCTCTTCACTCATCTTAAGAATCTCAAACTTACCTTTGTAAGTTTCTAGCTTGGCCTACTTTACCTTGTCATCTCCTTCATAGATGATCTTTAGTTTGTTCCTTATTTCTTGAACATTTTAACACTACATCACTTTAATAAAGTCTAAGTTTGATAGTCCACAAAGAATAACATTCTTTGCCTTAGCATTGCTGTAAATGCTTTCTTGGTAGCCTAATTTGTAAGAGTTTTATTAGGGGTTGTATATCTATTTACCACAAACATCCATACATAAAAATATAATATACATGAATACATCAAAATATAATTAGATCATACATGAATCTAGGTCTTTGTTTTTTGTTATAGGTCTAATATGCAACTAATCATACTCTAAACATTCTCTTTGTGCATTTATTCCCCTCTACTCCTCACTATTCCTCTCTAGTCCTATGTCTAGATATTTCTTTATTAAAAACACATCATTACCTTCATTTCCTTTAACAACTACTCTACTCAACATTCAATTTGGATCAATATCAAATGCAATTGCTCAACAACATTTTATTTGATATATATATATGTGTGTGTGTGTGTGTGTGTGTGTGTGTGTGTGTGTGTGTGTGTGTGTGTGTGTATATGTATATATATATATGTGTATATATATTCTAGGGTTTATTTCTTATCTCTATGTTCACACTCAGACTATAACACATCATATTGGACATTATTTCATTTTGAAATGAGCTGTAAGTTCTCATGTCTCAATTTTGTTGGACCACCAGTTATTGTTACATCAAAGTATTGACCTGTTAGTGACCTATACAATGATTAGAGGTAATATATCATCAAGAGGTGGTTAAACCATGACACCTCAAAATGTATTCCATGCACTGTGCCATAATTATAGGTCTCTCTACTACCTATAGCATCTGTTAGACTCAAGTTTTGATGTATAAGATATTTAATGAAGAATTTATCAGTTAGATCAATCAATCTCATTATCTATGTTGATGTTCATGGCTTATATGTAAGTTCCTACATGTTCTTGTAACTAATAATTTATCTAGACATGAATTAAAATGTTTGTCATCGATCTTGCATTTCGTTCCATGATCCAATGGTCTCTATTCAAATATCTCAAATATAAAATGCATACACCTAATCATTCTCTCATAGACTAATAATTTCTCTTCGATCATGAAAGATGCACATTTTTTATATCTATCAAGACATTAAAAATCTATCACTTTATTTTATCTAAGTCCACTTGCTCTATTGGATCTCTCTTATCCATAATTTTATGTGCCATTTGATCTTAGAAGATGCACAACCTTTACCTTAACTTGGTCATTAAACTTTGACACTTTGACCTTATATCTCATCTTCTTATATCTTTGGATCGCTTTCACTTCATCAATGTTCTCAAACCTAGTTGATCTTTAACTTACCATTATGTTGAAAAAAATTGAGCACTTTATATCATTTGAGTCCATTCACTCTGTTAGATATCCTTTGCATGATCACCCATGCACTGTCAAATCTTCTGACAAGATCAATTTTTATATCTATCCAACCCTCAAAGATATAACATTTGGTGTAAGTGTGTGCCTTATATACATTACTATCAGTTCCCTTTATTGAGACACTTGTCATCCTCACATTTCTTGTTGACCTTTTGACATTAACCCACACCATAGATTAACTATCTAAGTTCTATGATTGTGACACTTTTCACTTGTGCATTACCTTAGAGGGACCTTTGACACTTTATCTTCACCGTGCTCTATTATATCTCTAATGTATGAGTAAACATGAATAGTTGATCTTCCAAGTAACTCAAACATTGGCTTGTGTATGTTTTTATTGAGTATGGAAACCATACTCAATATGCCTAGAAGGCTATCTTTGTACATTCATAACTTTTTCTTAACTCAACTGCCTAGTCTAAAATTTAGACCATATAAACTAGGCATGAAATTGAACAAACCCATATGTTCATTTATTCCTAAAGATTTAGTGTGTGTGAGATATAGTGGCATTAATTTTATTATTGATATTATTATATCATAGAGCTAGCTATGCCTTATACTTTCTTGGAAGGCCAACTTTGTCCTTGCATAACTCTTATCATGCTTAGTTTCATGTCTTACAAACTAGTGCATATGATCCTCTTACATAGGGGATTCCATCCATATAACCATTTTCTCATGAATCCTTCCTATGTTGAAGATAAGACATCATAAAAATATCTTCTCATCTTTTTCTTGCAACCTATAGATTTGACTAAGTGTTGGAAAACATTGTCAAAATGCCTTGGATCCCTACTTTTCTCAAACATATATTTTGTTGCACTACATCACATGACTTAATATTTAATGCATATAAACTAGGAAAAAAATTCAACAAACCCATGTTATCATTTTTCCCTGCACCTCCATGTGTGAAATTCATAACCTCATTAATATTCTTACTTGGCTCTATTTAGCCCTTTTTACAAATTTGGCTATGTATAGAAAATTAGTGAATTTTGTCTTAGTAGCCAACTTTGCATCCCCATATATTGAATTGTGATTCATCTCATGGATTGAAATCTAGCACATAATAACTAGGGACTAATATTATAAAAACCATATGAATAAATCCTCCAAACTTATCCACACATGGCGATGGTGGCATCACTAAAATTAGTTCTCGTCTTTTTTGTCATAAAGCCAAAATATCTAGATGATCAATCTGAACAACCAAATGAATTCCAATCATGCACACGCATTCAAATCATTATTTACCTATGATAATATCATCATGATCACCATATTCATCCTTGATCATTTATGACATGCTCATAATGTCCCTTTTGATATCAATGACAATCATATTTGCAACAAATCATATATCAAGTTTGTGTCTTTGAGTCTATGAAACATAACATTGATGACATCATTATAACATGCTTACACCATTAAATTTCTTGAATTATTTTATAACTCATTTGAATTGTACCAAAACCATTATTTAAAATAATGTCACATATGCCATTTTGACCTTATTCATGCGCCATCATGTTGTCCAGTCTTGTCTAGCTTGTTTGGCCAAATCCTACTCTTCAACATTGAGTTTTCAATTAACCTTATCATGTTTGGATCCAAAAATTAATTGATTTATATTTAGGCCTCATTTCATGTGTTGATACATAGATATTTTTATTTTGGTTGGGTAACTTTAGTTAATTTATTACCCAAATTTAATCATTCTTGATTATTTATTTATTTATAGATCCTATCCTCATCATTATTTGTGCCTTTATTTGGGAGAACATAGCCTTTTTCCAAAAGTATTTTTCATTATGATTTATACTAATTGATCACATTTATGTTTGATTTTATGTGTTGGGTTTATGTCAAAGTTTTTTTCAAACTTGTTAGAATAAATCAAATCACATCATGCCTTTATTTTAGGACTAGCTTTTGACACCATTTGGCCAAAATTCCTGCACAACCTATTTGAGCCTATCTTTTGACTAAATTTTTAGACAAAACACCTAGCGATTATTTTCCCTTTCTTAGTTTAGACCTTGTTTGGAACACTTTTTCCTAGACCTTTAACATTCCAATTTCTACTTAGGTACTTGATATTTTATGTATATGACATTTGACGTTAGACATTTCAATGTAGACTATTTTATGCCAAGTCTTAGCAAAAACCATTTTATGGATATAGCTCCATGTTCACATAATTTTTTGGAGATATATATCCACCCCTTTTGATCAAATTAGACTGAATTTGAACCCTTTGTCTTTTTTACATTACTTTTTAAGAGCTTTTAAAACTTTAAGCCTTTTTAGTTCAGAGTATTCTTAATTCATGAGGATATGTCTAAATACACTTATTATGGAGTTACATACAATCCAAGTTATGATATAATGGATGAAAAAAATAAAACTAGATACCCCTATGGGGATAGATTTTGTAAATATTTTTATTATTCTCCCTATAATACTCCATGTGGGTAACAAAGTCAAGAACCAGTTTACAATCCAACTCAAAACCCCTACTAGGATGATATGGTTTATGAGGAGGATTGGATTATTTGGCTTATATGATAAAAAATGATTCATACTACCCCAATACTATCCTTATAGGACCTCATATTTTGCATCATGCGACCAATCAAGATCCACAATGTCATATCACTATCTAATCATTCGTTACTATTAACCCTCCATTGGATTACATGAGATAATAAGATACAAAACAATAAGGAATAAACTTTCTATTAGAGGACCTATTCATTTCGCTTGTGTGAGAAACTAGGTTCCATAATGTACCTTCATAATTCTAGGACCTAATCCTTTAGCTTATGTGAGAAATCAAGCTCTACACTACCTGTTATCACCATTTCAAGAATTCTTCCTTTATCTTATGTGAGAAATAAATCTCCATAATGCCCTAAAATTATCCAATATAAATCCCAATATATCTAATTATTACCCAAACCAATCCAATTAGTACCTCAATCAAGCGAATCCTTAGACAACTAAACTATGTACCAAACTATTATTTTCCAACTCATTAGAAACCAATGCCAAGAGAACTAAAAATCAAAGATGTTATTCTTGAATGAACCATTTCTCATAAGTCAACATGTGATGAATCACTTATTAATCCTATACCTATTATCAAGGAGTCTCACTCAAATAAGCCAGTATTTGTTGAGTCACTTAATAATTATAACTACCTTTGGGAAAATAATTACCTCAATTGTAGGCCCATTTTTCTATTGATAAGCCATCTCTAAGGAGTTGTCTCTTGACATTTTACCAATCATTTAAGATTCTCAATATGACAAACTAGTCTCTATAGATTATGTTATGCCATCATAGGTCATTACTTATCCAATACCAAACATTCAATAAAACATCATTTTAGAAACATCGAAGATAGATGAAGAATCAACATTAGATTCATGTTATATCCTTGAAATAACATAATATTTAACATTTTTAGTAGAATTGACATTAATCTCACCATTGGATTCAAATTCCTTTGAGTTAGAATCATATTTAGAAATAGAATACATTCATGATTGTTATAATATTGGCTATGCATGACTTATTTGTGATCAAATTGAATACATTTGTGATACTTATATGGTTTTTCAAGATGCGTAATATAAATTTGACATGAGTTCTCCTATTATCTTCTACAAGGATTGATTTGCCTCTTCCCATTCCATTACTATTCCACATACCATTACCACCCACCAACCAACCATATCATTTACATTCCATCTCCCACAAGTGTCAATTTGGAGTGACAAACTCATAACTTTTTGAACTGCATCCATGGTGACATATCAATTGAAGAACATTAGGGAGGCCAAGACCAAATTCATGTATAAAAAGAATACTCTCCTAATGAAACATTTTTAGAGGCACTATGGGACAATCAAAGTTCAAACTCAACATATTGTAGTGAAACTTTTTGGAGGCATTAAAAGATAATCAAAGTTAAAATTCAACATCCCTTAGTGAAACCTTCTTGGAGGCACTATGGGACAATCAATGGAAATTCATTGGTAGAAAACTCTTCGAGGAGCCAATAGCTTAGCAAAAACGTTCTTCACTACTTAATGAAGACATTATCAAAGATCAAATCAATATAAATTCCTATCTACAGCTTAATAATATGGTCTTTACTCTCAAGCCCAAATAATAAAGAAAACCTAATGGTCTTATCAAGATAATATTCAAATGTCTTCACCCACACCATATCTAAAGTTATGCCAAATCTAGAATTAGTAAAATTGTGTGTGCTTAAAAATGACAATCTTCATTTATTTCCCCACCACCATATATTCCATTATCCTCAACCATTACATCACCAAATCAAACCTATCATCTAAAATTAATCCCTATTTACCATGCATGGTTACACTTTCCTTTATAGAGGCTAAAAATATACCTTGTCTCAAATTTTGAAGGAAAAATAATGAACGACCAATGAAGATCACAACAACATTTTTATCATCCAAATCTATAGCTAGTTCTTGATAGAGCAATTACTTAGATGAGGTGTGAGCTACAAATTAACATGATATATTATTTTATTTGTATCATTTACTTATCAAGACATGCATCTCCACTTCAAAAATAATAGTAGAATCATATCCCATCTACCATTCCAATCCCAACACATCAAAATAAACAACCATCATCAGCCACAAACATGTACCATACCATTTTCATTTGCCATTTCAAATTTCCATATCCATTTTCCATTGTCGCATATCTTGCCATTCACCTCATCACTTGGGTGAAACCCTCTTGCCATTTTATCTAATCTATCAAAACCCATCACTATCCTAAGTAAGAGCATTCCATTTTACCATATCATTCTTATTTAGACCAAAGCCTATTTTTAGTCATCCTATCCAATCATATTTTGATTTTAGTTACTTTGATTCTTCCCTCACATTTTGTGAGTGAATTCTGATCCAGTTTAAATAATCAATCAAATCCATGTTTACAATGATAGTCTATGAAAGTTTTTTGATAGTTGATCTGGAAAGGTATCTTTCATTTTTCATCCTATATCAAGTTTGTTTATGTGAGCCTCATTATATTTCTTGTTGGGGAAAATTAGTGTTCACTAGTCTTGCTACTAATTATAACCACCCATGGGAAAATTAGTATCATTCATATAAACCATTGTATCCTAGTTATAACTACCTATGGGTAAACTATGGGAAACATTTGATTATGATGCATTTCTATATCACCTTACCATTATTGTTTCCATTTGACTAGCCATTTACTAGATTTGAAAACTTGTTATTACCTAGTTGAGTTTCTCTCTACCTTTTGTGTTGACAAAATTACAATGACTTAAGGTCATTTTGGGATAAATTAGGTTGTGCTCAATTCATGTTGAGGTCATCTCAGTCCCCCTTTTCATATGATCTCACCATTTTTCAAGCAACTTAAACCAACACTCTCATCATTTTATGAGTAGGTATATCATCATTCTCTAACAAGTTAAGATACATCAAAATTACAAAAACATTCATAAAATTTCAAAATACAAAAAACATTTGTCTTTTATAATCCTAGTCAGTTATCTTCAATCTACCCTAATAGGGCAAATCCATTATAGGATGATTTATATTGCTTTTGTTTTTAGTATTTCTATTTGCTTTTTTTTTTTTGGTTTTTGATTATGTGCTTTATATATATATATATATATAAAATTTGCTTACTTATTTGTTTTCTTTCATCACAGTTGCCTCGACTTAGTCTATATGCATTCATTGGGTGATTCCTTGAGAACATTATTTTGAGTCTATACATATTAATATGTTGACTTTGTCATCATGGATTGTATCATTAGTACATTATTTTCAAGTGTTTATAGGATCATAAGTCAATCCTTACACATATTTTGGCTAAGTCCTCATGGTGTTCTATCATGATGTTTACCATCACATGCTACAAGAAAATTCAGCTTCGAGAAGGTCTATAAACAATGTAGCCAAAGAAGTTTCTCCTTGGTACCTTTGGAAAATCCTTCCATCCAACTTGATTAAATCAACCCATTGACCATTCTAGATGTATCATTGCTAATAAGGATGAGCATCTCCTCATTTTTAGGTATAACTAAATCATTTCCAATGATCAAATAATATTCTTCTATCCATCCCTTTCACCACTTTATGAATCCTTATATGCTTGGTTTTTTTGGCTTCTTTAGTCATTCAACCATCACATCTAAATTTTTACCCGCTCATCTTTAATTTGTATTATAGGTTATATCCTTGATTCATGCTTTCTAGTCTACCCTAATCGGGTCACAACCATATCAAACATCATCTCTATCTAATGTAGGTCCTCTTAATGATTATAACCACCTATGATAAAATCATTATTTTGACTTTTATTCATGATGATAATTCCATTTTTATAAATCAGTACCTTTTAAATCAATTCATGCAAGAATTTTCTTATTTGGATTAATCTCAACCATGGGTTAATTCTACCTTTCTTCTTGCTTCTTTTTGGGGGACCATCCATCAAACATGTGATGGACACTCCCTTAAGGGGGCATTATTATAGGCTTCCCAAAAATTATTTGGATATTTTTCTTCAATAATCATCTTTTTTTTGGTATACAAACATTTTTTCATTGTTTGAGAATAAATTTATATACCTATGTTTTTTAACATCTTCTCAAATAAGGGAAAACTGTAAACACAAACTGGTTGTCAATAACCTCCAATCAAGCTTCCAACCAATTTCTACCAAAATACACAATTTAGCCTAAAAACACTAAAACACATTAAATGGTTTTAATTTGTCATATATAAGTGCTAATTTTGTTTAAAGTATACCTAAATAAGGCAATGCAATTTATGAGACAACTAACATTGATTAGATCATTTCTAGTCAAAATGACATTTTTTGCACCTAAGTGCTTTGGATTGTTGTTTTATACCAAATTTATTACAAAATAAATGTGCCATTATTATTTTTTTTTTGAAAACATCCTAAATGGTATAATGGTTCTAATGCATCTAACATTGCATCCTAATTCTATTCTTGTCAATTTTTGAGATAATAATACAACTTTCTGACCAATTTGATTAATTTGTGCACTAGTTGCCAAGATTTGCATAAAAATTGATAAATAATGTTTAAGATTAATTGATTTGAATCATGAACCTAATTAAGAATTTCATGGAACTTTTTGAAAATTTATTATTATTTTTTGCATCATCAAGTGAGATCATTTTCTGGGAAGGCATCCCTAGGCCATAAATGCATAAAATATCTAATTAAGACCTCTCATGCCTCTTTAATGCCTCTCTATCCCAAATAATTATGAGATAATTTACTAAATTTGGCCTTAAAAATTGAATATATTCTTATCCATACATATTCATCTTGATATGGATGGTTTACGTTCATTCTAATCATTTACAAAAATATATAAATAGGAGGCCTTTCCTATTGAATTTTAATATATTTTGGTGTAAAGTTATAATGCTAAATAGTGTTATCATGCCTAATTTTTGATCCAATCCAAATTCATCATAATCACAAGGTGTCAAGGAGAAAATGAGATATTTAAGCCTCCTTTGATGAACACTCATTGAGCAAAATCTAAACAAGCCACTTCAATAAGCCATTTGGAGCATCCAAGGAAGGTGAAAGATCATTTATCTTTTGAATTCTAGTTTAGTTTTCCATTTAGTTTTGTTCATTACACTCCCACCATTAAGATAGGATTAATTTTTTATTTATTAGTGTGTTATTTTGGATTTTGATTGCATACACTAACACTATACTAATTCTACTGGGTGTGTCATTTGTAAACATAGGATTGTAATAAGGAGAGATTAGTATAGTGTTAGTGTATGAAATAAAAATATAAAATAACACACTAAAAGCTAACACCTTAAGCCTATCTCAATGGTGGAGAATAATGAACAAAAATAAATGGAAAACACAACTAGAACACAAAATACAAGATATTTCACATTCTTTAGATGCTCCAAATGGCTTGTTGAAGTGGTTTACTTAGCTTGTGCTCAATGAGTCTTCATCAAAGGAGGTTTGGATATCTATTTTGATCCTTGTAACCTTGGGATTTTGATGTATTTGTTTTGGCTCAACAATTGGGTATGATAACACTAAATCAATGTCTTGAGAGAGTTTTTTAGCATCATAACTTTACACCAAAAGAGCTTAAAATTATAAGTGTGAGGATTTCTATTTATATATTTTTAAAATAAGATAAGATCAACCATGAAATTAAATCTAAATATGGAAATGTGTGGCCTTGGATTAATCCAATATTTTTAATTAAATCCATAAATATCATCATGGTAATTTCAAGGAAAATGCATTAACTATGCATGGGTGACCCATAGTCATGATATTTTATGAATTTATAGCTTGTAGATGCCACCATATAGAATGATGTCTTTGATGATAAAATTTTTAAATATAAATACACATTAATTAAATATTCAACAAGTTCCATGGAAAATTAACTTAAGCTCTTGATCCAAATTAATTAGTCTTAAACATGATTTATCAAATTTGATGCAAATCTTGGCAATTGGTGTACAAATTAATCAAATTAGTTATAATGTCATATTATTGACTCAAATTTTATTGGATTTGAATTAGGATGTGAAGTTAGATGTCTTGGAACTTTTATCCCATTCAGGATGTTTCTAACATAAAATAACAAGGAAACATGTCTCATGTAATAAATTTGGTAGAAAAGAGTAATTTGAAGCACCAAGGTTCAAAAATATCATTTTGACTCAAAATGATCTGATCAAAGTTAGATATTTCATAAATTAAATTTCCCCATTTAGGGATAAATTAGCTAAAATTGGCACTTGTATATGACGAATTTGAAACACTTAATGTGTTTTAGTCTTTTTAGGCCAAATTGTGCATTTTGGTAGAAATTGGTCTAAAGCTTGATTGGAGGTTATTGGAAACCATTTTTAGGTTTCTATATTTTACCCCTATTTTGGATATGTTTCAAATAATAGGCATAGTAATTACTTAAATAATTATAAAAGGCTTGTATGCCAAAAATAAGATGATGATTGAAGAAAAAGATCAAAAGAATGTTTGGGAAGACTATAATGATGCCCCCTTGAGGGAGTGATTGTCACATGTTTTATGGATGGTCCCTTGAAAATAAGAAAGAATAAAGGTTGAATTAACCCATGGTTGAGATTAATCCAAACAATAAAATGCTAACACCTTAATCCTATCTTATTGAGGGGAGCATAGTGAACAAAACTGAATGGAAAACACAACTAGAATGCAAAAGATAAATGATCTTTCACCTTCCGTAGATGCTATAAATGGATTCTTGAAGTGGTTTTATTGGCTTGTGCTCAATGATTCTTCATCAAAGGAGGCTTGTCTATCTCCATTTAGTTTTGTTCATTATGGACCCCCCTTGAGATAGGCTTAAGGTGTTAGCTATTAGTGTGTTATTTTGGATTTTTATTTCATACACTAATACTATACTAATATCCTCTTATTGTAATCTTAAATTCATAGATACCCCTATGTTATAATGAATAAAAGGTGTACCCTTGATCCATGTGTTGTGAATGATCCATCAAAATAAAGCTTTTAGTGTTGTTCCTCAAGAGGTGTATCAATAATGGTCATTATGGATTCATCATGAAATTGGAATGTGAGTGGTTCTATATTAGTAAGGGGTGATTTTAAACAAGTTAATCTATGATAAATTACCCATTAATGGATTTTTGGTTGACATAATTTATTTAAAATTTACTGATAAGCATGATCCACTTGGCCATGTGGCCTTGTAAAGCTATTTTAAATAGTAGATACTTGAGTAGATCTACTTTTGAAATAACCATGGTCTTATTATTTAACATGTAATAGAATAGTTTCTAAGCTATAAAAACTATAACTAAATAAGATTTTTAAATGCACATATAATTTTGTTTATATGCAACTAGTGTATGGCTTAAGTAGTACATGACATGCTCCTTTCCATTATCATCATGTTGAGCTAGATGCACCCCTAGGTCATTAAAAGTAGCTAATAGATATTAAAAAAATGGATTTTTTCAGGTAGGAGGCAATAAAATAAGTAGATTTATTAGATAGTCCTTTAGCTATTGAAAAACTATCTAGCAGTGATCATCCTAGTGAAATGTGACTCCATTCTTTAGAATATGTGTAAAATGATGGTATTTGTTTCCAATTGAGATATGAAGCATCTGGTGGATTAGTTCTTGCCTTATAAACTATGGAGCTACATCAAATTAGTTGATGATGACATCTCTATTATGGCTTGTACTTTGGCTAGATCAAATTCAATGCCTTGATGAGACACAATGAAACCTAAAATTTTGCCTAATATTATGTCAAAGACACACTTTTTAGGGTTAAACATAACTTTGTATTCATGTAATATTTTAAAAAAATTATATAGTACTGATGGATGATCAATGTTGGTCTTTGATTTTCCAAGAATATCATCGACATAGTCTTTAAAAATGTCATGAATCACATCATAAAATATGGCATGCATGGCTCTTTGGTAGGTGGTCCCTATGTCTTTAAGACCAAACAATGTAACCTAATAACAAAATGTTCCATTTAAAGTGATGGATGTTATTTTGTGTTTGTCTTCTGGTGCAATTATTATCTTGTTATAGGTTAAGAAGCCATCCACTAGTGAAATAATCTCATAACCCATTATGGATTCAATGATCATGTCAATGTTTGGCAATGGAAATTCATCCTTAGGTTGGGCCTTATTTATATCTATAAAATAACTATAAATCCTAATATTTTTTGGCTTCTTAATGATAGATACAACATTATAAACCATTTAGAATAGTCGATAGATCAAATACAACTTTCTTTCATGAGTTTTTACAACTCTTTCTTTACTAATACAACAATGCGAGGATGCATCTTATGTAGTTTTTATTTCACTAGTTTGGTATTAGAATATACCACAAGGTGGTACATAACCAAGGTGGGGTCCAAACCTAGCATGTTAGAATAGGTCCATGAAAATATATCAATAAATTCCCTCAAAAGGGTTATAAAGACTTCACACTCCTCCTTAGTAAGAGACATGCCTAAATTGATCCATTTTGGATCATCTAAGAACCTAATGTTTACCTTTCTTTTATATTCAACTAGAAGGGTTAAACCATCTTCAAGAATAGTGGACAATGATTTGAACTAATTGATAATTTTAGAGTCCTCCTTTAGGACCGGTTTTTCAAGCTCTCTTAGGAATGATGAATCAAAATAACCTAATGGGAAAGATGTCCATGTAACAAAGACTATTAAAAACTCTTGAATGATTTGATCAAAAACTTGTTGTTCTTTGAAATTTAACTCAAACCTGTAGACAAGTTCATCATTGGTGGTCTCTTGGATTAAATTTGAAAAAGGTTAAACACCCCCATCTAGTAATGCTTGAAATAGGTTTTCACCAATAGATTAGCCTTTATCTTTATCATTTCCTTGGTCAGAAAGCACCTTAAATAGGTTTTCACTTTGGGACCTCAATGTTTTATTTTATTTTTTGGCTAAGGGTGTTCACCCATCCTCCAAAATAGGATTTAGAATCCAACTTGATTATAAACCTTGATTTATGGTCTCTCAATTTAACATTATTCCTAAGGCCTAGAAAATTACATAAATCCTCAACATTATAAAAATCATCAATTGGCAAATTGGATTCTTGTTGGCCGTAGTCTATCATTTAGGTATAGTAAAATGGTAGGGGATTATGATTAATGATTGGTCGAAGGGTACAATTAAAATGAGTGTTAAATAATTTAGTCTTAGCTAGGTCATCAAAAAGGCTATGATCAAACTATACCTCACTATTGACATCATCATCACTAGTCATTAGCAATGGAACTAAAACAAGATATGCATGGTCATCCCTAATAAATTTAAATCCAAATCTATAAGGTCATTTGTACTTAGTTATAGATATTTGGTTCAAGTGTTCCCTGTTCATTTGGTTTGAGGCCTCTACTTGCATAGTCTTGGTTTTCAATTATCCTATTAGGAATAGGATATTTTAAATTCTTGTAATAATATTCCTTCTTGTCATTATAAAACCATGATTCATCATATTTGAGAGGCTCCTATTCTAGGCCATAGGATGGTATAAATGTGACAGGTATTGGACTATGATGGTTACCTTCACCCTTTATCTGACATTCTATGTAAAGTAGTTTAGCTTTAGGTATTCCAAAGGACATGAGGTTTTATGTAAGGTTTACAATGTGAACAATGTCATGGGTCAAATACTCTCATAGGCCATTAGCTGAGATGGTATAATAATTGGATATTTTAGGAGGTGGCAAGTGGAAAAGTGAATCAAGGGTATTAGGATCAATGTAGTTATCCTATGGTAAATCAAGGAGTATTAATTCTCCATTGTCCTGTTTGAAAATTGGACTCATGCTAAAATGGTATTTATATCTCTTAAACTCAGCCTCTAGATGTTCGTAATGATCATATGGATGCAAATCTCCTGATATATAAATCTCCATTCCCAAATGGGAGAACTTGATACACTAGTACAATGTCAATAGGACTACATAAATTTTATGTAACCAAGGTCTACCCAAAAGCATATTATATGACAAATCAAGATCGATCACATGGAAAATTGTATCATGGGTTAAAGGCCCAAGGATAATTGGTAAATTGATAGTGCCTTATGATTATCATTCATTTTTTTCATAGGCCTTGATGGTTATTATCTCTTCTTGGAGATCTATTTTTGTGTACCCAAGAAGCTTGATAAACTTTATACACACTATGTTTAGACCTGGTCCATTTCCTATAAGGACACATTTCAATTTGCAGATTTTTATATAAACTTCAATAAATGATGGATTATTATACATCAAGCTAGAGGATGACATATCACTTTGGTTGAAGGTTACTATTCGACTAGATCTAGGTATCCAACTAAATATTCAAATTTTCTAGGGGATGTCATTTGAAATTATGGATTTGATAAGCAACCTATTTAAGATGTTTTTTTAGACTATTGTCATACATAAAAAATCTAAAATTGAGATTTATTCCAATGTCTTTTGCAATTTTTCCACAATGTCGAATGTCTTTTCTTGAATAATGTTAAATAGCTTGTTCCTAGGTAGAACAACTCACTATATGATATACAAAGTGGTAAATGGTTGTGGGATGAGGATATTAATCTTTGACCATCAAGTTATGATTGCATAATCAAGTTATAATACAAGAACATGGTTGCCAATAACTGATGGTGATGGTGGGGGACCAAATATGACAAGTCTCAATTATTGGTTCACTTGTGCATAGTCACAAGTCAAGGATGAGTTATCAGTATAGGGTCCAAAATTAGTAATCCCTATTTATTAGTATGCTTGTATGTGGTCCTAGGTTAAGGAAGGATTATAAGTGTGGGTTGGTTGATTGGCATTGTTTATCAAAGGTTTTGGTTGATTGGTATTTGGTCTTATATTGAAGGAAATGGTGTTAATGTGACCTCCTAAAATATTGCATATAACTCTATTATAGTCATGTTCAACTACATGGTAGGTGTATTGGTTATTACCAATCTAACCTTGGTTTTGTCCATTGTTTGGATGATGTTGATTTTTCTATTATTGATTTGGTTGATTCTATCTTATTGGTTGATACTGTTGTTGTTGTTGTTGTTGTACTAGCCATTATTGTTATTGTTATTTTTGTTATTGTTGGTTATTATATTATGGAAAGGGGTTTTGATAGATTTTAAGGTTCTAATTGGAAGTAGATGTACTACCATCCAATGTTATCTCCCCATTTTCTAACATATTTTGAATCAAACATTTGATTTTTACACAACATTGTAAGTTAAGTCTATTAACCTGATGATATTCATAAAATTCATCTTGTCAGTACTAATGAGGATAAGTAATTACATTAGGATAATATTTAGATATAGGCTACCTAATCAGATTAGCAATGGTGAGCTTGTAAAACATAGTTTTAATAGGTTCTCTAAGGTCACTAAAAATATGATGATTATGCACTATTATCCTTGGAGGAGGGTTTTGTAATGGCAAAGGTTGTTACATTTATTACATGAGCTTGGGCTATTGAACTTGCTACGTTTACTAAAATATATGTGGGTTAAGAGTAATTTGGATATGTTACATGGACTGAGTAGATAGTGTTTTCACTATTAAGACATGTCATGACTCAATTACTCTATTTCCCAAAACATTCTTATTGTGATTTAATGGCTTGGTTTTTTCATAGTTACTAGTTTGTGCTAGTTATGATGCTTGCTCTTAGACTTGGTTCTAGTTTTGTTTCCTACCATTTCCTTCATTGGTATCTTGGTTTGGATTTGATGAAATAAGCTTGATGATTACTTTGCTAATAAGGGCTCACTTGATCAAAAAACCTTTGTCAATGATATTTTTAATAGTATGTGCACACTACAATTCTAAATTATATGATATCTCAATATGAAATTTTTTGGTAAACATAATGAAATTTTTTTTATGTAGTAAACTGTGGGTGAATTAGCTTTCAAGAACTCTCCATCACTATAGATAACTTTTAAATATTTTGATAGATTTTTACTTGGATTGTGTTAAGTTGACAAATGAAATATTATGCTTGAGATTGTATGAGAAATGTTGCACAAACTTGTCTAAAATATCATCAAAATTTGATACTAAATTCTTGGGCAACTTCAAAACCCACTCCAAGACTTGTCCCACTAGACTCTTTGGGAACAAAAATAAGAGGTATATATCACTATATGCCACTAGCTAGTAACAAACAAATAATTATATTAAATGAGCCTTGGGGTCACCTTTTCCCTTATATTTGTTGTATTTTTGTGGTTCATACCTTAGAATAAATGGTATCTACAATTACTCCATGTTGAAATGATAATAAAACATGTCATTCAACTTAAACTTTTTAGTTTGTTTGCTAGCTTAGATGGCAACAATATAATCCTTTATTTGTTGTAGTTCTTAGGTTAGGAAAATAGAGGGAACATTGGTTTTAGGTGGAGGCTAAGTGGTGACAAGTGAATTAATTTGATCAAGTTATAATAGAGGTATAGTTTGTAGTAGAGTATTGGTTTAGTTGGGGAATGGACTAGGAATACACATGCATATATTAAGGTATAATTTTTTAAGTTACACTTGTGATTACATGATATTTTGGTTAAATTACAGCTGAGAGGGAAGGATATGGCTAGGAGTGACATATTATGTCTCTTGAGTTTAAATAGGAAGCTATTATTGACTAATCAAACTTTGTTTATTTAGGGGAACTTGTGAACCAAGACCCTATCATTGAGATTTTGGTACATTCTACATGAAAGGTAATTGTTGCCTAGTAGTTACTTGAGGAAAATTACAACTTCTAGGTTTAATGAATCTTTATTTGGAAGTTAACACTTTTTTAAGGTTTAACATTTGTTACTGACTAATATTTGTACACTTTTTGTTAGACATCATTTGGTTTTATATTGGCATATTAGTCTACAATGAAAGAGGCATGTTTGATGCTACTTGATGAGGTAAAACATTAGTTTCCCTTATTAAGGTGGAAATATATTTTGCCTTTGATGTATTGATACATTTAAAGGTTCCCTCTATTATGGAATATTATTCCTCACCTATTGCAGAGGAGTAAATTTCATCACATTCTATTATGGTACGACATTGTTTGATGGATAGCTACTTAATCCTATTGGTTGAGTGCTTGAAGAAGTAGTTGGTTGAGGATTAATGGTAGTTGGTTGAGGTTGGGATGCAGAAACTCTTACTCCATAATTTTGAGAACCACTAATGGTGCTAACTAAAGGTACATTTTATTTTTGACTAATTATCTATGCATTAACACCAATTTAGTTTGGATTGGATGTTGCTTGATCATTATCCACTGAGTTATGCTTAGTGTTATAAATAGAAGTAGAAGACACTTCCTTGATAGTTTGGTTATGGAACATGTTATCTATTGATTTTTTTTTGCATAAATGGGTCTATACCCTGATTTTATTGACTAGTCAATTCTATTAGAATACTTATTGAAGAAGCTAAATCAATAATAGCTCTATTTAACATGGTCATATTGTTTAAATGACATGTTAGGTTTAAATAAGTTTATTACTTTATTTGCATATGTATAAAGTGATTCTCCATTATGCCTTTTCATTTTACAAGCATATGAGGGTCCTGATATGTCATTACCATTAAAGCTAGATGGTTTTTAGAAGAAACTTATTGACTATAAAGTATGTTGTGAGGCATTGTTACTAGACTTGACAAATTCTCATAAGGGAATAATACTATAAACTTATCCCCTACTTCTATAGCTCTAACCAAAATATCATCTTTATTTTCCAATAAGTGGAGCTCAAATAGATAAGGATCATACATTGATGGAATAGTAATATAGTATAGTTTTTGAGGAACTGGTTCTTGAATTAAAGGTACTAAAGCTAGGTATTTATCTATTTATTCTTGATCCTACTTTGAGTATGGAGGAGTGTTGACCAAATAATGAGCCAATAAATCTTGGTGTTTTACCCCTATTTAAGGGTTATAAGATGGATAAGGATCCATATCATAAACAACACCTTCTACATAAGGATCTTGAACCATTTCTTCTTGTGTGACCACATTACTAATCCCTTTATTATAAATTATTCCACTACAAGTGTAGGAAGACATGTTGGGATCCATAGTAATTTCATTGATACCAAAAAGGGAATAGAGTTATACAAACTCTTAAAATTCAATGTCTAAAACAAAAGGTTCAATACTTGGACTAACTTAGTCAAAATTATGGATATGTATATCCATAAAGGTTTATGTAATCTCTTGGTGATAAAACAAGTTAACATCAAGTGTTTAATGTTAAATTTATCACATAAAAAGATTAAGATATGAACCAAAAATTGAAATGCTAGACTCTAGGATTTAAGGTGTTTCAAACAAGTCTCATCTAGGAAAAACAAAGGTTGCAAGGTATTTTGGCCAAATATAGCATTAAAATCTAGGCTCAAATAGGGAATGTGCTAGGGCTTTTGGAAAAATGACATCAAAATCTAAAATTGAAATAAAGATGATATTTTTAATCTAACATATTTGAAACACTTTTAATAAAGAATAGGAATTTGACTCTTGGAGATAAAATTTATCAATAGGTTTAAGGTATGAAACAAAAAAAATGTAAATATAGATTTTTTTTCTTCTAAGTAATGTCAAAATCTATATTGCATTGACCAATAAGCTAGAAAAATGTGAATGGAACAATTTTACTAGACCAAAAAGTACAATTGAATTGGTTTAAAATTTGGAAAATTAGACTCTATGTGAATGAGTCTATGAAATAATGTGATCAACATAATGATGCTAAAATTCTCAAAACATGCAACAAATTTTTGTTTCATTAATCTAAGGTAAAATTGTTTGACATGTTTTGGGAATCATAACATTACCCTTCTCAACCTAAATGACACACATGAATAAAGTTTGACAAAATTCTAAGGCAAAAGTGTTTGTATAAAAAAGACTCCAGACTCACTCTCGCTCAACAGGAATGGTAATTAAAATGGTAGTGTAAAATTTTGTTTTGGAACTCATAGTGAAATCAAATACATAAAAGGACCTAAGTTTACCAATGATGACAAAATGATAAATATTATGTAAACAACCCTCAATCCAAATTGGAAATTAAACCTAAGTTCCCTCAATTTTTAGTTCAAATGGTGAACCCACTTAACACATCAATGTTATGAACTTGGAAAGGTGTAATTTAAAATTTAAATTATCAATGGACTTAAGAAAAATTGGTAAATAGTTTAGACTCAAATGGGAAACATAACTATAAAAATTAGATGATATGACACAATGTTTAAAATGACACTTCTGAACAAGGAAAAAGATGATTTTCACTTAGGTAGCATAACACCTCCTTGTTCAAGAAATTCATTAGAAAATGTCTTTGGTTTATGTCATTTGTTAAGAAGTAATTTTTAACTCAAGATAGGACCAAGTAATCTAATACAAAGACAAATACACTAAGTAATCACCCTAAGCCTTAAACTGACAAGGTTTCATGATATTTTTTAAGCCCATATTTATGTGTACTTGAGAGGAAATTATGTGTTCATACCAAATAAAAGTTCATTACATAGTAGGGTATTTACACCCCCATTCTCTCAATTGACAATATGATGACATGGACCTTAGGGCTCACCTCACATCAATAATATTTTTATGGTAAGTGGGGTTTGTCTATAACTTTACAATTTTTGACCTTTTAGATGGATCTCATGTGTAGCAAATTTCACATCAACACACAAGAGAAATAACATATCATTTGGGTCTGCATCAAATGACTTGTTATGAAAAGGTCTAGTATTGTTCATAGCCACTACATCCATCATTTACTCATTATAGTACGATTCTCAATATGATCATACATCTTGGGCTTAGGATATACTAATGAAAATGGTTTAACCACTCAAACCACCATCCTAATGAGGGGTTGAAGATAATACCAAGAGATGAAATCCAAGGTCAAGACATCTCTATAGGAATTATGGGGGCTAATGAAGTCCCTGTTACAGTCTAAAATTCATGAAATAAAAGCTATGTAAGAAGGCTTTATGGTTGTTTCAAGATCACCAAATACTTTTAGGTCTTAAGGATATTCTTTACAACATCCTTTTTATGCCTTTGGACTAAGGCATAAGTTTACAATGAATATGGCACTTTTGATGCCACAAGTTACCTAAAGGGGATGGGGGAGATCATACACACACAAATTATTTTTTTCTAAAATAAATTTAACTAATAAAATGATAAACAACTTTATAAAAACAAAACTTAGAATTAAGTTCAATTTAAAACACTAAAATTGAAAGATTTGGTGGTGTTCTTTGGCCCCTTGGCCTTAAGTTAAATTTTTTTTGAAAGGAAACAACAACAAAAATCAAATAAATATCCAAGTTTTTATTTAATCACCAAACCAAAGTTACTATTTCTTTTTAATCACCTAAAAGAGGTTAAAAATTATTTAAGCTTGAATTGGCACTTTTCCATGTAGGTCTTGCAAGAAAATTGTCAAAGTTTTGTTTTGATTATAAGTTATTTTGAAAATGAGGTAATCAACTTAGGTTTAAGTGATATCAGGTTTATTTTCTTATAAAAACATAGTGACCATCAGTGGTCACTATCTGACCATAGATGATTCCTATATGACTGTTGGTGGTTGATGCTTACATAACTATGGCAAGTCAAAACCTAACCACTAGAAGTTACCTGTCGACTCAAAGTCATACAAACTTTGGCACAAAATAAAAAAAAATTAACTTGTTATAAAAAAAATTTAAAAGCAAATATTTTTTATTATAAAATATAACTGGACTAGAGACTAAAAGATCTAGATTTGACCCTTAAGATCTTGAATTTCCTTAGAATCACTTTAGGCAAGAAATGATTTTTATCAAAGTTTTGGCAAACCTAAAATAGAACAAAAACTCTGAAATCAAGATTCTAAATATAGTTTTGGTTTAGTATAGAAAATTAAAACATCTAATTTGATTAGAAATAAAATTGAATAATTCTCAAAAGGATGATATTTTTAGCCAAATTTTCCTTACTACCCAACCATTGTTAATTGGCCCTAACTGTCAGTGGTCACTATAACCTTTGGTGGTCATTTTGTAATTTATGAGTGAACTAAAACATGGGGAAAAATAATAAAAATGAAGTTTAAATATTTTATAATGACTAAAATGGAAATTTAGAATTGCCCTAGTGTCTTCTTTGCTGAAATGGACTTCAAGAGGTCCCACGAGCGTGCCATTAGTGAACATAGGATTGAAATAATGGGAGGTTAGTATCATGTTAGTATATTAAATCAAAATATAAATAACACACTAATTAACTAACACCTTATGCTTATATATTAGGGGTATCTTGGAGAATAAAACCTAATGAAGACATAATTAGAATGAAAATAAATAACAAACTTTTCTCACCTTCCTTGATTGCTCCAAAGGATGTATTCATTGGATTGTTTGTCTTGTGCTTAAAAGGTCTTTGTAAATGTATAATTAACTATCTCAACCTCCTTTTGGTATCATTGGATTTATTTATTTGTTTTGTGAATCTTGACTCAACAATTTTGGCATAATAACACTATATCAAATAGCATTTGAAATCATTTAAGCATTCTAACTTTACACCATGATAGCGTAAAATTATGAGTGTGAGGCATTCTATTTATATATTTTCCTATTTGATTAGAATGAAATTAGATCAACCATCTCAATATGAATATGTTTGACCAAGAATACATTAAATTTTTAATGCTAAACTCAATAATTTACCTCATAAATATCTAGGATAGAGAGGCATTAAAGACGCATGTGAGGGCTTAATCTAATATTTATGGCACTTATGGATTGTGGATGCCACCCAATAAAATGATGTCACCTGATGATGTATATATTTAAAATCAATTTCCATTAATGAAATAATAAATAGCCTCCATGGAAAATTCATTTAATATCTTGATTCAAGTTAATTATCCTTAAATATGATTAATTGATTCTTAGTGCAAATCTTTGGAAATTGATGCTCAAATTAATCAAACTAGTCAAAATGGCATATTATTGGGTTAAGTTTTAACTAGATTAGAATTGGGAAATGATGTTAGATGCATTTAAATTATTATCCCATTTAAGATATTGTTGACACAAAATAACAAAGGCACATGTCTCACATAAGAGAATTGGTAGAAAAGAGCAATCTAGAGCACCCAGGTGCAAAATAATCATTTTGACTCAAAATTATCTAATAAAATTTAGGTATCACATAAAATACATTTCCCCATTTATAGATACATTTGCCTAAATTGGCACTTGTTTATGACAATATCAAACCATTTAGATCAAATTAGTGATTTTGGCTTCAATTATGCATTTTAGTGGAAAATTAGTTTAGTGGTGAGTTTTAGGTTTTAGGTTAAATTGGAACTTGGTCTGAGGTTATTAGTGGTGAGTTTTAGGTGTCTACACTTAACACCCCATTATGTAGAGAGTTACCTAAATACCAATAATTTAAGGGGGGATCAAACCTGATATGTTTATCCCCACCCAAGTGTTGGTGCAAGTACAAGTGATATTAGTATTATAGTGGCCTTGAGTGCCATGAATGTGTTTGAGATTGTAAATATATATAATCTAAGATTAGGTATGTTGTAGATGGTAGTATGAAAAAGTAGGGTAGAATAAGGATTGATAATCTTAAGTGTGCTCAAATTGTTTTTTGTTTGAGTGTATATTTTATATTCGATTTATATCTATTGGATATATATATATATATATATATATATATATTTCTATTACTTGGAATTGTGATAAAATATGTCTAGGTTGACCTTAGGAGGATTTACTTTTGAAAATATATACTTTTGTGAAATGTTATGGCAAAGGACATTAGTGTCTTTTTGGGGACACAATCACCATGTAGTTCTAGTTTCCTTATAATGGTGCTAGTGTCCATCTAATATAAAACTAAGCATGAAGGCTGATGAATGAGAAATGAGGGGCTAAAATTGCTCTATATTAGATAGGTGTGCTTATGGTCTATATGATGTCTAGATAAGTTTGATAATAGGGCGTAAGATAGTTCTAGGGATAAGTAGTCTCAAGTAGCACTCTTAGCACTTAATTACCACTTTTGTGTGATTAGAGTAGTCTATGGCATAGAGTTGATCTTTGCTAGTCAAATAAAGAAGACAAATCATCAATTTATCTTAGATTACCTTGAGCACATTGAGACAAATCAAGACTAGTTATTGGAGATGATTCAAATGGAAGGTAAAAGGGATGAGGATATGCATAACTTTAGTAGGTCTCATATAATAGTTAAGAGATGATTTAATTGATCATACAAAGTTAAGAGCATTAGGTGAGAAGACCTGGTCATATTATGGGATAAGGAACATGCAAATAGTGGTTATCATCCCAAATTCATCTCATTATGGATAAGTCCATATTAGAACTCTAAGTTGTTCACAAGTAATGCATTTAGGCTTAAATACCTTCAAGGAAACAATACACCATGCCTTGTGAATAGGATGTACATAAATCATTACTTATTACTTCCCCTTCAGATGTCACCTTTGAGTGAATAAAAATTTATGTTTTTGTAAATAAGTGTACATACTTTCCTTACATTATGTAGTTTAGGTTGTATATATATTAATATTATATGTTGGCTATGTGTTTTCTTTATTTTGGTCTTGCTCTGTTGCTTCCTTTCATGTTTTATCTTATTTTGTTATAGTTTATTTCTTCATTGGGATTGTTACCCATGTTATGGTTCCATTTTTGAGTTGGGTGAATATGTCTCAACCTTTCATGCTTTAATGGAAATTAGTCATGTAACTTATAGATTGCGTTCTTTCAATAGTTGTGTTCTTTTGTTAATATGCATATTTTATTTTTACCACTAATTATATGATTAGCATACCCTTACATATTTTTTTTTTTGACTTCCAATTTTCCTCTACACTTATTTATATATTTATTACTTGATTATATAGTTGGTGATTGGTTTCCTTGATGTGTTAAATAACTAGATTACTAATATGTTGATTATGGACATTGTTTATTACTTATGATCTTGATAATTAATTTGTAGTTAGTTTTTTATATTTTGATAAGATAAATTTTGATTCATTATTATGCATTTTATTTTATTACATAAATTTATTATTATTTTATAATATTTTCTAATTATTGTTCATTTGTACAAATGATAATGTAGGATGGAGTCCACCCTCCTGACTATGACTGAGGGAGGGTATCATAAAAGAGGATAGAGTAGAAGGATATGAGTGGGTAATGAGAGATGAGATGGTAACCCTTTACACACCATGTATATTATATGCCATTGGTTATGTTTTATTTATTAGATATTATTATTCTTAGCAAGAAGTAAATTATCAATGTGTTCCTTTCTCATTTGATAATGTTGATTATCATGATTTCATAGTGATTTAGGTATTTGGGATATATGGTCATAATTTAACATTCTACTTGGTTTAAATCTTTGTATATAATCATTGAAAATTTTTCTTCATTGTATTTGTATGATCTTGTTGTGATGTGAAGTCTTATATAAGTGTCTTGTCAATGATTGTATTTATTATTGGTAATATTGGGTTTGAAAACCATAATAACATGATACACAAAGTATTTGAAATCTTGAAGACATGTTTGATTAAGTTGAAATCATAAATATAATAACAAGGGATTTAATTGTCTTATTGTTCATTGGTTTTACTTAGCCTAAGTTTTAGTTAGTGAAGGTTTTAAACATTAAATTAAGAAATATTGTATGTGGTATGGTCAAAGTCATAGTTTGAATTTTTTATTAAAGGTATGATTATTATTTTACAGTCAAAAGTCTTACGAACTAATAGATTTGCATGGAAATTGATTGGTATTTTGTTTGGTCAAAGGCCATCATTTAAATTTATAAAGTTAATATGATTATCACCTTTAGAATGTTCAAGGAATCTAGGGTTCATGAGTCCTTTGTATTATAGACTCTTTGATCTATAATGTGAAGCTCTATTCAATTTATTTAGTTTAATGGCTTGGTCATTATTGTTTTTTGTTGGTTAATTTCATTATCAAGGTTTCTTGTCAAGCTAGCATTCTATAATTTTAGTAAAATATTGATGGAACTGGAGATTTATTAGTAGAGACCCAATTTTGTGGAGTAATATTTGGGTTTTGGCATGAAATTTTGGAAAAATAAATATATTTGGAGGTTGAGGTGGAGAGAAGATGAGGAAGAGATTAGGAGAGTTGGGAAGAAAAGTTTTTTGGATTTTTAGACTACCTAGTTTTGTGTTCAAGGCAAGGTTGTTCATATCATTTATGGGTTTTCCACTTTGATATAATATATTAAATGTTATGATGGCCATTTTATGATAAAATGAGTTACATAACTTATTATATTAGTTTTTAGAAAAAATAAGTGGATGACCATGTAGGTGGGTACTACCCATCCACAGAGCCAAACACTTATATCCTTGATTTTTAAATTATTGTGTGTGTGTGTATAATCTATGTTGAAATGGAAAAATAGAAATTCATATATTATAATGGGTAGGGTTTCATGGGGTTTAAAAAATATTATGTTGATATCCTAACTCAAAAATGATTTTGAATGTTTGAATATTAAAATGTTATTAAAAAAGGATTGCATTTATATATGACCTTGTGTAAGAGTTCAACCCACCACATGACCATATATAAATGGGTCAAACCCTATTTTATATGGTTGGGAATATATATTAGTTCCAAAACCATTTAGGTTCTAGAAATGGAATATATTCTATGTATTGTTTTATAGAAAAGAAGTATGGATAACTAGTGTTTGTTTTAAATCCTTTACATTTTTTATCATAGAAAGGGTCTAAGGATATATGTTTTCTTCCTAAGATTTTATGAATCTTAATATTTGGTATTTTAGAGTAATTTTTTTTTTAATATTATTAAGTATTTTTTCTATTATTGAGGTTTGGCATTGATGATATCATTGATGTCAAAGGTTGTTCATAAGGTATGAGGTCTTTGAATAGTGTTTTTGTTTGATTACATCCCTGGGAAGTATGATTTTTTTTGAAAATATTATAAGGCATGTAATCATCAAATAATGTTTCAAGATTATTTGTCAAGGTTTTCAAGTACTTGAACCTAGCAGGAGACTTGAGAAGGCTTGTGCATAGGATACCTAGTCTTATTCATGAATGAACATGGTGGCCTAGTGATATGGATGAACATAGGAATAATACAATGTATGAGGATATTTTAAAATTAAAATTAAGAATTGGACACTCATAAGTGTCTTAGAGGAAGCCTATAAGGGTAAGACCTATAAAACTATCATGTAACTAGACTAGTCTTAGATTATACCTGACCTAAGAAGGGGTCATTAGATGTTGTAAAGATATATGAAGGATGTAAATAATTTTTTGAGCATGTATATGAGGTGGAGAGCACATGAAAAGAGTATAAAGGTCTATTTAAAAGACCTGATGTGACTTCTAGGTTAAAGGCCTTGAGAGAAAAGAAAAAAGATGGTGATCAAATGGGGTATCAGGATTAGATTCCAAGACAAGAATGAGAAATAAAGTGTTTTTAGAGGTATGACATGTTTTTTCAAGTGTGTTGACAAAGTCTAATTTCAAATTTTACAATCAAAGGAAAGAAAACAGGTTTCAAGGTCTCATGTGTACATAAATAAAGGATTCTCAACTTGAGAAGAACTTTCAAGTACTCATTGGCATATGTAACCTTTTCATGAGAATATAATCCATTCATGGTATATGGTGAAGGTTCCTAACTAAAATTTCCAAGAGTTGATTTCTTGAATAAGGTCCTAATCTTTATGAATGATTGTTAAGAATGTAAGATGGTCTTAAACCTCTCTAAAACCTTAACAATGACCCAATATGGAATATCTTAATGAAAATGGATCAAAATGGAATGGATGACCTAGTTTCATGATTGGATCATGTATTGGACTCTCAAAGGTACCTTCATGTGGCATTAGTTTTGCATGAGAGTAAGTGGACCCTATAGGAAAGGCCTTGTTTCTCAAAAAAATTATTATAGTAGGTAGAGTTGACCAAGTCAAAATTAATAAATTTATGGATGTTTAAGATTTCAACTTATATGTTATTCCCATGGTTGTTTTTTTATCAATTTTGATACCTTATAAATGCTAAACTAGTCTTGTAAGTTGACCTATCGCTAAAAGGCTTAGTGATGCAAATAATGACGAAAACCAGGCAAAAGTGACAATGAGATCAGGGATGTGTTGTCATGGATTAAGGATGGATAAAAATGAATGTGGTTATTTTTGAATACCTATTATACATTTAAATATTAGATATAATATTTTGATATGATTTTATATATCATAAACTTACTCTCAAAATGACTTGTCTAACTCAGTGAGGTATGTGTAAAGTAAAGTCATGAGATTAGTCTATAATACCAATATTGATATTAGAGATTAGAATATATTTGTTTTAAATAATTATGAGGATTTTTTAGTATCATATAAATTAATTTTAGTTCCATGAAATTTATCCTATATTTGTTTTAAGTTCATGTTTCCAAGACTGTGTTTTCAAGTTTATTGGCAATTTTAAGTGGACTATTACAAATAAGGGTTTTAGTATATTTACCTTGATTGTTGAGGTAAAATTAATATTTTGATGAATGTATGGTCATGATTATTCTATATATATATATATATATATAATTTTTTCCATGATTTTTAACAATATTGTGTTTTTGGTTTAGTTATTCAAGATAAACTTTCTAGGTATGCACAAACCAAATTATGAATAGTGCTAATGGCATGGTTCAAGTGGTGGTTGGAGGTAAAAGGTTTATTTGACCCAAGATGATATTTATATGGGTATATTAAATTAAATTTTATTCTTTCATATTGTGTGAGAAGTCTGAAAGTGTTTTAAGGTGTTTAAAGAGTAATGTGTGGTAATGAAGGCCTAGTTGAATTAGGTCTCCTTAAGGCCTAAAAGGAGTTTTGGTCATATATGATATGAAAAACCTATAATAATGCTTGTTTAATATTTTTTACTTGTAATAAGTCCAATTTAATTCAAAAAATTAGTTTCAAAGTGTGCATGACTGACCCATAGGTGTATGAGCAAGAGCCTAGTATAAGAACAAGGCTTAAGTGTCTAGGTTATGAGTATGTGTGTTGAAGTGAATGAGATATAACTTTAAAGAGATGAAAGAGGTATTTTATGCCACAAAAAGGTTACATAAAAAACATTATGAATATTTAATATGGTTACTAAATGTGATTATCAAGTTCATATGACCTAACCTAGTCAAGAAGAGGGTTAATTGAGTTAAGATGGCTAGAGACCAGTTTGAGAAGGATAGGTGTGTGTGAAGATAAATATATTGCGATCATAATTTATTTTATGATAAATAAATGGTTATGAATTTTATCAAATTATTTATGTGTATATGTTGGTACTGAGTCATGTAGGGGGTTGGTGCCTCCTTGGGAGTGGGTTATTGTTAAAGCCTAGTCAAGTTGATGCTTGGCTAGTTAGGGTTAGTGCTCTAAGTGAATTTTTTGATTCACTAAATCTTGATGTTTGAATTTTATTTAAATATTCCATTTACATCATCAGTAAGTTTTATTACCCTTGAGGGTTTCCCATTCAAATAAGTGTTATGTTTTATGTTCTTATCTCATCCTCATGGTTCTCAATGTGTTTCTAGTTTACTATATTATTTTGAGAGTTCATGAATGACAAGGTAAAAAGTGTAAATGTTTTGAAGACTGATTCACCCCCACCATTAATCATTTTTATTCTAATAATTGGTTTCAAATCCTATTCCTTTAAGGCAAGTTTAACCACTTGAATTTGATTTGAATAAGCACATGAATGTATTGTGATCAATAGGAAGAAAACAACATGTATGATGAATAAGTCTACTATGATAGTGAATAAGGAGAATCTAAATTAGACCTTGAATCTGATATAATTAATACCCTTGTTGATTTTTAACACCAAAATGAGACTATCAAGGATCTTAGGATTTAGTTAGAAGAGGTCAACATAAGGTGTAAGTTAAAGGAAGTTGAGTATGACCAGCTGAAGATAGAGATAGATTCATTGAAGGCTAAGAATGAATATCTCAAAGATAATTTGGGTGATATAAGAGAGAGAGTATGATAATTCATGACATTTCAAGAGTATAAACCTAAAAATTTCAATTAGGCAATCTAGTGCTATAAAGGATAAGTCATCATGGAATCATGGTAGTACAAAAATGTTGCTTGCTACAATTTTCATAATATAGGACACATTTATAGATTATACTCTAATAGAGTTAAAAGGTCCATGAGATTCAATAAGGCATATTAATATCTTAGAAATAATAACAAGAATCAAACATTGGTATATAATCTAAAGCAAACTAGGATACATCACATTGAGATTAAAAAGTAAGATGGACTATTTTCCAAGGAGGAAAAAAGAAGAAAATAGGACTCTATGTTATCTCAAACTACCTTTCACATTCAAGATGAAGGCATGAAATGGTATTTATGTATTGGTTTCCTAATCCAAATGATAAGAGATAAAAATAAGTTCATCTCTTTGAATAATAATGTTGTAGGAATAGTGAGGTTTGGAGATAACACAACTACCAATATAGTTGTCAAGGGTGTCTTAAATTTGGATAATGGAAAGACCAAGACATAAAATGTGTTTTATTTAGAAGCTATAAAACATAATGTACTTAGTATGAGTCAAATGTGCAATCAAGAAAACACACTAACCTTTCATGATAAAGGGAATGAGATAAGGAAATCCAAATTAGGAAGGCTAATTGTTAATGCCAAGAGAACTAAGAACAACCTATATGTATTCAATGAAATTATGAAGGAAATAAGTTTCATCATAAAGATATATGAAATTTGGATATGACACAAAAGTCTAGGTCACCTAAAATTTGATAACCTAGTGAGTATTACCACTAAGAAGTCTATAAAGAACATGCCTAAGATCATAAAACATACAAACATACTTTACAAGGCCTGTCAACATGGTAAGTAGGATAGAAGAAGGTTAAAGTCTAAGGAGTACTCTACTAAAATACCCTTGGATTTAATGCACACTGATCACTATAGTCATACAATAATTCAAACCATTCAAGGAGAGCCACATCATGTTACTCATTGATGATTATACAATAATGACTTGGGTTGCATTCCTGAAAGATAAATTAGAAGATCTTGACAAGTTTAAGACATTAAAGGCTCTTATTGATAATGATAAGAATGGGAAGACAAAGTTCCTAAGATATGATAGAGGAGGATAGTTTTGGTCTAATGATTTTGATGACTTCTTTGAGGTTCAAGGAATAAGGAGTCAATTATCAGTAGTAAGGACACCTAATCAGAATGGGGTAATTGAAAGGAATAATATGATAGTATAAGATATGGTTAAAAGTATATTGAATTAGTCTATACTATTTTATGGATATTGGAGAGAGGTATTAAGCACTATAAATAAGGGATATATAAGGACTAATGTAAACAACACTCCTTATGAACTATGGAAGGGTAGACCTACAAATCTAGAAAAAGTTAAAGTGTTTGGGAGTAAATGTTTCATCAAAAGAGTTGATAAAGACTTCGGTTAGTTTGATTATATATTTGATGAAGGCATATTCCTAGGAAGCTCAAAAATGAGCTCAATTTATATATGTTATAAAAAGAGACTATAAAATATAGTAGAAATCACCAATATGAGGATTGATGAGACAAAGAAATATCACTCACAATCAAAGAACACTTTAGAGAATATGGGCTTCAAGAATGAAGATGAGACTATAGAGGTTGATGAATAATAACAATAAGTTCAAGAGAGAGGACTCAAAAGGACCTTCAAGATATATTAAAAAATATCACCCCAAATCTCAAATCATTGGCAATAGTAATGTAGGTATGCAAACTAGGAGAAGACTAGTAAGTAATATAAATCAAAATAACTCTCTATTATCCAAAATTGAGCCTAAGATTCTTATAGAAGTAAAAAAATATTTTTTTTGGATAGGTGTTATGAATGAGGGAATATACCAAATAGATAAGAATGAGACTTGAGAATTAGTTCCTAGCCCTAAACACAAGAATTTCATTGGCACAATATGGGTGTTTAGAAAAAAGTTGAATGAAGATGGAGAAGTCAATATAAATAAGGGTATATACGTATGAAATGGATATGCACAGGTTGAAGGGGTAGAATTTGAGTAAACCTTTAAACTAGTATCAAGATTGGATGCCATCAAATTATTTATAACTTATGCAAGATTCAGAAGATTCAAAGTATACCAGATGGATGTTGAATCTACCTTTTTCAATGGGAATTCAAAAGAATAAGTGTAAATTGAGAAAACTAAAGGATTATCACTATAAAATTATAAAGACTATGTTTTATGATTGAATAAATCTCTATATGGTTTAAAGTGAGCTCCTAGAGCTTGGTATACTAGGTTGGAAAATTATCTGTTAGATCAAGGATTCAAAAGAGCAGTTGCAAATAGTAATCTATACATCAAGATAGAAGATGAAAATTGACTAATAGTAGTTGTATATGTGGAAGAAATCATATTTTGTGGAAATAATGAGAACATGAAAAATACCTTTACAGAGGTGATGAAGAAATATTTTGATATTTACATGTTATGAGGACTATCATTCTTTCTTGTGTTGTAAATTAGTTAATCTAAATAATGTATATTCATCTCATAATCTAAGTACATAAGAGAGATGTTGAAGAATTTTGAGATGGAGGATTTCATGGTAGTTAGTACACCCATGATCTCAAGATGTAATTTATGTAAGGAAGATGATTCTTCAAAGGTCAATTAGATGTCATATGGGTCAATGATTGGAAGTTTGTTGTATACCACTACCTCTAGACCTGACATAATGTAAGTAATAGGTATTATGAGAATTTTTTAATATAATATAAAGGATAACCATACACAAGTATTAAAATGGATACTAAGGTATCTAAATTGGACTATGGAGTATGGATTATTGTATCCAGGAATCAAGGAGTTCAATTTTATAGCCTACATAAATGCATATTGGGTAGGAATTATATATGATAAGAAGAGTACCAATGGAGGATCCTTCTTCCTAGGTGGGTACCTAGTCTCATGGATAAGAAAGAATCAACCATAAGTAAGGTACCCACCTTCATGTTGCACTCAGATTCTATGGATGAGATAGACCTTAAAAGACTACAAGGTGGAGTATGATGGTCCTAGCCCTATCTATTGTGACAATAAAAGTGCCATAAGAATATCAAATAACCGTATCATGCACTCAAGAAAAAAATACATTCCCATTATGTATCATTTTTTAAGAGAGTAGGTAAGTGAGAAAAGTATCAAACTTGAATATGTGTCTACATAGGATCAGATTGTAGACATCTTAACCAAACCACTTCCAAAGGCAAATTTTGAACACCCAAAATAGGAATTTTTTGTAATTTATTCCCCTAAAAATAATTGAAGAATCCAAGTACCTAGGGGGAGTTAAACATGATCATTATATCAAATAAAAAGTGAGTTATTCCAATAATTTATGCATGGATATAGGGGAGCATGTTTGTTTTATGTCTCATAAACTCATAGTTCTATGTGTTGAGTACTTTAGATTGTAAGAAGTATGATCTAAATAAATGAAGACATCAATTTTTCATTTATTTAAAAGGGGGAGAAAGACCAAAATGGGTAGATAAGGATGATTGGTATATTTTTCCATCAATTACAATGGGGGATATTATTTAGCATTATTTCTATTGTTGAGGCTTGGCATTGATGTCAAAGGTTGTTCATGAGGTATGAGTTTATTAAATAGTGTTTTTGTTTGATTTCATTCATGTAATAAAATTATATAATCATAAAATAATTTTTCAAGATTAATTGTCAAGGTTGTCAATTTCATGAACGTAGAAGGAAACATGAGAAGGCTTGTACATGTGATACCTAGTCTTGTGCATGAAAGAGAATGGTGGCCAAGTGAGATGGATGTGAAGTGGAATAAGAGTATGTATGAAGATATTAAAAAATGAATATTATGCATTGTATCAATAATTAGTGTCTTAGATTAACCCTATATGGGTAAGACCTACAAACCTATCATAGAACTAGACTAGTCCTAGACTCTGCCTGACCTAATGAGGGGTCATAAGATGTTGTCAATATATATAAAGG
Organism: Torreya grandis; assembly: GCA_037957365.1. Taxonomy (NCBI): domain Eukaryota; kingdom Viridiplantae; phylum Streptophyta; class Pinopsida; order Cupressales; family Taxaceae; genus Torreya; species Torreya grandis. The sequence continues at coordinate 851,660 of JARHVA010003063.1, read as the reverse complement.
ATGTAAATCAATGTGTTATAATTTTATAGGTTTATTTATAATTTATATGATGTGAAACTCACATGAAACTATATTATAGGTCAGTTTTAAATACCTAATGTGAGTTGTAGGTTAAAGGCCTTAAGAGCAAAGAGAGAGATGGTAATCAGATGGGGTATCATGATCAGTTTCCAAGATAAAACTAATAAATTAAGTGTTTTCATAGGTATTCCATATTTTTTCAAGTGTTTTTACCAATTTTAAGGTCAAAATTTGTAATAAAAGGCAATAAAATATGTTTTAAGGTCTCATGTGTGCATATAATAAAGGATTCTCAACCCGAAAAGAACTTTTAAGTAATAATGGCATATGTAAGATTTTCATGAGAAACTAAGACATAAATTATAAAGGGGGAATTTTCTTAAATTAAAATTAAAATAATTTGTTTCTTTAAATAAGTTCTTAATATTTATGAATGATTTTTAAGATTGTAAGATGGTCTTAACCCTCTATAAAACCCTAATAGTGACCCAATATGGAAGATATTAATTGAAATTGATTATAAAGGATTATATGACCTATTTTTATTATTATAAAATATATTTAACTCTCTTAGGTACCTCTAGGTGGTATTGGTTTGTCATGAGAGTAAATGGACTCCACAATAAAGGCCTTGTTTCTAGGAAATTTGTTGTAGTAGGCAAAGTTGACCGAGTCAAAATTGATAAATGGATGGAGGTTGAATATTTAGAGTTATATATTATGTCCATGGTGATTTTTTAGTAGGATATAGAACTAATATATGCTAAACTGGTCATGGAAGTTTACCTATCACTAAAAATCCTAGTAATGTAGATAATGAGAAAAACTAGGCAGAAGTGAGAATGAGATTAGGGATGTGTTGTCATGGATTAAGGATGGATAAAAATTTATGGGGTTGTTGTTAATTACCTATAATAAATTTATATATTGGATATAATATTTGGATATGATTCTATATAGAATAAATTTTCTCTCAAATTGACTTGTCTAACTGAGTGAGGTCTATGGAATGGACCAAGATGAGCTTGGTATGGGTCTATTAAAGTTTATACTATGTGTTCCTACCATGTGATAATTATAATATCATTAAAATCTGTTCAAAGAGTAACATGTCATAATAAAGACCTAATTGAATCAGGTTTCCTTAAGGCCTAAAAGGGGTTTTGGTCATATACACTATTACCAACCAATTCTAATGATTGGTTCATGTTTTTACATATCTTAAGGATGATTACATTGAAAAAATAAGTGGGAAAGTGTGTATGGATAACCAAGAGGTGTATGATAAATAAAATACTATAAGAATAAGGTCTTATTGGATTAATTGTCTAGGTTTTATGTAGGTTTAACGGATGAGATGTAACTGTGAATAGTTGTAGGAGGTCTTGTAGACCATTAGGAGGGCATACATAATCCTTAATGAATATATGATAGGGTTACTAAAGATGATTATCAAGGTCATTTTGATGCATGTAAATGTATAATAGGGTTCTAGTAGTGTTGAAAACACTTCTCATTTCAAGATTCAAAGAATATTATGCATGAGTTTTTGGTTGTGATCTTCCTAAGATCTATGTGGAATAAAGACCAAGATAATTTATTATTTTAGAAAATGATTATGCAAGTGGTTTGTGGGAGAAAATTTAGTCCTAAATCTTATGAATATGAATATTATTTGAGTTAAATCTAATGAAAAATGATCATAATCTATGGTCTAAACTCTAATATAGCATGGATATTAATAATGAGAAAATAAACTATAGTTATTTGATAAAAAATGAGAAAAAAGACAGGTAAGGCAGAAATAAAGATGTTTTTTTCTTTAGTTCAAACCTTTTTTTAAAAATCTTGAATTTCATAAAAGATGGGAATCTTCAAACTAGCATATGACATAAAATTACCAACTAGTACATATCTTATCATATACCAAGAAAACCTTTAAGGAAATATGAAGTATGAAAATTATAAATCAAATTCAATTTAAATATTTACTTAAATAAGAAAATTGACTTTGCACATCTTCAAGAAAAGTAATGATATTATAATGAATATAACAACCTCTAGTTAACCTAATGTAAATCTCAAATTAATAATTATGTATTCATACATGCACATCTAAAATTCATAAAATTAATTCAAATATAAACAACAAAATAGATACTTGAGGAATCAACCATGATAAAAAGACAAACAAATAAAAATGAGATAATATTCATAGAATTCTCTCGGTTGTATTACTTATTCCAAAATTTATAAAATAGTTTTTCTCTCAAAACTTTCTCCTCCATTACAATGATAATACCCCATTTTTATAAATTGAAAGAGAAACTTATGAGGTATGTTAGTTAGTAATTACCAAATAGAAATCTAAAAAGTGTCAAGGACGTGTCCTTTTACAAATATTCTATAACCAATGACTCTTTTCAAATGTGACTAACCTATAATCCATATGTGTTACATATTACACATGCTTTTACAAAATAGTACATTATTTATTAAATGATGTATATGTTTTTATACAAAATAATATTATAAGTCAACTGACTTGACTTTGAGATGTCCTTGTAGCTGTAGCCTTTTGATTTTGCTCAAAAATCTTCATGCACTTGTCATATTTTTCATCAATCAATTTGAGATTGATGATTGGATCCATGAATAACTCCTATGTTTGTCCTATAAAATATTTGAAGACTTCATATATTTTATCCAAAGCTTCTTTAATTCTCCTATAATAATGAATATTCTCATTGTTTTTACAATATCATGTCTAAGATACATTTTTTGTCATACCTTATGGTGCCCTTGATTTTATTCTTGACCTCTTGGATGAATTGGGTAGATCTATGTTGGATCTATTCATCAGTTATTAGGCTTGTAGAACTAATGATGGTTGGATCCTTGATCAAAACTCCTAATATTTGTATCATCCTACCCTCTAATTATTTTATGTCACTTGAGAGACTTTTCATTCCTTTTGACCACTTATTCATGTCCTTGATCTTCTCCATCAAGATTATCATGGCCATCTTCAAGTGTGATAGGCTGACTATTTTGAATTTAGGAATTTGGACTTCTATAAGTATCTTGATCAATTCATTTATTTTCTTATATCAACCTTGCCATTGGTTGACTTAGTTTATAGTCACGGCATGTCACTCATTCATAATGTCTAGTTTGGACCTTATTACTTTCAAATAACTTAACGTCTCATATACAGCTACTTCAATGTTATTAACAATGTCCCCTATAACTGATAGAATGGATTGCTCTTCCAGATTCTTCTTATCTTATTTTAACCCTTTGATTTTATCTTATAAATTTTTTTATTGGGATTAAACTATCTCTAGAACATCCTCTTAAAATATATGATCTTCCCTTAGTATTGTTTCTCTCTTCTGAGTCAAGTGAATAAAATGCTCAACCTTTTGATGTAGAACCTCATGGCTTCCTTCAATGACAATTATCTTACTCTTTTTAGGCCTATAGTGGATGGATCATACATATCTCTAACTAAAGAGTAGACCATATGCTATTTTGGAACCTCTATTTATATGTCAGCTAATTGATTTAGAGTAGCCAATCTCTTTTCCTCTTCATCTTGAATTGCTAGGATCCAAGGATTAAATTCTTGTTTCATAGGGATGTCTATAGTCTTTACTAGAGCCCATGAATGATAATAAGTAGGTATATTCTACATTCTTGGTTCATATATGAACCATTTAGGTATAGTTAGTCTATATATTGGGTTATCTTCACTAAACAGGTTGATATCCTTCAAAGGTAGTGTGATAACCACTTTAACTTTCTTTACCTTTAAGACAATTGTAGTCTCCACCTTCCTTTTGGGAGGATCAATGACTACTAAGTCCAATTAATTTTCTTTTCCTTTTTATTGTTTATCTTCCTCAACATTTATATCTTCTATATGTATGTCTATATTATAATTCATGAATATAAGTATTAATGCATCTTCAACACACTCATGTGGATCAAAGACTATCATATAAATATTTTCTTGTTGAGGTGAATCTAATTATGCTATTATACAAGATTCATGAATTGAGGAACTTGAAGCCATTTCACTTGGTCTCCTTTCCTCATGGATATTATCTATTTGTATATTTTTTGGTGGAATCCTAGAAGGACCAACATATAGCAAATGATATTACCTTGGACCAAGTTACCATCTATCTTCCATAGTTTGGTCTCTTTGTAATCTAGATTCATGTTTTATATATGTTCTTTTAATCTCCTAGAAATTTCATAGTACATGGCTACCTTGGTGTACACAAAATCAAATGCACTAAATTCATTCTCATAAGGTACAACCAGAGTACCTTTAATTTATCATAGGGATCCTACTATCTATGGTCATAAATCTACAAATTAAAGGAAATCCTTTGTTTTTAAGTAACTTCAATTTGCTCCCATTGCCTAAAAATAGTTTTTCCAATTTTCATGGGAACACTATGTAGAAATCCTTTCCTCTTTGTCTTACAGATCCCATCTAACCCATTGAATAATTTATATTTTACTTCTTATTTTTCCAACTTATCTCACACATTTACCAGTTGTTTGATGGGGTCACTTTGGGTTCCCTATATTTTGATAAGAGTGCAATCAAGATATATCCAAATTTCTCCCATTGTCTCAATGAACTTCTTGATTAGAGGAGTTATCCTCATAATGGAGGTATCAATGATGGCTTGGCTAAATGTGTGATATACAAAGTCATGAATGAATTAGATATGGTCCTTATATTTTTAGATATGTAATTTTTAATAATATTGAGACATAGTTTGGGTACCATTGGGAGACCATGATATTTGGTTAGGAATTTTAGTGGTTGCACATAGGACATCTAACATATATGACATCATGAATAATTTATTTCTCTTACTTTTTTTAATCCTACTGATCTACCTACTTAAGGAAATACTGATGATCTCTCCTAAATGGGGTACTATCCTTTCTTCAATAATTAAATATACCATAGGTAGCCATATTGGTTCCACATGTGTGGTATGTGCAAATCCATATAGCTTATTCAACATGGTCATGACCATTATAAAAACTTGTCTAAATTATCTCATAGGGATTTCCTTATTTTTATCAACCATTTAAATAGGTTATCCATCACAATATGTTTCTATGCCCATGCATTAATGGAGGAAAGGTCTATTTGGTTCATATGTAGCTTATAATAAGATTCAAAAGAAATATGGGATATATATGCTATTTTCCTTAGGCTAGGTTCATGAATGAGCATACCCTTGTCAACTTTAGCATCTTTGAAAATAGGACTTAGGACATTCATATAGTGTATTGCCTATGGTTTGGAAACAACATAATAGACTCCTATCAATGAAATTCCCTCAATGTCATCATATAATCTCTTCATCAGGAGTAGTTTCTCTTATTCCTTATTTATAACTCCTTAGTTTTCAATGGTCCAAAACAAACTTGAGAAATTATTATCTCCAATGTTTAATTAGTAAGATAGGAACTTTGTATCTATGAAAACTTGTCCTTTACATCCGATGATAGGAACAATTTAAATACTTTCTTTAAATTAAGTCCATATGTTACCATTGTTATGAATCTAATCAAATTTTCCACTTCAGAATGATAATTCAACTCTTTTGTCTACTAGTTGTATTCTTCAAATAACTTTGATTACCAAGCTCTCTCTGGTTTGAAACAATGGATGCAAGAATAATTCTAGGGATTTTAATATGATTTAGGGAATTTTAAAAGTTTAAATAAGATTTAATGGTGGAAATCACATTTGAATTATGCGTTTTGGTGACTTAGATCATATTTGGATCTCATATTTGTAACGTTGCATCCTTACATCCATAAAATATTTTGATCTAACATGTTTGCCTATGTGACATCTCCTTGTCATGTTATTAATTTAATTTTAAAATGTAAAAACTACCACCTTGTACATGTGTTTTCATCTCATGCCTCTTATACATTTGATCAAATTCACTCTATCAATCTCCTTGGGAATCACCTAGGCTTGAATTTCAACATGACCATTGATGTTTGATCTAAGACTTTGAGATTGTGACACATGACAGCCCTGCATGGTTTCTATGTACCATACTAACATTCTTAATGTAATTAACACTCTTATGCCATGTGGAAACTTCACATGCAATCTAATCTTACTGATTTCTTAACTTGATTCAAACCATTGCTCTTTAGCTTCAATATTGGAGGTGCACCATCAATCTTTGATCTTCATGATTAAATGTACATTGTTGATCTATTGATTATATAATAAATGTGAGCCATTGATATTTTTCCTATTCACTAAATCAAATGTGAGCCATTGATCTACTTATAATTCACCATGATTGTGACACATTTAACCATTATGTTCCTTCTCAAGATCCTTGACATATTGACTTTGTGCTCACCATTATATCTCTATTTTCATGATTTAACACATGTTGTAGATATTTGATATTGACTTATTGACCCAACCTTTAATATAGATCATTGACCAGGATTTGTATATTTGAATACATACCATCGATCTTTGATCTAGAAATCTTTAACTTTTTAACATTATGGAATCACCCCTGCACCATTGATCTTTGATATGATCAAGTGAGGTTTTGACACTTGGAATCCTCATTTTCAATTTGTAAATATGAATATTAAAATCAAAGGGTAATTATTCAGGATATATAAATACTTAGCATAAATTTTAGACTAAGGTTTTAATGAATTAATAAACTCAATCAAAACTTAGGTTAAAAATAAACTATAACTTAGATGGAATAATGTAACCCATTGTTAATATGAATAATTTTTAATAACACTTGGTGAAAATTAACTTAGACTAAGGTTTTGAACATTATTTGAACTCAAACTCAATTAATCATTTAAGGACCATATTAGTTAACCAATTAAGAGTCAAATTAATACTAAAGCATAAATCCATGAACATATGTTCATTATAAATGAAAATACATTGAACCTACAAAATGTAAACACATGGAGCAAATGTTAACAACATTAGATAAGATCAAATAAAGCTTATGTGTTAACATGCCAATATTAGATAGAGAAGAACATGATATTAAATAATGCATTATGATCAAGTTGAATGTCTTATTTATATCACAATTTAAAAAAATTTAACAATGGTTCTCATTTTTCAAAAATAGTGTTATTTTTAACTCAACAAATGGTGACTTCTAGGGGAAATATTGTAAAATGTTAGAATTCAAATACTCTTGGTTTTAAATAATAACTAGAATAATCATTCCACATGATCAAGTACCATTTTGAAGATTAATTAATAATTGAAATAAGTCTTAAAAATGCATAATAAAGGTTAAACATCAATAAGCCATTATATATATATATATATATATATATATATATATATATATATATATATATATATATATATATATATATATATATATATATATATATTTTCAATAAAGGTTGGGAACCAAAATTAGCTAGGTGTTTGGAATTTTTGTCAAATGTTTGATTTTTAGACAATCATCTTTGATCATAGACTTCATCCCAGGAAATAATGTTCTTTAAGTGCTAACATGAATTTGTTCTAATAATTTAACTTTTACTCAAACGTATGCAATCCTTATTGAAATCAAACATAGACCAAAATAAGGTTTAAGATTTCTAAGGAACAATCAATCTATTTATTAATCTTAATTAATTTCTAAGAGTCATAAAATTGAGTGCCAGAATTTCCAAAATCCATGATCAAGTAGTGTTTAAGAGTCATATCTATATTATAGGTTTATGAAGTTCTTTTGAGAATTAAGATGAATTTGGAGCGTGAATACCTATCTTGGAAAATACTTACTAGAAGCCATAAATTAAAGTAAATAAAAAAACACATAATGAGAAAAGAAATATTCACAAACACTATTTACAAATAAGGAATCGAAATGAAACTAATCTAAACCTACCTAGACTAACTCTAACTAATCTTAAAAATTACTCCATAAAGACTTGAGGTGGAACAATAGAGAAGTAAGGCTTGAGATACTATACATTAGTTGTCAATGTGAACTCTACTCCTTAAAAGTATTTGAGCTTAAAGGTGTTTTATCCCAATGTCTTAATAATTTGGTATGGACCAATCCACAAAGGATTGAATTTCCCATGTTTCCATTTTGGCTCAAATGATTTGTCCCATAAGAGAATTAGGTCTCCTTATATGAACACCTTCATCTTTGACCATTTTCCAAACCATATTTTTATAGTGGTTTGATGTTTGGTAAAATTATCAAATGCTTCTTCCCTAACATCCTCTATTTGTATGATATCAAGCAACCAGGAATTGACATATTCTTGATCTCCTTCCATATAGTCATTTATAAACTTGTAAGTTGTAAATTTGAGATTAATTAGTAATATTGGTTATTTTCCATATACCAAAAGAAATGGTGATAATTTTAGAGATTTTTTCACTTTATTTCTATATTCCCATAGAGCATACATCAATAATTTTTTTCCATGTTCTTGGTTTTTCAGATGTAAACTTCTTAATAACTTTCATCAAATTCTTGTTTGTAGACTATAAAACTAATTACCTAAAGGGTAATGATTAGATGAAAAATTAAGAGATATTTTATCATCATAGGCCCACTGAATCATCTCTATAGACATAAATGTTGATATATTTTCACAGACCAATGATACTAGTGTCCCAAACCTAGTGCTGATATTTTCTTCTACAAACTTCATAGCATATTCAATCCTACATTATTATTTTTTATTGACTCTATCTATCTTGTACATAATATATGGTAGTAAGTATATATTTCTTCCCAACTAAGGAATTAGGATTGATAACCCCTATAATGTCTAAAACCTCGTTGAACACATAGTTAATCAATTAAAACTACCCTCAAAGGCATAGTTGCTTTAGTTTATTTTGTATTGAATATTTGGAATTGATGACATTAATTATCAAGATTTTGAGTATCTTTGAAAATGGTTGGCCAATAATATCCTACCCTTAGGATTTTATAATTTTTTTTCCCTAGAGGGGTGTCCACTTCCAAGTTTCTCATGAAAAGTACTTAAGATTTTATCTTATTCTTCCTTTGAAAAACATCTCAAATATACTCCTTAATATTTATTACTATAAAGTATCCCATACTTGATCAATAAGTGAGTTGATTTGAGCCTCAAATCTCTTCTTTTTTCTCTACTTAGTCCTAGTGGATACAAACCATTGATTAAGAAATGAATGATTGCATCATATTAGTCATTTGGTTGAAATTGTTGTTAGTCAACTTGAATGATACTCAATTTAGGATTAATGTTAGTAATTAATTGAATTAATCTCTAACACCTCACCAATTTAGAAGGTTTTATTTCAAGATCATATTATTGGAGTATAAAAATACATGTACCTCTTCTTTCTCCTAATTCACATTGACTCAACATGAATTTAGTAGAAGATATTGGAAATATAATATCCACTTTATTCCAAAGAATATAGTGGCTAAAATTTTTGACTTCTTTAACCAAAGTAAATGCTTGTTTATAAATTAGGGAATAATTTAATTCAAAATTGTTTGTGTTATTACTCATAATGTAATTGGATGATCACATTTATCAAATTTTTGAGTTAATACAACTATTATGGTATGTTTAGAAGTAAAATAATAAAGATAAAAGTCTTTTTTGAAGTTAGGACTTATCAACGCAGGTGCCTATCCTATTGCTTCCTTCATATCCATGAAGGATTTCTTCACTTATTCATTCCATTTGACCTTTAGCATGTCATTAAGTGGTTTCACAATCTTTTAAAAATTATAAATGAATTTCCTTATAAAATTAATCTTCCTAAATAAAGACTTTATCTCTTTATACCATTTGGGGGTTCTATTTTAGAATAGCATTGACTGTATCTAGATTTGTAGAAATCCCATATTTAGTTATTACATGTCCTTGAAATTTCCCTTCAGTTACACAAAATATGATTTTCTTAGTATTAGTGGAAACTCCATACCTTAAGTATCATTCAAATACTTGTAAATGCATTATGTGATCTTCCCTATTTTTGGAAAACATAGTCAAATCATCCATATATATAATGATACATTTACCTATGAGACCTTGAAAGACATAGTACATAGATCTACAAAAGGTAGATCCTACATTGATGATTCCAAAAGGCATCGTCTTGTAAGAAAAGTACCCCATTTGAGTGTGAATGTAATCATAATTCTTTATTCTTTTCTAACAACTACCTAATTATAACCTAAAAAACCATCTAGGAAAGACATCATGGAAGAACCACTAACATTTTGAATCAACTAGTCTAGGGATGGCAAAGGATAATTATCCTTTTTAAAATATTTATTCAAGTTCCTAAGATATATGCATAATCTAATATCTCCATTTATTTTATAATTGTCACTAGATTAGCTACCTAGGTAGAATGTATTATTGGAAAAACTAATTTTGTATCTAATAATTTCTTGACCTATTTATAAATCAATGGTTCAAAAATAGGATTAACTGGTCTTTGCTTCTACCTAAAAGGTTTATAAGATTATTTAAATGGAATGGTATGGGTTATAACTCAAGGATAAAATATCTTCAAGTCTTCATAAGACCATGAAATAACATCCTCATACTTGGTCAATATGTCTCTAGATTTTCTAGACTCTATGTTTGTGCATGTTGTACCAATATTTACTAGCTGAGGTTGACCTTGAGATCCTAGGTAAACAACATTATAATCCTTCCCATTTAATTTGGGAACTTTATAAGTTTTAGATATCTCATCTTTGTCAAATATTCTTTCCTAGGAAATCATGCATTTTTGAATCTTGTTATCATTCAATTTCAATATCTTTTCATTAACTCTATCAACATCAAGAGAGTTATCACTGACCTCATCAATAATATAAGACTCAAACACTCCTAATTTTTTCATGAATTTAATGATATAATGGTCATCACTAAACACTTGTATATGATTAACATTGTTGAGTATAGAGGGACATGGGATCATTTCAATGCTAAAGCTTCTCAGCTTTGAACCTTGATTTGACATTCGATTAGCTATAGTTAAAGCTAATTCATTAACATATTGGTTTCCTTCTCTAGGTACTAAAAAAATATTGAAATAATTAAAATATTCAATCAAGTCCCATAATTTAAACTTGTATTTCTTTAGATAAGATAATTTGATATGATACTTGATTTTAACCAATTGACTACTAGTTTAGAATCACCATATACTAGTAATTAATTAACCTTATGTTTAATAGAAAATTATATTCCTAAGATCAAAACTTCATAGTATACCAAATTATTGGTGCAAGGAAACTAAATTTTTTAATAAGCATAATATTCTTTCTCAAAGGGACTAATTAAAAATATTCCTACTCTAGATCCAAATTTGCATCTACCATCATCAACATATAATTTCCAAACACCAGTCATAACATGAGAGTTTTTAGAATTACATACCTAATAAATGTCAAGGGTGTAAACCCATAAATCAAAATTAACCACATTAACCCTTTCATTGGCAGAATTAGATTTAGTGATCATATGTTTCATCTTTGGTTCTCTTTCAATCCAAATTTGATTAGGAATTCCCCTCCATGGTAGCCACGTGTGAGAGCAATTATTTGACATGTATCCATTCAAATATTTAGTCCAATATCTAGTAATTAACATGTCATAATAATCTGGAATGTCAACAACTTGAGTATGAATGAATTGATTCACCCTTGGTTACAAAAAAAGTTGCATATGCACATTTAATAATTCACCAATCACTTTCACTTTAGATTTATCTAATTGGGTCACTACTTTATTAGACTTAATAGGAATTAAACCAATCTTTTCACAAATACTTGCTAGTATAATATTTGCAGAAAAACCTAAATCTAATAGATAGTTATGCAAGTTTTTACCAAAAACTCTAATTGTTAGTAAAAAGAGGTAGAACTTCCATTTTATTCTTATGCATTACTACATTTACATTTTCAAAATTCTATGATTTACTAGGTTTATTAGTTAAAGAGTCTAGAAACAAGTCTCTTTGTTTATTTATCTAAGTTAATTCATTTAATGTAATATTATCTTTAATTTTCTTCCTATCCTCTACTATGTTGTATCCACTTTGGTACAAGAACTAGATGAATCAACATTATTTCTAATGTTACTTCCCTTTAGAGGTTTTGGATTATTATCTACTTTGGGATCAGGAGGAATATAATTGTTATTTGGTGGATTCTAAATTATCATTGGTTTTTTTTATTCTCTATTCCTTAATGGATAATTCTTCTTAAGATACTATTTAAAATCATGAATCTCTTCTGGAATCTCTTCAAGTTCACTATTATCTTGAAATGGAAAATCCAAAGTTTCCACCATAAGAGTTGTCTCACAAGATTTAGATGTCTCTAAAGAGCTATATGTTCTTAAAACATTATCTTTTCTGGGCACACCTTCAAATGTATCCAATTATCTTGAAATACTTCAAAATCATTACAAAATTCTACACATTCTAATTCACCATGTTTTAAAGTGTTATGAACCCTATAATTATTAGTTAAATCTACATCACAAATGTTTATTTTATGTATGTTATTAGTGGGAGATGACTCATTATTATTATTTTTGTTTCTATTTTAAAACTTATTCATAGGTCTATTAAACTTCTGATAAGAATAGTTTCTATTGTAATTTTCCCTAGTGTCACCTACCTATTTTTCTAATTGAAAAAAATAAGTGCTCACTTTTTGAACCATTTTCAATATGGAGTCATTTTCATTATTAGGTGACTCTATGGAGTTAAGTACTATTAATATATATTAGCATCATAGGTCATTGATTTTGTCGATGATATACACTTTTAGAGTTATTTAATAACCCTAGGATCTGACCTAGATGAGCATGACTCAAAGGCAACTGGTTTAAAACTAGAGTTTGATTCAAAGTAAGAAATTTTTGATTAGTGTTTGGGATGATATTCAATACAGTCAGATTAGGATTGATATTAGTAATAACATATGTTAATTGACCTTGGTTTTGTTTGATCTTTAATTTTCACAACTTCAACATAGGCTAAGGCTAATGTATTTATGACTCCATCAACTCTTTTTAGAAATAAAGAAGTCATTAGATCTAAAACATCATTATAAATCTCTAAATATAACACTTCAATAGGCCTATAAGGAGCTATAGTTTTGATAAACATCTTTTGGAATCTAACATTAAAATATCTAATGAATCCATTTTATTCTCTCTTTACCTTAGTTAATTGTGATATAGAACATAGGGACTAATGATTTTTCCAAACTGATCAATGAAGTAACTATTAAAATTATTTTAGTTGACAATGTAATTCTTAGGAATATTAAGAAACCAAACATATGTTTCATCCATACAGGTAAAAGGAAACAATATATAGATAACATATTCATGAAAAACATTTAATAATGTTAAGGAAGATTTAAAACACTTAATATTCTCTTCAGTAGTAACAATTCCTATAGGACTAAATGAAAGTAAATATTTCTTAGGATTTCCTAGTAAGTCATACACCTGACTAGGCACATTGATATAAGATATAGGTAACCAAGCCATACCTTGATGAGGATTAAATGTAATAGCTAAAATAGGTCAATTAGGTTGAGATTTAGGAACTCTATGCTTAGCTTTATCCATTCTTGCTTTCTTATGAATTTCTAGTGAAAGAAGAGGTAGTATTGTCTCAAACCGTCATCTAATTTTCATTCATTATAGTTATAGCTTGTAAAATCCAAATCCTATTCAAAATACAATGTATAAACATTATCTTTGTAAATAATAGTTCAATTCTTACAAAAAATTAGATTTGAACTTTTAGATTTCTAAGTCCAAGCAAATTTTGCACAAATTCATACAACTATTTCAAAGAACAACTATCTTTAACTGTATTATCTTACATATACATCCAAACATGTGAATATAAGTGGTATTTACACTTATAAGTTTAAATAAACCTAATTTTTTGAAAGAATCAACTAATCTTTGAACAAAATTACTATAACTAACCTTAAACACATTAGATTAACAAAGCTTAAGGAATCTTTGCAAACATTTCACATAAATCTTCAAATAATAACTATATTTAGCTAAATAAGCCTAAATACTAGTCTAAAACCATGAATATTAGTGATATTTACAAAATTAAGATAAGAAAAACACAAATTTGTAAAGGATCAACTGAACTTTAAACAAAATTCACTAAAATCACCTCAAACTACTTTAAATTCATAAATATTGAATTAAATGCCCTCATTTTAGTGATAATTCTAATGTTTGTTGATTATTGTAAATGTATCATATGGTTCTCATAGTGTTAAAATAACTTCTCATTTTGTGATTCAAACAATATTTCACATGAGTTGTTGGTTGTGATCTTCCTAAGATCTATGGTGAAATAGTAACCAAACTAATTGATTGTTTCACAAAATGATTATCCAAGTGGTTTGTGGGAGCAAAAATGGTCTTAAATATTGTGAATATGAATGTTATTTGACCTAAATATAATGAACAATGATCAAAATCTATAGTCTAAAATCTAATCTAGCATGGATATTAACAGTGAGAAATTAAAATTTAGTGATTTGACCAAAAAATAAGAAATAGGTAGGGTAAGGAAGGAAAAAAGATGATTTTATTCTTTAGTTTAGACCTTTTTTGACAAATCTTGAATTTCATAAAAGACATGCATCCTCAACCTATCATATGACATAAAATTACCAAATAGTATAGATCCTATCATATACTAGGAAAATGTCTAGGGAAATTTGAAATATTCAAACTAGAAATCAAATTCACTTTAAAGATTTACTTAAGAAAGATAATTATATTTACAAATCTTCAAGAAAAGCAATGATATTGAAATGAATCTAACAAATTTTAGTCAATCTAACATAAATCTCAAATTAACAGCTCTACATTCATACATGCACATATAGAATTCATAAAATCAATTGAAATCTACACATCAAAATAGATATTTGAATAAGCAATCATTATAATAAACAAATAAACAAAAATCAAGAAAATCTTCACATAGTTTTCTTTCTTGTATTACTTGCTCCAAAATTTTCAAAATAGTTTTTCTCTCAATACTTAATCCTATATTGCAATGACAATACCCCCTATTTATAGATTAAAAGAGAAACCTTTGAGGTATGTCAGTTAGTCATATCAAATGTAAATAAGACAAGTGTCAAGGGAAGGTTTTTTTTAATAAATATTCTAGAAACAATTACACTTTTCAAATGTGACTAACCTATAACCCATATGTGTTACATATTAAACATGATTTTATAAAATAGTATATTATTTATTAAATGGTGTACATGTTTTAATACAAAATAATATTTTAAGTCAACTCAGTTGAATTTTAGATGTCCTTATAGCTCCATCCTTTTGCTTTTACTCAAAAATATTCATGGCTTTCTCATATTGTTCATCAATCAATTTGAGATTAATGATTGGCTCCATGAAAAAATCCTTTGTTTATCTTGTAAAGTCTTTGAAGACTTCATTTGTTCTATCTAAGGCTTCTTTAATGATCCTATCATTACCTATCTTCTCATTTTCTGACAATGTCATGTCTAAGATACATTTGTTGTCAACCCCTATGGTGCCCTTGTTTAAATTTTTGACCTCTTGGATGAATTGGGTAGCTCTGTGTTGGAACTCTTCATCAATTATTAGGCCTATAGGACCAATGATGATTGGATCCTTGATCAAACCTCCTAATATTTGTATCATCCTACCCTATAATTATTTTAAGTCGCTTAAAAGACTTTTAATTCCTTTTCACCACTTATTCATGTCCCTGATCTTCTCCATCAATATTATCATGGCCATATCAATGTGTGATAGGATGAATATTTTGAATTCAATAATCTAGCCTTCCATCAATATTTTGATCAATTCCTTTATTTTATTATTTAAACCTTTCCATTGATTGATTTGATTTAAATCCATGGCATTTTTCTTACCCACAATATATAATTTGGACATTATTACTTTTGAATAATTTAATATTTCATAGATAACTACTTCAAAGTTATTAACAATGTCCTTTGGAACTCATAGAATAGATTTTTATTTTGGATTCTTCTTCTCATGTTTAACCCCTTGATTATAGCTTTTAACCTTTCTTCCTAGGATTTATATATCTCTAGAACATCCTATTCAAATATGGGATCCTCCCCAAGTCTTTGTTTCCTTTCTAAGTTAGGTGAGCCAAAGGCTCAACCTTTTGATATAGAACCTCCTGGCCTCCTTCAATGACAACTATCTCAATTACTCTTTATAGGCCTAAAGTGGCTAGATCATACATAATTCCAACTAAAAACTAACCCATATACACTTTTAGAACCTCTATTTATATGTCAGCTAATTAACTTAGACTAGCCAATCTCTTTTTTCCATCATCTTTCAAGGCTAAGATCCAAGGCTTCATCTCCTATTGCATAGGGACATATATAGTCTTTACTAAAGCCCATAGATGATAAGTATTAGTTATATTCTCTATTCTTGGTTCATGTACGAAACATTCAAGTATAATTGGTCCATATATTGGGTTATATTCACTAAATAATTTTATATCTTTCAAAGGTTGTGTGATGACCACTTTATCTTTCTTTGCCTTTGAGATAACTGTAGTCTCAGCCTTCTTGGTATGATCAATGACTACTAAGTCCAATGACTTTTCTTTTCCTTTTTCTTGTTTAGATTACTCAACATTTGTCTCTTATGTATCTATGTTGGTATCATAAGTCATAGATAGAATTATTAATGCATATTCAATATACTCTTATGGATCCAAGGATATCATATGAATTTCTTCTTTTTGAGGTAAATTTAATTCTATTGCTCTAAAAGATTTAGGAACTGAGGAAATTGAAGTGACTTCACTGAGTCTCCTTTCCTCAAGTTTATGATTTGTTTATATATATTCTATTGGAATCCTAAAAGGACCAAAATCTACCAAATTATATTTAATTGGACCAATTTTTCATCTATCTTCCATCTTTTGGTCTCTTTTCAATTTAGATTCAAGTTTTATATTTTGTTCTTTTAATCTCCTACCAACTTCATTGTAGGTAGACACCTTGGTATATAGAAATTTAAATGCACTAGGTTCATGTTCATAAGGTAAAACTAGAATACCTTTTTTTTCAAGTATTACTTTGCTTTACCATAGGGATCCAACTATCTATGGTCATCAATCTACAAATTGAAGGAACACCTATGTTTTAAAGTAGATTTAATTTTGTCCCATTGCCTAAAAATGGTTTCGCCAATTTTCATGGGAAAACTATGTATAATTCCTTTCCTATTTGTCTTGAATATCTCATCTGTCACATTAAATAATTGATATGCCACTTATTGTTATGCTAACTTGTCTAGCAAATGTATTGGTAGTTTGAGGGGGGCACTTTGGGTTCCCTCTATTTTGATAACAATGCAATCAAGATATAACCAAACATCTTCCATTGTCTTAATGGAATTCTTGATTATAGGAGTTGTCTTCATCATGGGGATACCATTTATTGCTTATTTGAATGTAGGATATACATAGTCATAAATGAATTACATATGGTCCATATATTTGTAGAATTGAAATTTTGAATAATATTGGGACATAGTCTAGGTACCATTGGGAGACCACTCTCTTTGGTTAAGGATTTTAGTGGTTGCACATAGGTCATATAATATATATGACATAATGAATAATTCATTTCTCTTTTTTGTTTTGATCCTAATGATCTACCTGCTTAAGGAAATATTGATGATCTCTCCTAAACGGGGTACTACCATTTCATCAATAATGAAATATACCATAAGCACCCATATTAGTTCCACATGTGCAATATGTGTAAATCCATATATATTTTTTAACATGGTCATGAAAATTATAACTCCTTGTATAAATTGGTTCATAAGGATTTTATTATTTGGATCAATAATGACCTTGTCACCAACTTCTAACCATTTATATATGATATCCATCATAGTATGTTTCTAGGCCAATGTATTATAGAGGCAAGGTATATTTTAGGCCTATGTATCTTATAATAAGATTCAAAATCAATAGGGGTTATCTATACTATTTTACTCAAACTAGGTTCATGAATGAGCACACCCTTCTTCATTTTAACATCTTTGAAAATAGAACTTAGGATAATGATATAGTGTAATACCTATAGTTTGGTGATAGAATAATGGAGTCTTATCAACTGAATTGACACAATGTCATAATATAGTATCTTCAACAAGATAAAATTCTCCTCTTCCTTGGTTATAACTCTTTGCTTCTCAATGGTCCAGTTTAAATTTGAGCAATTATTATTTTTAGTGTCTAATGAGGAAGTTACAAACTCTATATCTTTGATTATTGAACCCTCTACATTTGATGATAGTTATAATTCAACCAATTTATTTGAAGTAGATTTGTATGTTGTCATTTCTATGATCTCATCAAATTTTCCACTTAAGAATGATATTTCAATTTTTTTGGATATCTATTTGTATTCTTTGAATACCTTTGATTACCAATCTCTCTATCTGGTTCAAAAAAATTGATGCAAGAATAATTCTAGTGCTTTATGTATACTTTAGGGCTTTTAAAGGGTTTAACTAAGATTTAATGGTGGAAATCACATTTTAAGTATGTGATTTGGTGACTTATATCATATTTGGATCTCATATTTATACCTTCACATGCTTAGTTTCTCAAAATATTTTGATTTGATATGTCTTATTATGTGGTATCTCCTTGCCATGTTATTCATTTAATTTCAAAATGTGACCATTATCTCCTTAGACACATGTGCTCATCTCATTCCTCCTATAAATTTGATCAAATTTTCTCCATCAATCTCTTTGGGAGTCTCTTAGGCTTGAATTTCAAGGTGACCATTGATTTTTTATTTGGACCTCTGAGATTGATACACTTGGTAGCCTCATGTGCTTTCTATGTACCCTACTAATAGTCTTCATCTGATTAACACTCTTATGCCATGTGACTAGTTCATGTGAAATCTAGGTTTATTAACTCCTTAAATTTATTCACATAATTGGTCTTTATTAGTAGGATTAAACCTGTATCGTTGATCTTTGATCTATGTGATTAAATATGCATTATTGATTTGTTGATCATACAATAAAATATGATTCATTGATATTTTGCCTATCCACTAGATCAAATGTGATCCATTAATCTGATTCTAATTTTCCATGATTGTGACACATGTCACCATTTCATTACTTCTTATGATTATTTACTTATTGACTTTGCTCTCACCATTAGATCTCTATTTTCATGATTGAAAATGTATTGTAGATCTTGGATCTTAACCTATTAACCCTAACCTTTAATGTGGTATGTTGATTAGGAATTGTACATTTGAATACACACTATAGATATTTGATTTAGGTAACTTTAACTTCTTGAATTCAATGAATCACCTACATGTCATTGATATTTGATCTGATCAATCAAGGTTTTAACACTTGGCATCCTTGTATTCAATTCATACCTACGAATATTAAAATCAAAAGATAATAATTTAGGATATATAAAGACTTAGCATAAATTTTAGACTAAGGTTTTAATGAATTAATAAACTCAATCAAAACGTAGGCTAAAAATAAACTAGTACTTAGATGGAATAAAGTGACCCATCGACAATATGAATTGATTTTAACAAAACTTAGGATAAATTAATTTAGACTAAGGTTTGAATGTTATTTAAACTCATATTAAATTAATAAATTAAGGACCATATTAGTTAACCAAATTAGGGTAAAATTATCATTAAAACATAAATTCATGAACATATGTTCATTCTAAATTAATATCTATTGAACCTACAAAATGGAAACACATGGGGCAAATGTTAGCAACATTAGATAAGATCAAATAAAGATTATGTGTTAACATGCCACTGTAAGCCAAATAAAAACATGATATTCATTAATTAATTTATATAAATTTGAATGTTTTATTTATAGCACAATTTGAAAATTTTGAACAAGGGTCCTCATTTTTGAGAAATGGGGGTATGTTTACCTCAATAGGTCATATGACCTAACCTAGTCAAGAAGAGGGCTAATTCAATGAACAAGTATAGAGACCAATTTGAGAAGGATAGGTGTGTGTGAAGAGATTAAAATAGAGATCATCATCTATTATATGAGAAATAAATGGTTTTAAATTTCATCAAAGTGTGATGTGGTTGTGGTGATGTTGATTCATCTATGGGGATGGTTCTTGCTTGCAAGTGGGTACTTGAAGTTAGTGCTTGGCTAGTTGGGGTTGATGCTCTAAGTAAATTTGGTGCTTCACTAAAAATTTATGTTTGAATTATAATATAGTATTCCATTTGAATCATCAATGATTTTTCATCCCCTTTAGGGTTTCCTACTCAAATAAGTGTTTTGTGTTTTGTTCTTCTCTAATACTCATGATTCTTTACATGTTTCTAGTTTAATATATTATTTTGATAGTTCATGAATGACAAGGTAAAGAATTTAAATATTTTGAAGACTAATTCAACCCCCCACTCAGTTATATTGATTACAAAAAATACATGATGTGTAAACTAGTTGATGGCATATTTATAGTTACATGTTTGGTTTTATTACTTTGTAGTTTTCTATTTTCATAAAGACTCAGGCATAGTCAATTTCAAATTGGAATATATGTAAATCTGAGCTATAGTCAATTACGGATAAGATTTTACATCATTTTTTATACAATGGTGTGAGATTAAAATATTTTCATAATAAATATGGACTCTATGTTGGCTATTATGGTCTGAGGTAAGTTTATATCAAATTATCTATATGACTATCTTGATTTTAAAAAGGACTTAATGAAATTTATTTGTGATAAATGTATATATAGAGGATCAAATCATTTAATATGAATGGATAATAAATTTTATATACATAAGTTCTTTATGTGATGTATGTAAAAATTAGTTTTTAAACAGTTAAGTTGGAAATAAAAAAAATTAACCTAATTCTAGTTAACCTTGATGGGTTATTACATTGTGGTATAAGAGTTGAGGATCAAAATATTGGACTTAATGAGTCGACGAATGTATTATTATTATTATTATTATTTAATATAAAATAATAATGTTATGTCAAAGGACAACTAGTGAGGGTTAATTGAATCCTAATAATTTTAACCTTCCAATTGACCCAAATTAGTTTGTTGTTAAACAAGATACAAAGATTGATTAGATTATCACAACCATGAATGTGGCTAGGGACCAAATAAATTCCCTTGAATAAGAAATTCATGTACATGTTGAGGAGAACAATATAAGTAAACCTAAAGAACATCCTATTGATTAATAAGTTCCTCAAGAACCTAGATAAGAGGAAGTACCTACAGATTGGATATCACATGTAGATGTTGAGCTTGCACGTGACATGAAGAAGGTTAATCCACCTAATTTTGATGGAACTATTCTATGAGATGGAAATGACACATGGATAACTGAAATGTAAAATTATCTCAATATTTGGATTTAATATAAAGTTACAAAAGTTTTTTTGGGATCTTACCAATTGGTTAGTGAAGTAGCTACATGGTGGCCAAACAATAAATTAAATATGAATGTTAACTCTACTACCACCATGTGGGAATAGTTTGTGACCTTTTTCAGGTCATGATGGTTTCCCTAACTCTATTTTAATTAGAATCTAACCAATTTTTATAATATAAATTATAGAGACCTTATAGTGAATGATTATTATGAGAAATTCACCAAAATTCTAAAGTATATTCCTCAATATTAGGAACACAAGAGGTTTTGTATCAATAAATTCATTATGGGATTAAAACCTTAAATTATATGTGATGTAGATGGTCATGGGCCATATATTATAGATCAAGTATTCAAAAAGGTATTAAAGTAGGAGCAAAAGTTTAAGTCACTTGTTCAGGCTAGAGATAAATTCAAGAAATTTTTTAGAGGTCCTAAAATGATTTTCAAAAAGAATAATTGGAAAAGAAGTGGAAATTGTAAAAACTATTTCAAGAATCAAAATGCCAAGTTTACCAGTGATTGAGGAAATAGGAAATTACGAAGTGGTTTTAAAGTAGGTTTCAAGGGAGATAAAAAGTCTAAAAGGAGAGGACCACCTAGTGGATGTTTCATCTGTGGAGGTGATCATTATGCTATGGAATGCACTGAAAGGAAATATGATGGTAATAATAAGGGTTCCACTCTACAGTAGGGATATTTTTAGTATAGAATTCATGCAACTATTGACAATCATCTAGATGATTTTTATGCTTCTCTTATTAAGATGTCAAGTACTTTATTTGGTTAACTAATTTTTAATTTTGATTGAAAAAAGAGATAATTAATGTTTTATTACTCCTAATATGCTTAACAAGTTGCCTAGATAATCTAGATTTATGGTAAATGCATGGTCGGTTCAATATGGGAATGAATCTAAGGTCAATTTCAATAAATGTCTGGTTAAATATGAGATTAAAAGAACTTAATTAACTATGCTATTCTATCTATTTAAAGATCCATAAGGTTCATATGACATGAACCTAAGAGTAAATTGGTTATCTCAACATAAATCTCAAATAGATTATTTACTTAAAAGGGTTGAATGTCTAGATGAATTAGGAAATCAAACACAAAATCGGGGAAAGAAGAGGGAGGTTATGCTTAGATGGATTTAATTGAATTAGTTAATACATCTCATAGAAAAGGTTGTTAAGGATTTATTATAAATATAAATGAAATGGAGGAACCAAAAAAAACTTCCATAAAAGATTATCCTTTGTTCATGATTTCTAAGATGTTTTCCCTAAATAATTTCTATGTTTATCCCCTAGGATAGATTTTTGTTTCTCAATTAACATCATTCTAAGGTTTTAACTACATTCTCAAGCCCTATATAAAATGATAAAAGCCAAATTATTGAAGTTTAATATTCAACTTCATGATCAATTTCCATAGGATGGATTTTACCAAGTGTGTCACCATGGGGTACACCAATTGTGTTCATCAATAATAAGGATGGAACATTTTCCCTGTGTATTAATTATGAGATGTCAAATAAGGTAGTTAAGGATTTGTGAGGAAAATATTCTAAAAATAACTTTTAAGACTTGATACATGCATTATGACTTCATAGTTCTTCCTTTTGGGATAACAAATTTACTAGAAACATTTATGAATCTCATGCACAATATGATTATGGATTATCTAAACCATTGTGTCGGTATATTTAGAAAATTATATCATCTATTATCAATTTGAGGAAGAACATCTAGAGCATCTAAAGTTGGTTCTGCAATGGTTGTGGAAACATAAACCCTTTGGGAAGTTGTAAAAGTGTGACTTATTTAAAAAAAGATATATTACCTTGGGCACATTATTTCTATAAAAATAATATATGTGGGTACTTTAAATATTAAATCCATTATGGAATGGTAAACACCTAAAATTTTTAAGGAAGTTAGGAGTTTTATGGGTTTGGATGGATATTATAAGAACTTTGTTCCATACTCTTCTAAGATAGAAAATCCTATTACCTCTCTTCATAAAAAAATTCAAAAGTTCATGTGGTCAATGAAGTATGAGGAAGATTTTTAGGATATAAAAAGAAGACTTACCTCAGTACTAATGTTGATATTTCTAGATACAAATGGTTAATTATTGATAATAACCGATGCTTTAAGAGATGGTCTAAGAAGAGTTCTCATGAAATAAGGTTCTATTGTAGCTTATGAGTTAATAAAGTTGAATTCATATGAGGTAAATTATGTCCTGCATGATTTATAATTGACCATAATAGTTCATGCCTTGCAGGTTTCAAGGCATTATCTATTGGGAAAACCATTTGAGCTCAAGCTTGACAATTTGGGCCTCAAATATATCTTCACCCAACCTAACTTGATGCATAATATAGGTGATAGTTAGATTTCTTATCAGATTATTATTTTGACATCAATTGCATTAAATAATAGGAAAATAGGGTTTCAAATGAACTTATTCATTACATGTATATAAAAAATTTAGCTACCATTAGGAGTACCTTTTGTGATCAAGTGGTGAAATTCTCTCCAGGAGATGAATTTTATAAATAGGTAATGTTAGCATTAGATTAAACACTCAAGATTCAAAGTATGAATGATTCAAATTTAATGATGATGGTTTGTTAAGGTGTAAAAGAAGGATTTACATACTACACAAAGAGAATTTACGGAGTGTAATACTCAAATAACTACACAATGTTCCCTATTTAGGACATTTAGGTGTGACTAAGCTCTTAACAGAGCTAAGGACATTTTATATGTAAAAAAGAATTGATAAATATGAAACATATTTTATTTCATGATGTTTATAATGTCAAAAAGTTAAGGATGAGCATGCATATCTTGTTGAGTTGTTATATCCACATACCTTACCAAAATTAAAGCAGTAGGTCATCA
Source organism: Torreya grandis (assembly GCA_037957365.1). Classification (NCBI taxonomy): domain Eukaryota; kingdom Viridiplantae; phylum Streptophyta; class Pinopsida; order Cupressales; family Taxaceae; genus Torreya; species Torreya grandis. Next base: position 827,110 of record JARHVA010003063.1, on the reverse strand, counting down.
GTATGGGCTTTGTCTAAGAGTTGTCAATGTCTCGAAACTAACATGATATTATTTTGGTGTTTGTGGATAAACTCACCAAGGTATCTCACTTCATTCTTGGTAACATTTCATATGATGCACCTATGCTTATAAAAAGATTCATAATATAAGTGTATAGATTGAATGGGTTTCTACAAAATATTATTTTGGATAGGGATCCAAAAATGACTTATAAATTTTGGTTGACTCTCATTTTAGATTTGGGTACTCAATTAAGATTTAGTATATCATACCATCTAGAAATAGATGGACAAATAGAGAGGGTGAATTAGTTTTTAGAAGATATTCTAAGAATGTAATGCATGGACCAGAAGTATATGTGGGAATAATAACTTCCATTGGTTGAGCTTACCTAAAACAAATCATACCAGTCAGCATTAAAAATGTCTCTATTTGAGGTATTATATGGAAGAAGGTGTAGAGCACCAATAAGCTGGGAAAGGTTAGAAGTTAGGGTAGGCTTTTGTCTAAATATGCTTCTTGAAATGGAAGAGTAGGTTAAGTTAATAAGGAAAAGGTTGGCTAAAGGAAATGATACATAAAAGAACTAAACTAATCTTAAAATAATAACAAGGTAGTTTTTAGTTGAAGAAAAACTATTTTTGTAGGTTAAAACACATAAAATTTTGATCAAATTTGGAAAATTAGCCAAATTATCTGCTAGATATGTGGGACCCTTTGAGTTTTTATAAGTTGTCAATCATGCAGCATACAGACTTGCTTAACCACTAAATTTAACACTCATGAATAATGTTTTTCACATGTTCTATCTTAAAAAGTATGTTGTTGATTCTTATTTTCTATTGGATTAGAATGCTTTAGAGATTCTAGTTACCATGGTGATCATAGTAGAATCAGTCAGAATAATTGACACTTGAAAACTTAATTTATGTAATGGAAAAGTGTCACAGTGCAAGGTCTAGTGGGATAAATATTATAGAGATAATGCTACTTAGGAAGTTTATGAAGAGTTTAATAATCTCTTTCCTCATTTATTTGCTTAGTATTTTAATAGATATTATGTATATTTTCTACTAAAATTTATTTTATTTCAAAACTTTTATTTAAATAAGTGCCATTAGGATGATGACCAATTTTAGGGTTGAAGGATGTTACATCTTGATTTTACTCTAGACTTATTGATCTATTTATTACTCGATTCTATGGTTAGTGATTGGTCTACTTGATGTGTTAAATAATAATATTAGTAGTATGTTGATTATGGACAATTTATATTACTTATGATCTTGATATTTAACAAGAAGCAAGTTTTTTGTAATATATTTTGATAAATTTTGATCATGATTATGTAGTTTAATCTATTACAATAGTTTGTTATGAATGTTTCATAATATGGTGTAATTAATATTTATTTGTACTGAGGTGGATGTAGGATGAATTCCACCCTCCTAATTATGACTGAGGGAGGGTGTCATTAGAGAGGATGGAGAAGATGGAGAAAAGTGGGGAATGAGAGAATGAGATGGGAAATATACATGTACCACATATATTAGATGTGTGTTTCTTATGTGCTAATTTTTAGATATTATTTCTCATAGCATGCATTAAATTACTAATGTGTTGATTATCATGATTTCATATTATTTTAGGTATCTAGATATACTTCCATAATTTAACATTTTTCTTGGTTTCACTTTACATATATAATCATCATAACTTGTGTTTCAATATCCTTGTATGATCTTCATGTGATGCAAAGTCTTATACCATTATATTTTCAATGATTATATTTATTATGGGTAACATGTGGTTTGAACACCATAATAGAATGATATGCAAAGTAATTAAAATTTTGTTTTATAAAGTAGATTTCATATTATAAGGTTTGAGGACATGTTTGATTAAGTTGAAATCATAGATATAATAGCAAGGGCTTGAATTGTCTTATTGTTTGATGGTTTTACTTAGCCTAAGTTTTAGTTAGTGATGGTTTTAGAAATTAAATCAAGACATATTGCATGCGGTTTGGTTGTATATAGTTTCAAGTTTTGATTAAAGGCATGATTGTTAAGTTATAGTCAAAAGTCATACAAACTATATACTTTTGCATGGAAATTAATTGGTATTTTTTTTTGGTGAAAGACCATCATTCAAATTTATAAAATTAATATGATTATCACCATTTTCATATTCAAGGAATCTAGGATTCATGAGTCATTTAAATTATGGATTATTTGATCCATAATGTGAGGCTTTGTTGAATTTCTTTAGTTGTATGGCTTGGTCATTATGGTTTTTTTGGTTTACTTCACTATTGAGGGTTTCTTATGAAGTTAGCATGCCATAATATCAATAAAATATTCATGGAACTAGAGATTTATTGGTGGAGATCCAATTTTTTGGAGTATTTTTGGGATTTTTCCATGTAATATGGGAAAAATAAAGATATATGGAGGTCGAGGTGGAGAGAAGATGAGGATGGGATGAGGACAGATAGGCAGAATATATTTTTATATTTTCACACTATCTATTTTTATGGTCGAGGTATCATTTATATTTTTGTAATTCTAATAAATATGTTAGATTGTATGAGGGACATTTTATCATAAAATGGGTTAGATAACATATTAGCTTGTTTTGTAAAAAAAATAAGTGGACAACCCTGTAGGTGGGTATAGTCCACACATAGGGCTGAATACTTATAGCCCCCATTTTTGAATGGTTGTGTGTGTGTATATATTATGTTTAAATGGATAATAGAATTGTATATATTTTGGTGGATAGTTGTTCATGGGTTTATAAAAATATTATGTTGATCTCTTAAACTAGAAATTATTATGAATGTTTGTAGATTTAAATGTTATTTTAAAAAAATGGGTTTCATTTGTATATGACCCTATGAAAGGGTTTGACCCACCAAAAGGCCAAATATAAATGGGTAAAACCTCATTTTATATGGCTGGGTATATATACTGGTTCTAAATTAATTTATGTTTTAGGATGAAATATATTTTTTGTATTATTTTAGATAAAAAAAGGATGTAGAACTAGTGTTTTTATTTTTATTTTTTATAATTTACATTTTATGCTATTGTAATAATCTAAGGTTATATGTTTTATTATAGAAATATTATGAATATTAAGATTTGGTGTTTCTAAGTAAAAGGGTTGGTAATACATGAAATGTGAACTAACTAACAACATATTGACAATTACGTGTTTTATTTATTACATTTTAATATTAATGTTTTGGTAAAGACTTAGGTATAGTCAATTTCAAAGTAGAATTTGTGTAAATTTGAGCTATAGTCAATTAATGATAGGATTGTGCATATTTTGTATACAATGGTGTGAGATTCAATCAATTTCATAAAAAAATTGGATTGTATGTTGGTTATTATAAAATGGTATTAGGTAAATTTATTTCATATTATTTATTCAACTATTTGGATATTAAAAAGGACTTAGTGAAGTTTATTTATGGTAAACTTATCATTTGGAGGATTGATTTAGGAAATATGAGTTTAGCCTACATCTGATATACATATGGTCTTTATGTGATGTATGAAAAAATGATTTTTTAAATAATTAATTTTGAAATAAAAAAATAATCTAATTCTAGTTAAACTTGAGGGGTTTTTACACTTGTCTTAAATCACTAGTAAGACTTGTTTGCTAATGTCTAGTGGAGTAATTATGTATGTGATTTCCAACCCAATTAATCCCATTTCATGTTGTTGGATAACATCCAAATGTTGAAAGAAGGCAATAAAATTTTAATATGGGATATCCTTGTGTATAGCTTTAAGAATAAGTGTATTTAATTATTCCAATTAGTGACTAATGCTTGGAAGTGTTGTGCTAGCATGATGAGTTTAGACTATGGATAACAAGACTGGGAAATAATATATAAGAAACAAATTCTTGATACAGTGTTAAAATTATGAAAGTCCATGGTCCTTAATAGATTACATGGATGAATAAAAATGTGTATTATTGTGTTCTGAACCTTCCAACTTCACTTAAAAGCACATCTTACAAGAATGAAGACAATGGGTTCATTTATTTTTAGTAAGTAGTCATGAGTTTTATGAGAACATCATTTTACACATGGTTTGGTTCCAATTTCATAAAAGTTACCTAGGGAAATGTTACACTTTTCTACTAATTCAAAATACTTAGTCAATTTTTTAGAGTTTCCCCATTGGGTCTCCACATCAACAAATCTCTAAACTGGTAGAAGAAAGAGATGACACCACATAGTGAAATCCCACTACTCTATTATCTTTGAGATGTTCTAACTAGTGCAATGCCTTTGGGATAGTGGGTTGGTGAGATGATACCATGTGGAATCATCCCACAAATCTAATATCTTATGTATATTCCTATAGATGTAAAAAACCTAAGAATTTAAGTAAGATGATGCCACATGGTGAAATCTTGCTACCTCGTTATACTAGATATTTTTGTGTAACCCATAAAATATGGCATAGCCCCAAGAAAATGGGTTGGAAAGATGATTCCATATTTCATCATTTTGATATTCCATTATTCTGAGTATGTTTGTAAATAAGTTAGATTCATAAGTATATGGGTGATAAATATTGTAACACATAGCACAATCCAAATGCTCCACTATCTTGGGGTGGCCTATGTAACTTTAAATCCTATCCAAACACCAAGTGATTAGGATTATGCCATGTGGCATGATCTCTTTGAGTTTTAGCTAAGATAATAAACATAGCATAGAGGCCCAAGCTAAATAAAGAGAGAGTAATAAATAGGCATGTGTTAGAATCATAAGAATTGGATATAGGTTGGGAACTAATAAAAAATTTACATATGGAGATGTCATCCCTATTTTCAATGATGTTAGTCTCCCATTTTTTTAGAGATCAAGGAGAATCAAGAGAGGCCATGTAGACATGGAATGATAAAAATAAGAAACAAATCTAAAGCTTGTATATGAAAACTAGTTTCCAAGTAGAAAAATGGGAACCATAGAATCAAATCCAATCACAAGATGAAGGAAAATAAAGGATAATCCACATGGTAATGACACCATCAAAACAAATTATGCTTTGGTAGTTCATCCAATAAGGCATGATCATAAAATTGATGGATCATCTAGATGTCAAAACTATCAAAGGCCTAAATTAGACTACACACTCAATTTGACTTATAGAATCAAATAATACATAAACTAAATCATGAATATGATTTTAATTAGCATGTTGTGTGTAGTTGTATTACAAAAATATCAAAAAAGACAAACCTATCTTTAAAAAGGCATAACAATAAGTTGTGTATAAGTATGGGTAGTTGTTAGTCTCAATGCAATCCTAATTGCTTCTTTGTGCTAATAAATGAAAATTGATATATAGCTTATTCAAAGGCCAAGGTAGGAGGTTACTACAGGTATTTTCATAATGATTATTCAATCCATTAAATAACATGGTAAGTCTATGGATAATCTATGTCATATAGAAAGAAAGACATTGACATTGGGAGTAATCAAATGATTACATAGATATTCATAGAGACAAGAGTCAAATAAGACATTCAACTAATAATTTATTTCAAAATAAGGAAAATGTGATGTTTGAACAAACTAGAGTAATAAAAATTTGATTTGATTAGATTTATAGACAAGGATAGCTTCAGAATTGCAAATTCAAAACTAATTTTGACAACTACCTAAATTTAAATATAATTAATGACCTTGAGATTGAATTAGTGTATTTAATCCTAGAGGTTTGTTTTTAGAAGGGGTCAAGACATGTTTCACTAAGACTCTATTTAAATCTTTCAAGGAATACACTTGTAATTGTGAATATATCTATGTATTATTTATCAACCATTAGGTACTATACAAATTTTAATTATCTTAGACTAATACTAGAAATATAATTGAATTGATTTATATTAGTCTGATTACATTTACACTATTTAACTTTTATCTCTACTTTGAAGTGTTCTTAGCTATGGTGTGTACATTACTACTTGCTAATTACATGTACACTAGATTAAACATTATGTATGAAGTGTTTCCATTTTGTGTGCTCTTAGAAGCTTTCATATTGTGTCATTGTGGTTTGTGAATTAGATATATTAGTGATACGATAGTTTATTGTATCCATGTGGTCCTTGATGATTTTATAACATTAACTAGTTTGGCATATTCACATATAACTTCTTCTCTCTACCATACCCTGTCTTACTCCTTTTATGTTTTTTTAATATATGATTATCTTTAAATATGTAGATACAATTATATAGTCTTGAACATACCTATAACCCACTAAATATTATGAATTAACAACCAAGTGTGAGCATCTAGTAGATAAGTTTATATGTTTGTCCATGTTATGTTTGCTTGGTGCATTATTGGCCCTTAGATCATAAAAATATCCTAAAAACAATGGGAATATGCCTTAATAGGATTGATCTGCAAATAATTATTTTAGAATGTTCTGTACAATGAAAAATTTTGAGGGTGAGTCACTTTTTTATACCAACACACTCTTTAAGGTGTAAAATCAAAGAGGTTGAGACTCAATAGGTTCTTAAAAGATAGAAATCATTAGTAATTGATAATGTTTTAAAATTATTATGTGTATATAGTAAATATTTTATTTCTTGGAACCATAATGAGATCATATGGAGTTTGAGCTTGGGGTTGAGGACAGAGTAGAGCTTGAGGTGGAAGTTGGAATTGAGTTAGAGCTTGAGTATCTCAAAGTCAAGCTCATACACCATGAATGATTTTAGAATCTATTTCCCCTACCATTTTATCTTAGATCCTCATGATTTCAACATCTTGAACTAGTCCAAATATAATTATATTTTTCTTTACAACCTATTCCATTTCTATTTGAACCATTTCTCTAGCATGAAATATTACAATCAACATGAAATGTGAGTTTTTGTGCTTGCTCAAGTGTATAAAATATATTTTTGACTTCTTCCATGAACCATAAGAATTGGTTTATCCTACTATATGTTGGAGAATGTTGTAATTTATGTCAAATATTGATGTCATGTGTGCATTGATGTTAAAGGTAATGAGAATGTGTTGATGTCATGATGATGATGAATTTGAGCCTAAAGTTATGCAAGGCAGGATTTGGATACATATGACCTAAGGTAAGTATTGTTTGAGGCTTATCCTATTGTATCTATCATGTTGATGTGTGTTTAGGTCAAGGAGAGAAGACAAACATGTTACTAGTGTGTTGGCATAGGCTTGGTAGCCTAGTATGTAAGCATGGGTATTTAATATATGTTTAGATATCAAATTGATGAATTTTATGGATGATGAGATGATGTTCCATAGGATATATAGGTTGTTATGAGTGCTTAGAGTTTTTATATAAGTTAACAAAATTAATCAAAGTAGTCATATGAATGTCGAGGTTTATATAGTCAATTTGGTAAATACAGCTACGTAAACAATTTTATGATGTTATATTTCACATGTGTGAAGGTTTATAGAGAATATTAATATATGGATGGATTTCCATATCAAAGGTCATCATGTGGTTCAAATTTTAGGTTATGAGGTAGTATATAAAAAAAGATATGTGGATGTAAAGTTGGTATTTTAGATAGAAGTTCACTAAGTATACATATCCAAATTTTTAAACGGACATTTAATAGTGTGAATTTAATCACATCACAGATCTATGGTGAGAAATTAATATAAATAGATAATTATGTAATGGTGATTGTTATATTTCTTAGACATGTAATGGTGATCATTTAATCTATCAGATGAAGATCCATTGGTGAGCATGTGATCATGTAGTAGTGATATAATGGAGTGTATTGAGTCAATAATTCAAAAGTTTATCAGAATGCATGAGGGAATACCAAGTGGTAAAAAAGTGGGAACTAATAGTAGAGTACATAGAAGGAAAACATAATTTCCAAATGGCATAAGTGCATGAAGTTTGATAGTAATGTGTAGAGGGTAGGTGGGACTACCAAGTGGTTTGATTTCAAGAGGTAGGATCTAAGATCTACAACGAGTATTTCATGGTACATAACAAGATACTTATAAAGAGATATAATTTGTATTTTTTTAAAGTTTTTAGGAATCATGAAATGAGGTCAAAGTGTTTTATGTTTAGTATTTACATAGTGATAGTTGGCATTTGAATTAACAAAGTAAAAACTAGTACTCATTGTTATGTTTATATCTTTTGATATAATACTAATTTTATGACGGTGTAAAAATAAAAGTGATAGAGGAATCCAAAGGGATATACATATAAATTGGTTATAATGTTTTAGTGTCCATATAGTTGTAGTTATTGAGCTCCAAATTTTCCTATGTGTTTGACGTTAGTCTACAAGTAACCTGAGAATGATGTTTATGCTTATTTTTATGGTGTTTGAATGCTTCATTATTAATAAGGTATTGGAGTGTGTTATATAATATTTGAGGATTATCCATATTGAATTTGGAGGTTTGAGTAATCCATATTGAATATGAATGAATGCTTATAAGTTGACTGATTATTCATTTATGACGTCCTTATGTAAAGCCTAATGTTTGAGTAGATTGAGCATATAGAAAGGTGAGTAGAGATGAATTTAATCAATTGAGGATGTCTAAAGGATCATATGAATTGGACCTATGTATTTGGAAGTGGTTTTTTGAATCTATTTTTCTCAGCAAATAGCTAAAGGAGTGAATAGGTCTCCATGATACCTATAAGGGCTATTAAGGCCTAAATAAAAGGTGTAGTTGCTTAAAGGTGACCCATGGATGTTTTGGCCAACCTAGAAAGGTGGGTTTTAGTTGTGTATTAGTGTTATATAATCCTTAATGGTAAATTAATGTCTAATGGAAAAAAAATAAGTTGATAATCATGAAGAATCTATAAATATTGAAACCAAAGGTGATGGTTTCTAGGCATGTGTGAGAGTTGTGGAGAAAAGGAAAGAAGATAGGGAGTGTTCCCATTAAATGGATTTATGATGAGAATAGATTGAGTATTGTGTGTATGACCTATAGGTCATAATTATGATTTTAGAATAGTGCTCTTGCAGGTTGAGGATGAGCGAAGAGGTGTAGGTTGATCCAAAAGGATGTTTTTGATGCTTTGAGTATGAGCGAATGATATGTGATGTTTGTGTGAGATTTGAGGATGAATTGAGGGTAGATCAAAGTGTTTTATATGTGTATGACCCCATGGTCATGTTTTCTATGTTGTGACAAAGATATTTTAGGTTTTTTGGTTGTGTATGAGAAAAATAAGTGTAGAGTGATCCAAAAGGTGGTTTTTGGATGCATTGATAGCGTGTGAAGGCTAGAGAGTGTGTGTAGAGTTAAAGAAATATAATTTAAATTTTATCTCCATTAGGCTAGAAATAAATTAGTGTTTAGGATATGTTCATTTCATAGGTATTTTTATGGGTTATCAACATCTATGGGGTTGGTTATTCCTTTCAAGGTCAAGCTTACAAAAAATCTAGTTATGTGGGTGCTCAACTAGATAGTGGTGGGTGATCCTTATAGAATGAATTTTACACTAAAGTCTCATGTTTGTAATACCTTATAGGATAAAAATTCCATGTGTTTTTAGTCTTAAGAGTGGGTTTTATTCTCAAAGAGGGTTTCCCACATAGATCTTGTGTTGTGTGTGTGATCTTGCATTGTCTATTATTCATTGTTATGAATGACTTTTATATTCTATAAATTCTTACTACAATTGATTAAAAGTTTGAAAGGATTAGAATTAAAGTTAGAATATCTTGCATCACTAATTCACCCCCAAATTATTATACATCTAATAATTTGTTTCAATGTACTTCTTATGATAAATTCTTGACAATTTGAAGGTAATCCAAGGTACAATATGGGTAGACATCAAATGAAAGGAGGCTTTTCCACTAAGCAAGAACCTATGTTATATGGATCTAGTTATGATTTTTAGAGTACAAGGATGAGGACCTACATCATGTGCCTAGGGTTTGACTCTCGAGAATATGTTTTGGATGATTATTCGGCACATATTACTCCTCCATCTAATGCTACAAATAAGAAGTTGTTTGAGAGTAATTCTAAGCTAGTGAATGCTATCACTTGAAGTCTTTCAGAGACTAAATACACCAAGCTTATTCATTACATATATACCAAGGAAATATGGGATAAATTAAAGAATATTTTTGAAGGATATTCAAAGGTTAATTTGGAAAAGTTACAAAATCATCAAAGATAATTTGAGAGTGTTAAGATAAATGAAGAAGATTTTATTGTATCTTTTCTATATAGAGTCAATGAGATTGTGAAAATTATCAAAGATATTAGAGATAATATTAAACAAGATTGTATAATACAAAAGGTATTAAGGTCTCACTCTTTCAATTTTGATTCAAAAGTGTCTACTATAGAAGAAAGTCATGATCTTACTAAGTTGAATATGGATGAATTGCATGGTATCCTTACTACCTAGGAGATGAGAATTAATGATGATATACCACCAAAGAAGGAAACAAAATTGAAGATATAAATGAAGCCAAAGAATATTTTCCAAGGTAATAAACTCAAGTAGGATGATATATTTGATATTTATGATGATGAATTAATTGCTTATTTGAATGGGAAATTGAAAATAGGTTTAAGCAAGTATAAGGGTAATCTACCCTTCAAATGCTTCAATTTTTTAGAGTTTGGACATTTTGATAATAATTTCCCTCATAATCATAAAAATAATGATTATTAAGGGCATGGTGAATGATAATATGAAGAAAAGAAGATATACAGGTCTGTTGAGAGGAAGAAAGGATTTAAAAAGTATGAAAATAAAAAGTCCTTCAGGAACAAGAAGAGTCTCTACACCAATAAATATTACAACTCATCAGATGAGAGTGAAGATAGTGTCTCAGAGTAAGATCATGAAGATGATGGTCCTATTTAAGATAAATCCCTTTTATGGATAAGGAATGAAGTTTCTCATATCAAAAGGAGTCTATTTGGAGTGATTCAGATGATGATAAAGATGAGGTGGACTGTGAGACTCAATTGATGAATGATCTTGAAGAATTGAAGATTGAAAAGAAGATTAACAAGAAGATGAAGTCATAAATAAAGGAATATAAGGAGAAATTCAATGTGTATGAATAAATAATGATTGAAGACACTAAGGAGCATGAAGATATAGTCAAGAATCTCAATTGTTAATTAGAAATAATGTCTATAAGATTGAAACCTAATGAAGATGAATGCTCAACGTATGTAATTAAAATTGAGTCATTAAAATATGAGTTAAAGGAGACATCTAGTAAGGTGAAGTCATTTTTGAGATTTGAAATAGATCAAGTGATATATACAATATTCTTAGTATTTAAAAGCATTCAATTGATAAAATTGATTTTGGATACAAATAGTAACCAAAGAATGTAACTCAAAACAAGATGAAGACCAATGTGAAGAAGGAAAATCAAAATTTGAAGATAAATCATTAGAAAAGGAATGAAGGTTTTGATAGAATGAAGATAAATCAAATAAGAAAACCAAATGCCATAGGGTATGTAAGTTTTAATGGTTACTATTACACATGTAATCAATTTCGTCATAGGGTTAGAGAGTATAGAAGGCCTGCTAAGAATGAGTGGAATCATGAGTAAAGTAGCATGATCAAGATTGATTACTTCAACTATCATGATTTTGGATAGTTATAAAAATATTTTCCAAATGAATTAGGAAATTTGAGTTTCCATCAATAGTTATTTTTTTCTAAAATTGTCAACAAATTGGTCATATTGTTAGGTTCTATAAATAAAGACCATCAAGTTAAAATAAGTACAATCAGGCCCTAGAGTGCAAGGAATAAGGCTAGTTAACTCATGGAAATAAAAATTAGAAAGTGTGAGTCATAATGAGTCTACATGCTTAAGTAATCTACTTTCTATGGTGGAGAATGCTATAGACATTGGAAAATGCCAAGATCTCTCATTGTCTGCTCATGTTGTGGATAAAGAGATAAAGCTCAAGGAGGAGACCAAGGTGATATTTGAGGCTAGTCCTAAGGTGAGTATGGATCCAATTGAACATATTTCTATTGATGAGTAATTTTCATACAAAGAACATCAATTGTCAATGCCCATTAATGAGGTTCTTTTTTAAGTTAAAATGGTATGTCATGAATCTTTGTTGTCTCCATATGTTGTCAATCCAATCTTCTAAGAAAATGAGAATATTATATTTGATGAGCATGTTTCTTATCTTAATCCTAAGAAGAATAAGAATAATAATTAGTATCAGATGACCAATGAGGAGAAAGAATATGATGAGTTGTGGGAAACTCCTAGTTTCACATTGTTCTAGGACATTATGGGTTGGGGTGTTTTTATCTAGGCTTTAAAGAGATACTTGATAGAAAGAAGCATGGTGGATGATAGTTGAGATTTGGTTGTTGTTTCAAGAAACAAAATATATTTTGAAAATATGCTTGGATAAGGGGTATTAATGAGTATTATGAATCCTCCAAAGTGTTGTGATGAAATGATTTGGTAGATATATTCAAGGACAATGATCTTAAAGTCAAAATTTTGGTCAAAACATTGAAGGATGGTTTACTTGGTCAATGTGGTAAATAATGAAGGTTTGTGTGCAAGATTTATAGGTATGAAATGAAGATATACAAGGTCTAATTAAGGGTGGTGAGTTTTCAAAATATTCTATTAGATAGAAAGGTATGCTGATCTTGTTCTAGTGTGTTTAATGTGTGTTCATGGATTTTTGTTCTGAAGGTAGGGTATGGATATTTCCAAGTATGGAAGTAAGTGTGTTTTCTCTAGATCAAAAGTACAAATGTATGTGTATATTTTTATTGGTCTTTTATACCAATTCTATTTTGGTATAGAATTGATGATCATATGTTGCCAAGACTTGTGTTGATCATTTGAAGATCATTGGTTAAGGGGGAGAAAAAAGTTCATGAGCTTGTACTAAAGGCTTGTGAAGGAGTTATAATGTATAGGGAGAGTTGGTGGTCATAGATGTGGCTTGAAAAAGAAGGTATGAAGGTAAGCATGTTGTTTTCATTAGGGTTTGATGTGATCTAAAGGTGGTCAAAGGGTGCCTAAGCTTAGATAACTTAGGGGGAGTCTTTGTCATTGTTTTCAAGGTGAACTCAAGCATTTTTTGGTGATTAATGTGTGTTTAATCTTCATATAGTTGTGTATGGTCAAGAATATGATCCATGTTTGAAAAATTTACAGACATAGTTGGTTTAGCAGACCTATTGAAGAGTCATTATCTTGGTTTGTGCATGATGTGAAGAGGATCATATGTGAGATATTTTATTCATTATGAAAAGGTGTTGAATATTCAAGCATAAAAAATGGAGATTGTGATTTTTATTGGTTAATAGGTCCAAGGATTAGAGAATCCCAAGTTTAGATTGGTGTATGTCAAAAGGGGGATCAATTGATTCATACAAGGTATGTATTGTGAGCACCTAGTAGTATATTTGAATACATTCATGATGTTAAGCAGAGCTTGGTAGTTGTTTAACCCACATTGTCATTAATTAAAAAAGGGGTAAAAGGAGAAGAATATGTTTACACAAATGATAAAGTGGGATATTATTGGTAATCATTGTCATTGATGTCAAAGGTAATGACAAAGTGGTGATGTCATGATGATGATGTATTTGTGCCTTAAGTTGTGTAAGGAAGGACTTAGATACATATGAGCTAAGGTAAGTTTTTTTTTAGGCTTATATTATTCTATCTTGCATGTTGATGTGGTTTAAGGTCAAGGAGAGAAGACAAGCATGTGAATAGTGTGTTGGAATAGGCTTGGTAGCCTAGTATGTAAGAATGGATCTTTAGTATATGCTTGGATAGGAAGTTGATAAATGTTATGGATGATGAGATTAGTTTACAAAGGCCTTATGGGATGTTATTAGTTATTTTATTATTTATTTAAGTGGAAATAATTCATTAGATCAATCACATGAGTGTCTGGGTTCAATTAGTCATTTTGGTAAACAAGGCTAACTCAGTAATTTGATGACATTATATTTCACACATGTGAAGGTTTCAAGATAATATTGATATATGGATGGATTCATATATGAAATTAAATCATGTGGTTTAAATTTTAGGTCATGAGGTGGTATATATAAAAATATATGTAGGTGTAAAGTTGGCCTCTCAAACAAAAGTTCATTGAGTTTCTATACTTATCCAAATTTGGAAATCGAGATCTAATGGTGAGGATTTAATCACATCATAGATCTATGGTTAAAATTTTATATTAATAGATAAGGATATAGAAATGATATTTATACTTTCTAGACATACAATGGAAAACATTCAATCTACCAAATGGATATCTAATGGTGAGCGGGTGTTCATATCGATGAAGATCAATGATGAGTGTCTAATCTATTAGACAAAGATATAATGGTGAGCATGTGATTGTTTTGTAGTGATCTAATAGAGTGTATTGAGTTAATAATTTAGAGTACGATCATAAGGCATGTTGTATTTCCAAGTGGTGAAAAATTAGGTATTGATAGCAAAGTGCTCAAAAGGCATGAAAAATTGCCAAGTGGCATAAGTGCATGAAATTTGACAGTAATGTGCAAAGGGCACTTGGGACTGCCAAGTGGATTGATATTGGGAGCTAGGATCTATAGTGATAATTTCAAGGTAATGAGAAGGATAATTATGATGAGATTAATGGTGCATATTTTTTAAAAGTTTTTAGGAAGCATGAGATGTGGTTAAAGTGTTTGATGTTTAGTATTTACATGGTGGCCATTAGAATTTGAATTAATAAAGGAAAAACTAGTGCTCATTTTTTTATTTATATCTTTTGACATAAGATGAATTTGATCATGGTGTTAAAATAAAAGTGATATATTAATCCAAAGGATATCTAGACAAAGTGGTTAAACTGTTTGAATGTCCATACAATTATAGCTATTGATCCCCAAATTTGACTATGTTTGACCTTCTTCAAGTAACCCAAGACAGCTATTTGTGCTTGTTTTGATGGTGTTTGGATGTTTCACGATTAATTAAATATTTTAAGGTGTTCTAAAATCCTTGAGGATGATCTATATAGAATTTGGATGTTTGACCAATCCATATTTATTATGAATAAATGCTTAGAAGTTGAATGATTAGTTGTTCATGGTGTCCTTATGTAAAAGGCTAATGTTTGAGTAGATTGAGCATATGTAGAGATGAGTAGAGTTGATTTTAATCATTTGAGGATGTTTAAGGGGTTATATATGGTATAACTATGAATTTGGAATAGGTCTTATTTTTTTAGTTTGTTTGGTGAAGTGCTAAAGGAGTGAATAGGTCTCCATGAGACCTATAAGGGCTACTAAGGCCTAATTGAAAGGTGTAGACACTTAAGGGTGACCCATGGATTATATGTCTGACCTATGAAGGTGGTTTTGAGGTATGTATTAGTGTGATATAAGCCTTAAGAGTTAAGGCATGTCTAAATTTTTTATTAAAAATTTGATAATCATGAAGAATTTATAAATAGTGAAACCAAAGGTGATGGTTTCTAGTAGTGTGTGAGAGTTGTGGAGAAAAGGAAGAGAAGGAGTGTGCACAGTAAATGGGTTAATGATCAGACCAAATTTAGGATTCTATGTATGAACTATAGGTCATACTTATGAGGTTAGAATAGTGATCTTGTAGGTTAAGGATGAACAAAGATGTCTAAATTGATACAAATTGATATTTTGGATGCTTTGAGTATGAGATAAGTATAGGTGATGTTTTTGTGAGCTTGAAGGATGAATTGAGAGGTATATTAGAGTGTGGTTGGTGTGTATGACCACATGGTCATGTTTTTGATGTTGTGATAGATATATTTTAGGTTTTTTGGTTGTGTATGAGCAAAACAAGTGTAGAGTGATCCAAAAGGTGGCTTTTGGATGCATGAGAGGGTGTGAAGGTTAGAGAGAGAGTGTAGAGTTGAAGAGAGATGGTAGACATTATATCTCCATCATACTAGTTGATAATCAATGATTAGGATATTTTTATTTCATATAATTCTTTTTGGGTGCTCAACATCTATAGGGTTAGTTCCTCCTTAGGAGGTGAATCTTGTTAAAAGTCTAGTTATGTGGGTGTTCAACTAGATAGGGATAGGTGCTCCTTGTGGAATTGGTGTTCCACTAAATTTCATGTTTGTAATACCTTATAGGAAAATTATTCCATGTTTTTTATTACCAAGAGAGGGTTTTATTCCCTAGGAGGGTTTCCCACATAGATTTCATATTGTGTGTGTGATCTTGAATTATGTATTATTCATTGTTATGAATGACTTATATATTATATGAATGCTTGGGATAATTAATTAAGATTTTCAAAGGATTGGAATTAAAGTTATAATATCTTACATCATTGATTCATCCCCCATTTAGTGATTTTACCTCTAATACTATGGATGATAAGAAGTTATTGAAGGCTTTAAGAATCTTTTTCACATCTTATCTATGTTTGAAGACTACCTAGAAGATCTATAAATCTCAATTTTGCACCTAAAACCTGAAATATAGTCCTCCCAAAGTCCCTCGATGCTCTTAAGACAAGGTTTAAAACCTCTTAGATCCATGAGAGCTATCAATAGACATATGTATCCCCATGATAGTAACCTTTATACATTACCATTCTCAAATCCTAAAAATCATTATAGAAATCCATTTGTAGACTTGGTGATGGCATTTTATATTTTTAGGAAGAATATATGAACCATGGGGAAAATTTGAGAAGAATGGAGCCTGGTTTAACCAATATTTGGGCACTGTAAATGCTTTTTATGTTTAAAATAATATCCAACATCTCCCTTGGAGGTACTAAATTTTTCAATATTACCCCTATGCATTGTAGGATCATTGATTTTCACTCTGTTCATCTTTCTCATGCTCCAAACTAAAACTTAATCACACTTTTATGCTTGCAACCTCCAATAAACTTTATCATATAGAATTTTGAAATGTTATTATGACTTTCCACTTTGAAAACCAGATAGGTGTATGTTTATAGCTTAAAATCTCTCATATAAGCTCCATGTGGGATCATGAGTGGGTGAAAGGAGCTTGAGGATTGAGTCATGGAT
>JARHVA010003063.1:732500-805000 GCA_037957365.1 Torreya grandis | reverse complement strand
AATTCCTCACATCATTTATAATTGATTCATAGTGATGTTGTAGGACATATTGAAGTTACATATATTAATGGTTATTTATAATATATTATATATATATATATATATATATATATATATATATATATATATAATCATATAACAATTATTTGGTCTTATTTTATAAATAAAAAATGTGTTTTACCATAGATATACATGGATTCATTTATATTTATGTATTTTTTTATTGTAATGATAGCCATATTGTTATATATATATATATATATACATTTGGTGTAAGTTTTATCACTTGGATCAACAAAAAGAAACCTACTATCTCTATCTCTTCTAATAAAGTAGAGTACAAAATTGCTATGGAATTTGATAAATAAGTTGTGTGGATATGAAGGTTGTTAGGATAAATTCATTTGGATGTCTCTCATAGTACCAAACTTCATTTTCATATCCAAATTTGTATAGCTCTCATGAAAAATATTGTACATCACCAGCAAACTAAACATATTGAATTTCATGTGTATTTTATTTGAGATAAAGTCTTTAATTATGATACTAATATGTAATTTTATCCAATGGATGAACAAGTGGTAGATATCTTTAAAAAAAAACTTGGTTCTACTAATTTTTGGTAGTTTCTTGAAATGTTAGGCCTCTTAGAGTTTATATTGATGGGGAGTGTCCATAACAAAGTCACTTCCTAAAGACTATGCATTCTTTCTTCTTGTCTATAACTATCATTGTAAAACATTGTAAACTCTATGTTAAATTTATGTATTATTTGTAAAATTTATGTGGAAGTTTTAATTTTTTACCCCAATACATAAAATCAAACTTTTTAATGGATTTATGTATGTTGTAAAAGGATCCAAATATTATTAGTTGATTATTCAAAAATAATTGTGATATGTAATCTTGTGATCATGATAGCCTAGACTTAATTTAAAAAGTAGTTTACGGATAATAATTCATTTTCTCTAAAAATTTCATGTTTGACATGATGATGGTTTTTAAATACTTCAATTTTATACATATTATAATTCATTTATTAAGGTGACTATGGCATTATCCCTAGTTAGCATTAAGGGGGAATGTTAGAACATTTAAATAAAAATTAAGATTGTTTAGACCCTTAGTCTACTTTGGTGTTTAATTAGATAATAATAATTTATTATTTATTAACACGAGATGAAAATCTCATCTAAATAAATAATAAAATATAAATGTTTATTACTTACCAATTTATTTTAAATGAGTCTCAGAATTGATGGACCTATTGGTTACAGTGGTCACCTCCCTTCAAACTTATTATAAATAAGGTTTTACTCCTATTTTTATTTACATAAGTTAACTCGAGAAACTTGTTAACTTGGTGAATTGATATTTTTTTGTGGTAAATATGTTGCAAATAATTTTTGAATATTGACAGAGGGGAAGTGAGAAGAAAAAGGTTGTGTATTAGGGTCAATGGTTTCTCAATTATATGAATATCAATATTTATGGGGTTTTTACCTATTGGATGTTTTCCCACATAAATAAATGTATCATGTGTTCATTTATCTGATTGTTATAATACATGTATATAGAAAGGTTTCCATTTGGTTCATCCTTGCGATCATGTTGTTTTTAAGTGCAAGTTTCTTTATTTAAAAAGTAAAAATATGGGTAAAAATATAAAGAGAGAAAGGCTTAAGAATTTTGAAATTATAAAGCAATAAATTCATAAGAATAAATATTAATTAAGACAAATATTATATCCCTTAGAGGATGAGATACATGAATTTTAATATTGATTGATGTTCCATGGAGAATATCTCATGGGAACCAATCAAAAGTTAAGACTTGAGTTTCAATCCAATGAAAATATTTTCAAAAGGTTACATAATGGTGAAGGAGTGGAGATAAAGAATATTATACCATGAAAAGGATACCATCCTCTACCATAGATGCATAAACCATGATTGAGGTATGCAAAGTATGTAATTCACCATGTTCTTTTTCTTCCCATCAAGATGTAGGTGTTTCTTCTAGTGAACTGTAGAAGCATACTCAAGGTATTGGATAAAAGCTTCAAAAAATATGTATTTTAATTGAAACTACCTTTGTTTAAATGTACAAGGAATGAATAATCCCATACAGGTTGAATAAATACATTTTTATGCAAGTTTGGGATATGTTAGTGCTGATGAAGAAGTTGGAGAATACTCTAAGACATAAGAATTGAGAAACACTTCTAAGATAAAATAACCTAAAACACTTGTTTAAGTGTTTCAAATTATTTCCAAAAGGTGTCCAATAATTTCCATGATGTATAAAAGAGTGTTCACGAGGTGTCAAGGTTGCTAGCTATATAATGACAAAGTGTGCTTTATTAGTCATGCATGGATCTTCAGCGTTTGGTTAGATTAGTAGGTTGATGGATTACATTGATGATTTTTTATTTTTATAGATGTATTATGGGGTTTCAAAATTTATTTGAGTGATTTTTGAAGAGAAAGGTTTCCATTTCGTTCATCCTTGTGGTCATCTAGCTTTTAAGTGCAAGATTCTTTGTTTCAAAACTAAAAATATGGGTAAAAATATAAAGAGAGAAAGGATTAAGGATGTTGAAAGTATAAACAATTAAATTCAT
The DNA here is from genome assembly GCA_037957365.1 of Torreya grandis. Taxonomy (NCBI): domain Eukaryota; kingdom Viridiplantae; phylum Streptophyta; class Pinopsida; order Cupressales; family Taxaceae; genus Torreya; species Torreya grandis. Next base: position 802,377 of record JARHVA010003063.1, on the reverse strand, counting down.
AAGGATAAATATTAATTAATACAAATATTATATCCCTTATAGGATGAGATACATGATTTTTAATATTGATTGATTTTCCATGGAGAATATCTCATGGGAACCAATCAAAAGTTAAGACTTGAGATTCAATCCAAGGAATATATTTTTATAATTTTCCATAATGGTAAGGAGTGGATATAAATAATATTATACCATTCAAAGAATACCATCCTCTACCATATATGCGTAAACCATGATTGAGGTTTGTAAAGTAAGTAATTTATCGTGTTATTTTTCTTCCCATCAAGATGTAGATGTTTATTCTAGTGAATTTTAGAAGCACAGTCAGGGTATTGGATACAAGCTTAAAAGAATATGTATTTGAAGGTAAATTACCTTATTTTAAGTGTACAAGGAATGACTAATCCCATATAGGTTCAGTAAATACATTTTAATGCAAGTTTGGGATATGTTAGTGGTGATAAAGAAGTTGGAGAATACTCTAAAACATAAAAAATGAAAAACACTTCTAAGAGAAAATAGCCTAAGACACTTATTTAAGTGTTTTAAATGATGTCGTCAAGGTGTCCAACAATTTCCATGATGTATCAAAGAGTATTCATGAGGTGTCAAGGTTGCTAGCTACATAATGACAAAGTGTGCTTTAGTAGTCATGCATGGATCTTCAACATTTGGTTAGATAAGTAGGTTGATGGATGATGTTGATGACTTGGTCATGTTATATATTTCATATGGTGTTTAAAAATTTATTTGAGTGATTTTTTAAGAGAAAGGTTTCCATTTGGTTCATCATTGTGGTCATCTAGTTCTTAAGTGCAAGTTTCTTTGTTTCAAAAGTAAAAATATGGGTAAAAATATAAAGAGAAAAAGGCTTAAGGAGGTTGAAATTATAAAACAATAAATTCATAAGGATAAATATGAATTAAGACAAATATTATGTCCCTTATAGGATGAAATACATGATTTTTAAGATTGATTGACGTTCCATGGAGAATATCTCATGGGAACCAATCAAAAGTTAAGACTTGATTTTCAATCCAACAAATATATTTTGAAAATGTTACATAATGGTAATGAGTGCAGATAAAGAATATTATACCATGAAAATGATACCATCCTCTACCATAGATGTATAAACCATGATTGAGTTATGCAAAGTAAGTAATTCACCATGTTTTTTTTCTTCCCATCAAGATGTAGATGTTTCTTCTAGTGAATTTTAGAAGCATACTCAGGGTATTGGATAAAAGATTAAAAAAATATGTATTTTAATGTAAATTACATTATTTTAAATGTAAAAGGAATGACTAATCCCATATAGGTTGAGTAAATACATTTTTATGCAAGTTTGGGATATGTTAGTGGTGATAAAGAAGTTGGAGAATACTTTAAGACATAAGAATTGAGAAACACATCTAAGAGAAAATGACCTAAGACACTTGTTTAAGTGTTGTAAATTATGGCCCCAAGGTGTCCAATAATGTACATGATGTATCAAAGAGTGTTCATGAGGTGTCAAGGTTGCTAGCTATATAATGACAAAGTGTGTTTTAGTAGTCATGCATGGATCTTTAACATTTGGTTAGATAAGTAGGTTGATGGATGTTGTTGATTATTTGGTAATTTTATAAATGTATTATGGGGTTTAAAAATTTATTTGAGTGATTTTTGAAGATAAATATTTCCATTTGGTTTATCTTTGTGGGTATCTAGTTTTTAAGTGCAAGTTTCTTTGTTTCAAAAGTAATAATATGGGTAAAAATATAAAGAGAGAAAGGCTTAAGGAGGTTGAAATTATAAACCAATAAATTCATAAGGAGAAATATGAATTAATACAAATTTTACATCCCTTATAGGATTAGATACATTATTTTAAGATTGATTGATGTTCCATGGAGAATATCTCATGGGAACCAATCAAAAGTTAAGACTTGAATTTCAATCCATGGAATATATTTTAAAAATGTTCCATAATGGTGAAGGAGTGGAGATAACTAATATTATACCATGAAAAGGATACCATCCTCTACCATATAATCATAAACCATGATTGATGTATGCAAAGTAAGTAATTCACCATGTTCTTTTTCTTCCCATCAAGATGTAGATGTGTCTTCTAGAGAATTTTAGAAGCATACTCAAGGTATTGGATTAAAGCTTAAAAAAATGTGTATTTTAATGGAAAGTACCATAGTTTAAATTTAAAATTAATTAATAATCCCATATAGGTTGATTAAATACATTTTTATGTAAGTTTGGGATATGTTAGTGGCAATAAAGATGTTGGAGAATACTCTAAGACATAAGAATTAAGAAACACTTCTAAGAGAAAATAACCTAAGACACTTGTTTAAGTGTTGTAAATGATGTACCAAAGGTGTCAAATAATTTCCATGATTTATAAAATATTTTTCATGAGGTTTCAAGGCTTTTATCTATATAATGACAAAGTGTGCTTTAGTAGTCATGCATGGATCTTCAACATTTGGTTAGATAAGTAGGTTAATGGATGATGTTGATGATTTGGTCATGTTATAGATGTATTATGGGGTTTAAAAATTTATTTCAGTGATTTTTTAAGAGAAATGTTTCCATTTGGCTCATCCTTGTCGTCATATAGGCCTAATTGGTCTTTTTTCAAATTAGGGTAAATAAGCAAATTGATGACATCAACATTCACACATGTCAAGGTGTCAGAAGAAAATGGTCATATTGATTTGTTTAGGTTTGTGCCTAGATCATTTTTTTTAAATTTAATATATTTAAATTGTGTATATAAAAATTTATGTTAGTTAAAAGTTGGTCTCCTATGAATATTTCTCTATTTTCCATACTTGGACAAATTTGCATTAAAAAGTGACTGTTGGAATTCAAATATTTGAATTTACAAAGGAAAACTAGTCTTTATTATTTTGGATATAAATTTTGATGGAGAATTAATTTTATGGTGGTATAAAATAAAATTGGTATATAAATTCAATTCCAATCTAGGAAAAATAATTTGAAGGTTTGAATGTTAGTAAAACTACATTTATTGTAATCCAAAGTTGACTAAGGGTTTGATCATCTTCTGCAAGTAACCTGAGAAGGATGATTGTGTTTTTATCAATAGTGTTTGGATGTTTCAAGATGAATTATATATTATAGATTTTCTTATTCTCCATAAATATTATTTCTATGTATTTTTGAGGTTTTACCAATCCATCTTTAGTATGAACAATTGCTTATAAGTTGACTTTTGATTCATTCATGGAGTTTTCATATACAAGGCAAAAGTTTAATAGTTTTTTCATATGAAGAGATGATTAGGGATGAATTTAATCATTTTATGGTGTCTTAAGGTTAATTTTTCATGGACCTATATAATTTAGAGAGGTCTTGTGTTCCTAGTTTTTCTTAGTCATGATAAAAGGGCAAATATGTCTCTATGGACCTAAAAGGGCTTCTTAAGCCTAATTTGAAAGGTTTTAGATCTTAAGGGGGGTATATAAAATATATGAATGACCTATAGAGGTGGTATTAATAATATTCTGTGTCTAATATTATCCTTAAGGATTAATGAAATTTTGGTGGTTAAATAAGAAGGTGATGATCATGTAGACTCTATAACGACCAAGATCAAAGGTGAAGGTTTCTAGAGTTGTTATGTGAAGGATAGTGAATTGTGAGTGTGCTTGGTGGATGGATTCATAAGAAGAGTAGTTTTAAGAATGTTTTTATGACCTATAAGTCACATTTATAATTTTATAACAATTTTATTATAGGTTTGAAGATTGAACATGAGCAAAGAAGTATAGAGTGACTCAGAAAGGGTGTTTTGGATACATTGATTGTGTGTGAAGACTTGATAAAGTGTGAATGGTTGAAGATAGGTGTTATACAATTTTTCTCCATTATATTGAAAGGAAATTAGAGTTTTGGATATATTTATATCATAGGTGTTGTGTGGGTGCTCAACATATAAGATAAGTTGGTGCTTGTTCATGCTTAGTGGTGGGTACTCATTTTGAAGTGGGTGCTTCAATAAAGGTTTTTTGTTTTTCATCATCTTATAGGATAAGTATTCCATGTGTTTATAGGCTTGATAATGGGTTTTATTCTCCCCGAGGGTTTCCCACATAATTCATATGTTGTGTGTTTGATCCTACATTATCTTCCTTGTTCATTATAATGAATATTTTATATGGTTCATGAATATATGTGTTGAATAGTTAAGAATTGAAATAATTGGAATTGAAGTTGAATTATCTTGCATCACTGATTCACCTCCTCTCTCAATGATTATACATCTAAAAAATTAATATCAAAGTCATACTTTATTTGCATGTTTAACCACTTGAAGTTGATCATAGTTAAAATGCATGATAAATAGGTTCAAACATATCTTCAAGGTGAACTAGTATGTGCCTTATTAGTGATCAAATGTCTATTTGAAGAGAATGAAAGATTGAATAACTAGAAAGGATGTAAAAATTTAGACCTAACTTTTTCTATATGTTATGAGATGAATGCAAGGATTGGTAATGTGAAGACACAATAGGCATAATAAAAATAACAATAAAAATTTTGTAGGATATGATGGATAAAGGCTTGAATCATTTGGAAGGTAAAGCTATGGCATAAATAGATGTGATTTTATCTAAAGACAAGCATATTTATAGATATATCAAATAATTTAAAGATGATAAATATTGTGTTAATAATGCTAAACTAAAAGGGATGACTAAAAAATATAGTTATGTCTTCAATGGATATTGTTACACTTGTAATGAATATGGTCACAAATATATGGACTGCACTTTCTCTTCAAAGAGTATAAATGAGATTTTATGTTATAACTACAATCAAAAGGGACATATAGCCAAGTAATTCAAGAGGGCCTATTGTAAAAAGGGCATTCAAGTCATTGACATCACAAAATGGTTCAGAGAATACAAATCCAAGGTTTAATAAAAGAAGCAAGATTCAAATATTTCACCAAAAGAAGAGTCAATGTTTATTCAAACTACTTGAATACTCAAAAGGATGAAAAAAATAAATGGTACATAGATAGTGGATGCTCAAGTCATATTATAGGAGACAAGAGCAATTTTATCTCTCTCAAGAAGCATAATTCAAGTTTAGTAATATTTGGTGACAACAATTCTACTAACATAATTGGGAAAGGTTCTCTATGTTTGGATAATGGTCACACTAGAACTGAAAATATACTATATGTATAAGGTTTGAAACAAAATATTCTAAGTGCTGGTCAAATGTGTAAACAAATAAATTTTCTAAATTTTCATGATAATGGGTGTGAAGTGAGAAGATCCAAGTCTACAAAATTAGTTGCAAATAATCACAATGAAACCAACAACTTGTATGTGCTCCATGATCTAATAGAGAGGAGTGCTTCATGAATTAATTAGAGGAAAGTTTGCTTTGGCATAGAAGACTTTGAAATTTGAACTTTGATAATTTGGTGAGGATCAGTTCAAAATATATTCTAGTGAGGAATATGCCGAAAATCACTAATATTCCTCATACTGTTTGCAAGACATGCTTTCATGGAAAGCAAACCAAAAGAAGATATAAATCTAAGGAAAATTCCACAATAGTACCATTGGAGTTGATCCACACTGACCTATGTGGACCTAAAAGAACCTAAGGTATTCAAGGTAACAAATATTTCATGATATTAATTTATGAATTTACTAGGATGACTTGGATATATTTCCTTAAAGAGAAATCAAAATATTTTGCAAGGTTTAAATAATTCAAAGATCTTGTTGAAAATAAAAAAGGATCAAAAATCAACTGTGTGAGATTAGATAGAGGAGGTGAGTTTTGTTCTTATGATTTTTATAAGTTTTTAGAGGAAAAATGGATTAAAAGACAACATTCTGCTATTAGAACACCCCAATTGAATGGTGTAATTGAGAGGAAAAATAGAACAATCCAAGAGATGAGTAAAACCATGATTAAAGATTCAAAACTATCATATGGTTTTTAGGAAGAGGCTTATAATACATCAATTTAAATATTAAATATATTCCAAGTGAGATTAAATGGAAATAAGACTCCATATGAGCTATGGAAGAATATGGAAGCTAGTCCTAAGCATTTTAGAGTGTTTGGAAGGAAGTGTTTTATCAAGAGGGATGAAGAAAATTTTGTTAAATTGGACTCAAGGTCTAGTGAGGGCATCTTCTTGGGTTATTATTATTTATGTTATACTTAAATATTTTTCAATAAGAGACTACATAATGTTATTTAAAGTTTAATGTGAGAGTTGAAGAAGTAGGTGAAATCAAGAATCCTAACTTGCATACAGATGGAACCATAGAGAATCTTAATTCAAATAGTTAAGGCATATATGATCAATCAAATGAAGAAGAATAAGTAAGATAGGATACTAAAGCTACATCTATAAGAATACAACAGTATCATCAAGTTTCCTAAGTAATTGGAGATGTGAATGCAAGTCTATAGACTAGAAGGAGAATGTTAATCAATCAAAATGAACAAGACACAACTCTGATATCCAAGGTTGAACCCAAAACATTCTTGGAAGCTAGTAAAGATGAAATTTGGACATGTGGAATTGATGACGAACTTGATCAAATAGTAAATAATGAAACATGGGATTTGGTAACAAGGCCAAAATACAAAAATCTGATAGGAACTAAATCAGTGTTAAAAAATAAGATGAATGTGAAAGAAGAGGTCATAATAAATAAGGCTAGATATGTCTATAAAAGATATTCTCAAGTTAAAGGAATAGATTTTGATGAGACATTTTATCCTATGGTAAGAATGAAAGATATTAGACTCTTCTTTTCATATTCAAGCTTCAAAGGTTTCAAAGTTTACCAAATAAATGTGAAATATACATTATTGAATGAAATATTAGATGAAGTCTATATTGAGATACCTAAAGGATTTTTTAATGAAAATCAATCAGGATAATGTTTGTAAATGAAATAAAGCCTTATGTGGTCTTAAACAAGCTCTTAGATCTTGGTATGATAGGATAGACAATTATTTATTGAGCCAAGGCTTTAAAAGAGGGGTCGTTGATAGTAATTTGTATATTAAGAAATATGTGTAGACACCGCAAACGTGTCTGCACCTTGGTTCTCCCCCTTGTTCGCCTTAAACCCCTATCCTAACCCTTGGCCTTAGTCCCCTCCATTCATTTGATTAAAATAACTTAAATATTTTAATTAAGTGGCCCTCTTTCCACCTCACCCTTGCCACCTTGGATCCTCCCTTGAATCCCTCCACCTTCCCCCTAGCATTTATTATGCCAAATCTCCTCATTATCTTCCCCCCACGCCCATTTAAGCATCCTCGTGACCGTTCTTCCCACAACCCCTCGCCCGGTGGCGTACAAGAATGGGCAGAGGCTATTTTTAGTCTCTGTCCCCATTCTGCCACCGCTGACATCGGCGATCCTTCGGCCGACGTCGGCGAAACTGCCAGCATCAGCAGCCTTCATTACCCTTTTCTGCATCCGTTGCAGCCCCTGGACCCTTGAGCTCGCAAACAGAATTCTCTTGGCATTTTGGCATTCATCTCTTCTCTGTCTAGACCTCATGCAACAGCAGCAATAGGTGCAAAGGCTCTAGATCAGGAATCTCTTCTTGCAACAAGCCTTCTGTGGCTCCAACAACAGCTCTCCCACTCTTCATTCGGCAAACAAAAAGGTAAGCACAGTCTGTTATTTCATTTCATCTCATTTCTTTAGCTTCCAATTATCTGGTATATCTGCTATTTCCTGCTCCCTCTATTCTTCCCCCTGAGAGGCTGAAAAGCCTTCTCAGGCCCTGTCCTCTGTGCATCTTCCTCTCACACTGTCCCCTTTTCTATACAATCCCAGACAACTTCCTCATCCCCCTATCAACAAAGACCCTATACAGGGCACCCAACCAGACCTAGACCATTCTCCAAACCATTCAAGCACGTCCATAAACTCTGTCTCTGACCCGTCCACAGTCCAGAAACCAAACCAGACCCGACTACAGGCCACAACCTCGATCGACGCCGATCACTTCCCCAACCGACATCGGCAGGATAACCGACGTCGGCAGATCAGCTAACCGATGCCGACGACATTTCCGACCTCGGCGACTGTCATCAGCCTGACAACTCCTTCAGGTAATCATTTTGTCTTTTCTTTCCTTTCTAATTTGTTCATCATTTTTGTATTCTAGCATTCTGTATTTCCTTGGTCTTTTATCTGTCTATTATCAGTGGGTTGACCTCCCTTGAGGAAGTTTTCAGACTTCCGGGAATAAGCTTTTGCTTGGCAACCCACTGCCTATCCATCTAACATTTTCTTGTCTAAGTTCCTTTTCTTTGCAGGTGTCATTCCTCCACAGCCAAAGAGGGGTGCTCACAAGCGTCTGGATTTACGGTGCGTAGTCTTTATCTAGGTACTTCTAGCCTTGTCCATTTCTTTAGTTTCTTTATTCATCTTTTGAATGTAGAAAGCGAATTAGCGATAGAAACATTCTGCCACGCTCGGTGGGACCCTAGGTTCCTCCTGGGTTCCTTTTCTTCTTCATTCATTTAGGAGCATTAGGTTCTTACCTTTTCTCCTCCTTCTTTTCTTCTCAATGACACTATAAGCAGGACTAAAACGAATCTTTCTTCCTTGCATTTCTAGACTAGTCTAAACATCATACTCTCAACCCTTTCTCAAACTTGTCTTCATAACAAACATCACATTTCGACTTGGGCATTAAAACACTTTGCATTCATCTCTGCTTGTGCTTGTATCTTCTTAGTCCACATCTAGTAACTTAAATCCGCATATTGAATAAATCGTAGACACTTGATGTTACACTACCTGACCACATGCACTAAAACAAACATAAAACTTACCTGAGACAAGGCCCGACTGGGATTTCATCCCCCAGCAGATACCTTACCCGTCCCGGTGACCCTACTTGGATTTCATCACCAAGGGGGAAGCCCACTCCGTTCTCTGGTGGAGGATAAACTCTAGGCGAGGTATATCTTGGCTAAGCGAGACCAGCTAACCACTGGAATCGTGAAGTGAGGGGAGCTTGCTCCTTAGCACCAGGCCACGTACCAGACCTAACACAGACTTTGAGCACCTAAAACAAGACCCGAAACCATCTCTAGACTACTTCTTCTAGGACCTTCTTGACAGCCAATCTCCCCAAACATTCATCTAAGGCATAAGCCACAAGCTTCTAAAGTTAATTCCTAGGATTTATCGCTTAGGCTTGTCTGTCTCTCTCAGTTCTTTTCTTATCATCTATTTGTTTGAGTGAGTAAGGATGCTTTCTTCATTGTTTTTCCAAATAATCTCAAAATCTTTTTATTCTCTGGAAGACACAGTCACCAGCATCGGTTCTGTCACCGACGTCGACTTTCTTACCTTACCGACATCGATTATCTGACCGACGTTAGCTATCTTCCTTACCGACATCGGTTTTTCAACCGACGTCGGTCTCTGTCACTATCCTTTTTTTTCAAAACTAGCAGCCTAAAACTTGTCCATTCTCTATCAAAAACTCCATTCTGGTTTTCTGAGACTGCAAGAACACAGTTTTTGGAACCAAGACTCTCTTCTTAACCACTTTAGACAACAACCACTTCCGTCTACCCCGTCCCTAACCAGTCCTATCATGGAGTTCCACTCGGAGACTGAAAGAACTCCTACAGGACCGATCCCGACCCCAACCCCGACTCAAATTCCCATCATCCCTGAAGGGGACCAAGATTTCGAGAGATTCTTGGACCTCAATGCCGCAGCCCTCCAAAACTATCTCGCGAGAAACCCAACGAGAGACCTTTCGGGTGACATGGCGACGACATCCACACCATTCACCACCCAACCCTTTATGACTCAGCCTTTCGCCTCAACTATTAACCCAACCATGGCCAATACGCAAAGTTTGGCCTCCCCGCCTATTTTTAGACCGACCTTCATCGGGGTTCCATTACCCCCTCAACTACCTGCAATTCAACCAAGTTCTACATCATATCAGAACTTGATTGTCTCGACCCCTCATACTCTTGCGCCCACAAATGTAGGCGTGCCAACCTATCTTTCTACCAGTGCCACCATTCAACCACCTTTGGCGGTGCCCAGTCAACTTATACCTTCGACCTTCATAATGCAACCACCTTTAGCCTCCACTTCTACCCCTGCGACTAGTCATCCATACGTTGTACAACCGACTACGTCGCACGCCTCCTCTAGCCTCTTCCAAGCACCTTACAACTTAGGGGGCGCTCAACCCGCCAATCTGTTAGCAGATCTTATCAAGGTGCTGATGGATAAAATGTCCAGTCTTGAAGCCTCCATTTCTGGTTCAAGCAATACTTTGTCATATGAGCAAATTTGCAATGAGCCCATCCATCCTTCCGTCCCCATTCGACCATACCCTAACCATTGGGAGCTTCCTAAATTCACTCGCTTTCAGAGTAAGGAAGACCCACAACAACATCTACGGGCATTTAGACATGCCTGTTATCTTATTGCCCATGACGATGCGTTGATTTTACGCACGTTCCCTATGTCACTTTCTGGCCCAGCCCTTGACTGGTATAGTTCTCTTGCCAGACACTCTATCTTTTCATTCATTCAACTCACCCAACTATTTCTTGACCATTTCTCAATCAACATCACCAAACAAGTCTCAATCACAGACCTTTACTCCATCAGGCAATTTGACGATGAATCAATTGTCGACTTTGTCACTCATTAGAGAGGTCTGATCAACCAGCTCTCCTTCTCTTTGCCTCAACCCGAGCTCATCGAGCTCTTCTCTCGAGCATGTGCCAGACACATCTCTTCTACCTTGTGGATTCAGACATTCCGCACTTTTGATGAAGCTTTCATCATGGCTCGAAAGCTCAAACTCCGCGCCCTTGAAGAAGATAAGTTCAAATTGCGTCATACCAACGCAAAATCTACTGGCCATTCTTCTTCTAGACCTTCTTCTTCTGCCAATTCCGAATCTAAAGGAGTGGCCAATACTATGGTCGTTAGATCACCATCCTCGACAAAAACTAATTAGTCCCAACCTTCAACATCTCCAAGCATCACCAAACAATTCCAACAATGGTACATTCAGCGTTCTTATACTCCACTTGGAGAACCATACACTTCCATTTTGGAAAAACTACTCAAGCAGGGGGTCCTCAATCTCCCTCCAATCTGACCACCTCAATTTGACCCTTCAAAAGCCATCCCTACATGGTATAGGGAGGCCGACTTCTGTCCCTTTCATCGCGTCCAAGGCCATGACATCGACAACTGCCGAACCTTCAAAAACATCGTCCAAGACATGATCGACAAGGGGGATCTTATTTTAGATAACCCGAACGCCCCACCCAATCAACATATCGACATTTTCAAACACCCATTTCCGAACCATCCACCTACTCAAAACAACATCCAGACTTTGACCAATGACCCTCAAGACCATGACATTCACATGATTAGCACTATCTTGCCTCTTGTCCTTGACCAACCTCTTCCATTAAAGGATGAAGAACCTTCTTCTACTACTAGTCCTCCATCTACCTCTCTTGTATTGGAAGACGCTTTGACCACATCAACGCCATTAAGCCCACCTTCATCTGAAGACCCTACCTTGCTTACTCCTCAACTACAAGTAGAAGGCACGATCATCCATGCCCTCTGCCCACTTGGGGAGCCGCCCTCTCTTATTTCTTCTCCACCAAGAGAAGAACCAGTCTCTCCACCCATTTCAACTGAGGAAGACCCAGTCACGGTTTCCTCTTGCCCTTTGCATGAGATTTCTACATCTCACTCACCTTCGTCCACATCTAAACCCAAACTTACATCTAACCTCGCCTCACACAATAGTGGCCCTCGACCCAAACACACGAAAACTACTAGACCTCATCAGAGGACTCCTCCTCCACCTTCGTCATTACCTTCAATCTTGGGCCCGTATCCATCCACTTTAATAAGAGTGCTTCCCACTCCCATCCTTCACAGAGGCAGGTCGCCTCCATTACTCCCTCAACCCATCAGACATATACCTCCTTCAAACCATCGACCTATACCTCCTTCGCCTCCCAAACCAACGTCACCAACCCTCACTACAATAAAACATCCAGACCCGTTAGCAGGTTCATATGCCTTGCTCTTACGGCACTTGTTGCAGTCCTCTCGCCTCAATCTCCTGCCTCTTAGACCATATCACTCTCTCGGACCAAAACCACCATGGTTCGATGACACTCGCATTTGTGCGTATCATCGCACGCCTGGGCATGACACGAAACATTTTCATGCCCTCAAGGTCGTCGTTCACCAATGTTTGGAGAATGACACCTCTCTTCTCGACCACGTTATCAACAAACCCTCAACACCACTCCGCCCATCACCTCTCAGATCAAAACCCTCTTGGTTCGACAACTCTACGTTCTGCCACTATCATCACATTCTGGGACATGACACTGAGTGTTGTTGCGCTCTCAAAGCTGTCACTCGTCAACACCAGAAAAAGGATTCCCTTCTCATCAAGGATCCTCTTGACCACCTCTTCAACAAAACATCAACCCCGACTCATGCCTCTCCAACCTCATCACCTAAATCAGGATCTCCATGCCAGACTGTGGTCCCTTTACCACCTTTGACCCCCTTATTCAACATTAACACCGTCCATCTGACCACTAAACCTCAACCGACCTTAACCAATCTTTCAAACATTCTCCCTACCCGTTGGGGGAATTCATCCTTCATCCAAACCTCGACCAACTCTTCAACCCAGTCTCTACCACATATCAATCACTCATCTCGACCAAGTGTCCATCGACCCAACCCCCGACCAATTATTCGACCAGTCTCAACCAAACTTCAACCAAATATCAATCAACCAGACCTTTTGACCAAACATTCAACCTTTTTCAACCAACCAACGACAATGCCAACCAACTTCACATCCATCAATCAACACCTGACCAATCTGGAAAGAGGCAAATTGGGGCAAGTTTGCTCCTAATTGACTTGGACCTTATCATAACATACAAGCATGGCCCAGGGTCTTATTAGACCTTAAACCCCTTTTTATGTCTTGCATCTTCGACCTTTCTTCTGCTAGTCGAGTATTCGTCCACTTGACACGTAACTTGAGCTCGTCCCTTGAACGACCCTCGTCCTCTTAATCCTCATTCCTTTCAACCCTATTTCCCTTTAACAAGTCCTCTATGACCCTTTTATGATGCATGGATGCTTTGTCCTAATAAAAGGGGAGTCCTTGAACTTCTACAGTCTTGTCCGTGACTCAAATTCCTATCAACAATCAATCAAGATGTCACAATATCCATGGTCACAAAGTCAAATTCAAAAAAATAGACTGCTCTCTCGAAGGACAGCTGTACTATCATTGCTTTAGCTAATAGACTGATCCCTCGAAGGACAGCTATTCAAACATTATATCAAGCAAAAATATAGACCACTCCCTCAAAGGATGGCTATGACTAAATATTGCTACAAACATCAACTTTTCTTAGAAGCTTCCCGCATTGATCAGCTTCGCAACATGACCACTACATTAAAAGACATCTCTATGTGGACTTCCCGCATCGATCAGTTCACCTTCAAAAAAAAAAAAAAAAAAGAGTCATGGACTTGGCTTGTAGTTGTCTCAAGGTCTCCTATAAAAAGGGGCACGGTTATTCCTGCTCTTAAACTGGGTTACCCTATCCTCCTCCTATTACTTGCTCAAGGGACTTCGAGCTCACTTTAATGTCAAAGTGATTCGATTACCGTTCTAACACCACACTGGTCAATGACGTAATGCATGAACGGGGCTTTGGTTCTAATAACCCCTATCTATGCTTCCTTTTTGCCTTTCATCTTTTCTCTACACTTTGGTCACATTTAACCACATCAATTGTCGGCTCATCCTTAACCAACCTCGACATTTTCAACATGACATCAGGCATCGCCTTGTCCTTTTCACATAGTTTCTATGGACACCAATACACATGGAAACTACCGACCAGACCCAATTTATGTTAAGCATAAACCAATACTTACTGAAGCATAAATAGACCTCCATTCATTTTTAGCATACATCCATCACGACTATGGAAACTTGCTAGGGATGAAAGACTCTCGACCAATTCTACAGAATACACCATCTGTAGCATCATTTTATCCTCATCTTACCCTCATCATTTCGACACTTGACCACATCCAATCATTGATCAATCAGACCTTTTGTCCGAACTACATTGGCCTAAGGCCCTATCACAAGGGCTATGTAGGTAGCACTCAGATCACATGACATTTTCTGAGGTTAGCTCGGTCACATCCTTCGTCCATCCATCCTCTTGACCAATGACCATTGGAGATCATGCGTATCTCCTTCGACCCTCGACCACTTCCAAGACACTGTTGCCTTGGTTGTTTTTGCATGTGTGCTACCTCACAGCTGGTTAGCAGAATTTTCTGCAGACTATTTTTGACCCTTCGCAAGTATAGGATCGCAAGCCGGTTGATCTGCACTACTTGTGACTTTTTCATGTCTCTGGGAGCACTTCCTAAGCCTGGGATACCTAGAACACGACGACCATTTGGAGCTTCAGCTTAGATTGAGTGACCCGATCAGCAGACGACTAAATGCTGGGGTCTGGTTACTTCAATTTTGGCACTCCTTGACCCTCGACATGCGACAATTTGACCCTACCTGTCCCGTGATGTGGTATACACGTAATCACAACTTTTGCAGTGTTTTCACTCACTTTTCATCTTTCTCATCCACCTTTTGTCAAATCAGCACCCGACATCAGGTTCCTTCCCTCGACTCCTGCTTTGAGGGGGAATACCTCATCCATACTTCGGGGCAATCCACGTCATCCTTTTCCTGGGGCAACCACCTCCTGTTTTTGTCTTGCAGTTCATCCAGAACAAACAACAAGACAAAAAGGGGCAAATGTAGACACCTAAAAAGTGTCTAACCCTTGGTCTTCCTCTCTCCCCTTGGTCCCTTGCCACTTTGACTATCCCTAACCTACCTAGGTCTTATTAATTGAAAATAATCATCTATTTTTAATTAATAAGTCCATTTTTCCCTCTCCTTGCCACCTCGCCACCCTAGGATACCCTCCTTGGATCCCCTTCATTCCCCACATGGCCATTTAATGCCTTAGACTCCCATTCCAATCTCTTCACTCGTCCATTTAACCTCCATCGACCGTTTCATCCTTCCATTCATTTGACCTGGCGGCTGGAAAATGGATAGAAGGCTATTTTTAGCCTTTCTCTGGCCTTTTAGCCGCCGACGTCGGTCAGCCTTCGGCCGACGTCGGTGATATTGCCGGCGTCGGCATCTTTCATAATAGCTTCTTCACCGTTATCTCTTCTCTCTTGGCTCTTCTTCGCTCCCTGCGTCTCTTCTCTAGCATCCTGACTCTTGAATCTTTGCATCAGACCCTTGTATCCGTCCTTTCACTGATCTCTCTACCAATCAATATCACTCTCTCCCTCAGGTACACAGCAAGCTTCTGCGAGTGAACAACAGGGATTCTTCATCAGCAACAGGTCTTCAACAAGCGACAACAACAACAACAGAAACCAGTAGGCACAGGTATGTTGCACTCTGTTTGTCTTCTTTATGCTTTCTAGTCATTTCTAAACTAGATTTAGCACTTCTTTCCCTCAGTTCTGACTGTCACCCAGACCCGAATTCCTATCTCCCTGATTGGCTTCCTCTATCTCTTTGTCCCTTTCTATCCATTTGACTCTCCTGTACCTCTGCACAGACCCCCTGACTGCCTCAAATCAGACTCAGACCCATCCACAGACCATCCTTAAACAGACCACAGACCAAGCCCGGACCATCCACAGACCAGAACCTGCCCTGACCCGTCTGGAGGCCATTGCCCCGACCGACGCCGGTCATTACCCGACCGACGATGGCAACATAGCCGATGTCGGTAGACCCGACAACCGACGCCGGTGAGACCACCGACGCCGGCGACTGCAACCAGGCCGACAGCTTCTTCCAGGTAAGCCTTTGCTTTCTTTTCTCTTTCAGTTTGCTATCATTTCAGTCTATTTTAGCATTCTGTCATTTATCAGTCATTTATCTTTTATCAAAATAGTGGGTTAACCTCCCTTAAGGAAGTTCTCATACTTCTGGGAACAAGCTTTTGCTTGGCAACCCATCGCCTATCCATCTAACATTTTCTTGTCCAAGTTCCTTTTCTTTGCAGGTGTCATTCCTCCACAGCCAAAGAGGGGTGCTCACAAGCGTCTGGATTTATGATGCACAGTCTTTATCCAGGTACTTCTAGCCTTGTCCATTTCCTTAGTTTCTTTATTCATCTTTTGAATGTAGAAAGCGAATTAGCGATAGAAACAATATGGATCTCATCAATTACTAGTGGTAGTGTATGTTGATGACATAGTTTTTGTTTTTTACAATGTCAACATGAGTAGAGAGTTTACAGATGCTATGAAGATTAAATATGAAATTTCAATGTTGGGAGAACTTTATTTCTTCCTAAGATTGTAGATTAATCAACTTGATGTGGGGATATTCATTTCATCATCAACATATATTAAGGATATGCTAATAGAGTTTGATGTGTTAGATTGTAAACTAATGAGTACTCCAATAATCATAGGATGCAAGTTAAGTAAACAATATGACTCACCAAAGTTTGATCCAACATTGTATAGATTCATAATTGAAAGTCTTTTGTACTTTGCTACTTTTTGGCCTGACATCATGCAAATAATAGGCCTTGTAAGAACGTTTTAATATGATCCTATAGAATCTAAATTTAAATCAGTCAAAAGGATCTTAAGATATATCAAGATTACCATATAATATTGTTTATGGTATCCTACGAGCAAAGAATTCACTCTAAGAACTTGCACTAATGTAGATTGGGTAGGATGTTTGGATGAGAAGAGTACAAGTGGTGGTGTTTTATTAATGGGTGAATTCTTGGTATCATGGCTAATAAAAAAAAAACTCTATGTCTCTATCAACTACAAAAGCTAAGTATATAGTTGTTACTTCTTGCTGTAATCAATTAATATGGATAAAGCAAACCTTGGAAGACTATAAGGTAAGACAAAATGGACCTTATCCTATCTACTATCATAATACTACTAAAATTAGTATCTCTAAGAATCTTCTTATTCACTCAAAACTAATCACATTCCTATTACGTGTCATTTATTTAGATAACAAGTGAGTAATCAAAGTGTTAAGTTGGAATATGTGCCTACAAAATAACAACTTATAGATATTATGATTAAACCATTAAAAAAATCAACATTTAAATATCTAAGACAAAGTTTGGGAGTCATATAATTGTTTCTAAATCATTATAAAGTCATTATTTAAGGGGAAGAAACAATTTTATAAGCTTTCTCGAGAGATTGATGATAAAAATATTCAATAAACCCATTCATAGTCATTGGTCCTAAAAGCAAAATCTAGTCAAATTTTGATGCTTGGTTTAGAAGGTCAAATCATGAAGTATGAAGATAAGTTTGTTTTGGAGTATGTAGAGGATGTGTACAAGTGAAATTAATGTGGTTTCATGCATTGGATTGGTCACATGTACATTTTATGTTAATTTATTCCATTTGATAATTTGGTTAGTATTCATTGCTTAGTGTGTACTCTTCTTTCAAATTTGATGTTTTTGAGGTCTATGAAGATAACCAAGGGTAGAGGCCAGTTGGTTTTGGTGTGTCTACATGTAAGAAGTGATTTGGAGATGTTAGAAGGCTTCCATGTTCATTATAAGATGTTTAAGCATAGTGATTTTTGTGTACATAGGGTTTGAAGACATAGAATGACTGGTTATATGTGCCAAATGAGGAATGTTGAGTGTTTAAAATAACTGTGTTATCTCATTTAGGTTTGATCTAAGTGGTTTCAATATTTGAATATCTTTTGAAGGCAAGTTTAAGTTTTTTTAAGGCTCTTGAGTATGATAGTCTATGCATAAGAGCTAGAAGGCCAAAAATCATTTCATATTTCTATGGGTTACTAAAGGAATCTGACCTTAATATTTGATCTATAAGTGTGTATTGGTGACCTGAAGGTGTTGAAGAAGTTTTAGGATTTGGCATTGATAAAAGGTGGTAAGTTGACCAAATTTCTTTTTTATGCCTTAGTTTTTTTAACCATGTGAGTTGGTGACCTTTCCAAGGTAGTTGAGACTTGAGACTATTTAATCCATTTAAATGGTCAAAAGGGTGCTCAAAAAGGTTTTTATAGTCATCTGTAAGTGTGTAGTGTGTAGGGTGCATATGGAGGGATAATTAATAGGTTAGTTTATGAAGGATATATTATTCAGAGGAAGATTTGGATGATAATTATTGACATGCATGAGGGGTCATATTAGTGTACTCCATATATGAAATTAAAATCCATGAAATTTAATACACAAAAATTTATGGGATCTGCAATGCTTAGGTAGGACCACTATGCATCTAGGCAAGGCTAGTGTGAATAAATGAACATTTTGGTAATTTTATACATAACACAAAGGTATATTGTTCTCATATTATTTTTTAATTATTTTTTGAACATATTTCATGTTTTGAGTATGGCTTGAAACATCTATTGGTGATCATGGATCTGGCTTATGAGAGAGCACTTAAAGAATAACTATGATGATTCATCATTGTTAGAGATGGTGTGAAGGTACTCAAAGTGTCCCTAAGATTAAGAGACTTAGGTTGATTCCATATTAGTTTTATTAATAATTTATCACTCTAATTTGTTGATATTATGTGTTTATTCATCCTATAGTAGGGCATGGTAAAGATGGTGTGTTCTTAATGAGCAAGACTGTGAAGATCTAGTAAGAAATGGTATACACAATAATAAAGGGAGTTTATATCATAATTTAGAGGAGATCCATTATTTATTTTGGATTTTAATTTTTTTAAAAATTTATAGGTCTTTAGGATCAGCAATAGATCCCACCTTGTCATTGTGTCAAAGGGGGGGAAGTGTTTACAAAAGGAGAAAGAGTTTATGCCTATATTTGTGCTGGTGTTGACATCAATGACAAAGGGAAAGATTGTTAATTTTTTTAAAATGATGTGTCCAAGGTTTATAATAATGTATATGAGGTATAAAATAGTGTTCATTAGTTTTAAAGGTTGTTATCTAGATAATGACAAAGTGTGCTTCAGTAGTCATGTATGGATCTTAGGTGTTTCATTAGATAGGTAGGTTGATGGATGTTGTTGATCATGTGATCATGTTGAAGAGGTACTATGGGGTGTTAAAATAGATTTAATTTATTTTTTTAGTATAATATTTCCATTTGGTTAATCCTTGTGGTCATCTAGGCCCAATTGGTCTTTTGGCAAATTAGGCTAAGTGAGCAGATTAATGATGTCAACATTCACATGTATGAAAGTGTCAAAAGAAAGTGGTCACATAATTTTGTTATAGTTTATGCATAGATAAAATATTTCAAAGTTAAGATCTGGAAATAGTGTCTATAAACATTTATGGTATGGCAAATTTTATCTCCTAGGCATATTTAATTATTTTCCATACCTAGCCAAATTTGCACTAAAAAGTGACTGTTGGAATTCAAATATTTGAATTTACAAACGGAAATAAGTCCTCATTATTTTAGATAATTTTTTTTATTGAAAATAAAATTCATTGTGGTATAAAAATATAAGTGGTAGATAACTTTGAAGGTAATCCATGAAAAATAATTTAGAGGTTTTACTGTTAGTAAAATTGCATTTATTATGGTCCAAAGTTGACTAAGGGTTTGACCATCTTATGAAAGTACCCCAGGAAGGATGTATGTGTTTTTATTGATAGTTATTGGATGTTTTAAGATGAATTATCTATTTAAGATTTATTTATACTCCTAAAGTATGATCTCTATGGATTTTGGAGGTTTTACCAATCCATCTTTAGTATGAACAATTTCTTACAAGTTAACTTTTGATTCATTCATGGGGTTTTCATGTACAAGGAAAAGAATTGATAGGTTTTGAATATGTAGATTTGAGTAGGAATTAATTTAATAAATTAAAGGTGTCTATGGGGTAATTTTGTGTGGATGTATACTATTTAAAAGGAACTTGTGTTCCTAGTTATGCTCGATGAAGTGTTAAAAGGGTGAATAGGTCTCCACAGACCTAAAAGGGCTTCTTAGGACTAATTTGAAAGGTGTTAGAGCTTAAGATTGTATATCAAAGATATGGATTATATATAGAGGCATTATTTATCTTATTACATGTGTGGTATAATATTTAATGGTTAAGGAAACTTTTTTGGCCAACCAAGAAGGTGATGATCATGTAGACTCTATAAAGAGCAAGATCAAAGGTGAAGGTTTCTAGAGTTGTTATGCAAAGGATAGTGAAGTGTGAGTGTGCTTGGTGAAAATATTAATAATTGTATCAGGTTTATGATTTTTTCTATAGACTATAAGTCATATTTATTATTTTATAACAATGTTCTTGGAGGGTTGAATATTGAAGATGAGTGAAGAAGTATAGAGTGATCCAGAAGGGGTGTTTTCGATGAATCGCCTATGTGTGAAGACTTGAAAGAGTGTGAAGGGTTGAATAGAGGTGTTATAAATTTTTTATTAATAATATTGAAAGGAAATTAGAGCTATGGATATATTTATATCATAGGTCTTATGTGGGTGCTCAATGTATAGGACAAGTTACTTCTTGTTCATGCTTATGGGTGGGTGTTCCTTGTGATTTGGGTGATTCACTAAACATATCTATTTTTTACCATTTTACAGGATATTTACTCCATGTTTTTTCAATATTTAGAGTTGGTTTTATTCCCCATGTTGGTTTCACACATAATTCATGTGTTTTATGCTTGATCTTACATTATCTTCCTTATTCATTACCATGAATAGTTTATATGCTTCTTGAATGTATGTGTTGAATGGTTAAGAATTGAAATAATTGGAATTAAAGATATATTATATTGCATCATTAATTTACCTCACTCTTAGTTATTGTATATATAGTAACACTAACTATACAAAAAATAGCCCACACAAGGAGATGGTAGACCATCACTCCATGACATTGAGAGTGAGTGTTATCTTGAATTAAAAAAGGGACAACCTTTTAATCATCATAAAAACATATATAAATAATTAAAATCATCTCAAAATATATATGAACATGCCTAATGATGAGGTGACATATTTCCCTCTCATCATACTTTCATAAAGGACATCCCTAAAAGGTATGGAAATCAAAAGTATTCCAATGTTTACTTCAATTACAAGAAGAATGGGCATGTAATACATAAAAAAATGATATTAATATCCATGTTCATTTAGTGTAATGGATAACCATTGTGTGTCCATTTGTTTGAAGAGAAATTCCATCCAAAATAAGTCCATGCCATTCAATAGGAAGGAGAAAGGTTGTAAATACCACTCTTCAAGTTAAAATGTGGTTAATTGAAATAAGGGATTATTATCCAAGAAAATAGTAAAGAATTATTGATATTATTGTAATATGAGTGGCTATTGGTTTGAAAAGTGTTGGAATATTCATCCAAAACTTCATCCAAATATCTACAAGATTGAAATTATCCAAGCACCTACAAATAAGGAGGTATTTCAAACCCCTAAAAATAAATAGGTATCATATAAAAGAGTTGGTAAAGCACCAAAAATCCAATAGACATCCCATGAATAATCCTGCATATCCAACAAAGATCCTGTATACACATAATATTTTAAATTTTTTATCAAATATTATAAAAAATCTATTTATGTGGGAGCTTAGCTAGATAGGGGCAGGTGCTCTTAGTATAATGGGTGTTCCACTAAGGTCTCATGTTTAAAATAACTTATAGGACAAGTAGTCTATGTGTTTTTAGGCTTGAGAGTGGGTTTTATTACCCAAGAGGATTTAGCACATAGATCTTATGTTATGTGTGTGATATTGCTTTATCTATTGTTCATTGTTATGAATGGCTTGTTATTTAATGAATGCTTGTGTTAATTAATTAAGATTTTGAAAGGATTGGAATTAAATTTAGAATATCTTAGATCAATAATTCACCCCCCATTTATTGTACTTTTAAAAATTGGTATCATAGAAGGTCCTTTTTTAAAGGATTGACAACTTGAAGGTGATCCAAGGTACAATATGGGTAGCCATTAAATGCAAGGAGGATTTTACACTAAGCAAGAACCTATGTTCAATGATTCTAATTATGATTTTTTGAGTATGAGGATGAGGAATTGCATCATGTCCCTAGAGTTTGGCACTTGGAAATTTGTTGTGGATGGTTATTTTACACCAACTACTCTTCCATCTAGTGTCATAGATAAGAATTTGTTTGAGAGTAATTCTAAGGTAATGAATGATATTACTTGTAGTCTTTCAGAGATTGAAGACACCAAGGTAATCCATTTCATATCTATCAAGGAAATGTTGGATAAATTAAAGACTATTTATGAAATATATTTAAAGGTCAAGTTTGCAAAGTTATAGACTCATTGAATATTATTTGAGATTCTTAAGATGAAGGTATAATATTTTGTTGGATCTTTTCTGTAGAGAGTCGATGAGATTGTGAACATTATCATAGGTATTGGAGATAAGATTTAAGAAGCTAATATAGTACAAAAGGTATTAAGGTATCTCTATTTCAATTTTGATTCAAAAGTGTTTGCTATAGAAGAAAGTCATGATCTTACTTAGTTGAATATGGATGAATTGCGTAGTAACCTTACTACCTAGGAGATGAGAGTAAATGATGATATACCACCAAATGAGGAAGAAAAATTAAAGATAGAAATGAAGACAAATAAGAATTTTCGAGGTAAGAAACTTAATTAAGATGATATATCTGATATTGATGATGATGAACTAATTACTTTATTTACAAGGAAATTTAAAATAGGTTAAGACAAGTATAAGGGTAAACTACTGTTAAAATGCTTTAATTCTAGAGAGGTAGGATATTTTGCTCATAAGCTCCCTCATAAGCATAAGAATAATGATGATGAATATCATGGTGAAGGATAATATGTAGACAAAAAGACATTCAATTTTGATGAGAGGAAGAAAGGATTTAAACACTATGATAATAAGAAGTCCTTCAAGAACAAGAAGAGTCTCTACCCCAATAAAGATTACAACTCATCAGATAAGAGTGAAGATAGTGACTCAGAGTATGATCATGAAGATGATAGTCTTATTGAAGATAGAACCCTCTTCATGGCTAAGGAATAAAGTTTCTCATATCAAAATGAGTCTATTTGGAGTGATTTAGATGATGTGGATTGTGAGACTGAGTTGATGAATTACCTTAAGGAACTAACTATTGAAAATAATATAAATAATAAGATGAAGTCACAAATGAAGGACTATGAAGATAAATTTAGTGTGTATGAATCAAGAATGAATGAAGAAACCAAAGAGCATAGAGATATAGTCAAGAATCTAAATTGTCAATTAGAAATCATGTCTATAAGCCTAAAATCTAAAGAAGA
Organism: Torreya grandis; assembly: GCA_037957365.1. NCBI lineage: Eukaryota > Viridiplantae > Streptophyta > Pinopsida > Cupressales > Taxaceae > Torreya > Torreya grandis. The sequence continues at coordinate 778,878 of JARHVA010003063.1, read as the reverse complement.
TGAATGTTCAAGGCATGTAATTGAAATTGAGTAATTAAAATTTTAGTTAGAGAAGACATATATTAAGGTGAAGTCATTTGTGAGATTTGAAAAAATATCAAGTGATAAAGACAATATTTTGAGTATTCAAAAGTGTTGGGTGAATATTTTGTCAACTAGCTAACTGGTGAGAAAAATAGGTCTCTTCAACCACAACATAAGGGGATTGGTCATCCAAAGTTACAGTTTCACCACATCCAAAGGGGACAAATATCTCCTCTCATCAAGGGGAGGTTCCCTATAGGTATGAAGGCACTCTATGCTATATACATAAGCTGAAAATAACACTCAGTGGTAGGGTAAACCATCCATCTCTCTTTTTTTAGAGATGATTCTCATAGATCAAAGGATAAATCCTGGGTGATTGGTAAAGGTACTTCTCTTCTTTCAGAAGTAAAATTCAACCAAGAGCCAAATCCCTTTTTGGATAGTAGAAATCCTGGTGAAATGATAGAAGGCACTTCTCTTCTTTCAGAAGTGCTTACTCTTGCAAACAACAAGAATTTTTTTGGTAACAAGTGACAAGTAACTGGTAACAAAAAATAGAGTAACCAACAATCTAAGATATAGCACAAAGTCTCCACTTTGACTGCCCAAGAGTGAGATACAAAGAACGATGGGGGCACAAAGTCATCCCAAGGTCATTTACATAGAAAAAGAAAATAAACACACTAAAAACAATTATGACAACACAATGTCTAAAAGTAGCTAGCTTCAGGACACCTTCTTGATTACTTTCACTACTTTTGCTTGCCAAATTAAATAAACAAGAACACATTCAGAAGATAGACATAAGAACAATCTCCTAAGATGATACAAGATATAATAGCACAAAGTCTACAAGCACTTGCTCTCTCATTCAGATAAAATGATATGAACAACAATCTGAGCTCAAAGTCTCAGTATTTGCCTTTCAAATTGGGTAGAGTTTTGCTTCTGTATTCAAAGGATCTCATTTTCATAATGAGAGAAATTACAATGTATAATAACCAAGCAAATCTTGGCACTCTTTCCCATGAGATGGCCCATGCTGTAATCATTGCCTTCAATGCATTTTCAGTTTTGTTTGGAGAGATCATGCTTGGAACAATGCATTTCCTTAATTATGGCCTGCCCATTCATCTAATATGTCTCTTCTTGGGTTTGTATCATATGGTCTATCCCCTCTAACATCCACGCAGCTGTCCATTTTGTCTTTACTCCAAAGGAGACTAATATACCACATCTTCAATGTTTTCAAGCTTGAAAATCTATTTTATAAACTGTTCCAGCTACTGGAATAACTTCTATGTGGATATTTCCCTCTTTGTCTCTTATTTGTTTTGTCTTTTCCTAGAAACTGAGCCCTCAAGACTATATTCTTAGCTTTGCCAGCTCTTTCGACTCCTCCATCAATAGTTCTTCCCTTTGGTGTTTTCACCTTTAAATGCATTCAATCCTGTGCTCAAGCCTTCAAAGATCAAAGGCTATTTAATTTCCATGAATTTGATGTCTTCGGGCCCGTTGTTGTCTTTGACAATTCCTTCAATGGGCTTTTCTTCAGGATTTTCCTCCATACAAAAGTCTGAAGGAATTCTTTCAGAAATTACCTTAGTCATTTTCCCATGGAAAACACTTCTGAAAGAATTCTAATGGCTCTTTCACTTAATAATTTCCTTTGAATAAAAAGTGTGAAGGAAATGTTCCCTGTCAACCTTTGAACATATCTGAAGGAATTTTATCTTTCGGTTAGTCACTTGGTTCTTTCTTTAAGTTCTACACTTTATTTGAATTTCAATGGATATTCCCTTGCTTTAAATTTGATGTCTGCAGGGCTATCAATTATTACTAGCTACTTGAATTATGTTGAACCTTAAACCTTTGAACCCACTGAAAGTACATTGGTTCATTGGTTCATTCTATCTCTTTTGTTCCATTGCTTCATGGTTCAATCGCTTTCCTGCTCCTTGGTTAAACCATATGTTAAACCACCTATTTGCTACTTCTTTCCTTGACTGAGGTTGCATTTAAACCTTTGAGCCCATGAACCATTGAACTTTGAACTCTTTCAGTTTAGGGTTCAATTGGATCATTGGTTCATCCTTTGTCCGTCACTTCCTTGTTCTTTCTAAGCTCTTTGATATTTTTAAACCAAATGCATTGAACCATTTTTCAAAGCACTTAATTCATTAAACCCATTAAACCCTTTGAACCAAAATTTTCAATGGTTCAATGGTTCATTCCTTGCTTAGGAGCTTGCCGATTGAACTCTTTTGATTAAACCAAGGCGCTAAACCAATCCTGAAAATACTTGAGTGTTGGAAACTTGCTCTTTTGAAGGAATTTTCCTGTAGAAGCCTTTAAACCTATTGAACCTGCTAGTCCATTTACTAAAAGAGCTTGAAAAATGAGGAATTTAAAAGCTCAGAACAAATTTTGAGAAGGGATGAGATTATTTTGGTCTGTTGAACTAAAATAGTTCACATGTTGTCCCAAAAATGAGAAGTCTATTTTTGGGGACAACAGTTGGCTCCAATTGGGGAACTTCGTTTAGATGAGAACTTATAATTGTTGAGGGGAGCACAAAATAGAATCTATAGTGTCTTGAAGTGTGCCATTGGGCTACGGAGTCATGTAACCCAAAAAGAAAGGTTCCAAAAATGAAAATGAACAACACAAAGGAGAAACAAAAACTATACAAATGTATAGGTGAACTTATCTAGTACTTCAAGAATTGAAGTACTTTAGATGATACCCCCTAAGAGGTAGTGAAAATGGTGCTCTATCCTGATAAACAAACAAGAAGCCATTTTCTCCCCAGAATCAGTGATGGGTGAATGGAACTCTCCACCAAGAAACCAATTTTCTGTGTCTTCCTTTTGGTTTTCTCCTCTTGCCCCACAACAAGACTTGACTTTTAATTTGAAAAACATGAATCTTTGATCTCTTAGTAAAGAGTTCCTTTTCCTAATTTTGATGCATAGCAGCATGGTCCATTACCATAATTGGTTTCTCTTCTGGTTCAGTCCAGCACATGATTTGATTGTTCCCATTCAACACCTACCAATGATTGGCACTATCAAGCATACTTTGTGTTGTTTCGTCTGAACCAATTCCTTGATCATCACCTATATGATTTTCATATGCTAAATCATGAATGTCTTTAGTAGATATAAAATAATTACCCCTACCTGAAGACTCAAACAAAATTTGAGCTTCAGGCCTTGATATCTGAGTGACAACACATTTTTCCCCCTTCTCAGGAAGTAACCTCTGCATTACACCTTTCACAAGGATTCTTGCCTGAGACAAGTCCATGCTTAGTTCCCTTCCAACATCCTTGCAGAAGCTCCACCGAAGAAGAATTCCATATGATGCTGGGACATCAGCTAATAGGACAGTCATCTTGATTCTTTTGTCTGGGAACACTGTAAATGCAAATTGGGCATCCTTAATTTGTCCCAGTAGAGGCACTTATTTATTCTCCATGGAGAAACATCTCCCAAATGTCTTGGTCAGTGTGAGACCCAAAGATTTTGTGACTTTATCAGGAATGACATTGTTTGAATCCCTAGAATCAATGATGCAATTATTGAGCTGGTGACCATTTATCAACAAGTAAACATAGAAAAGATTTATTTTCCTAGGGGTAGCAGGAGGAGTAATGACAAGATTTCTTGGGATGGACATGTTCCTTAGGGGATCATGAGTTACTTTCTTAACCTCTTATCTTACAAGGATGGTTTGGTTCTTGACACATTAAACCAACTTGTCCAATTACTCAGGATTGGACTGCAGGAACTCAAATTCAGACATTTGATTTTTGGTTTTCTTTATGTGGTCAATGATGTCAAATGTCTATAATGAGCCAAGATTAGAGGATGGAAATTCATCCTTTTGATTTTTGGAAGGGGAAGTACTGGATTATGAATTTGAATTAGAAGGCATAGGGGTATTTCAGGTACTTACCTTTCTTACAATCACCAGGTCCTTTGGTTAGAAAGGAAGAGTGGAACCCCACTTAGCAATTGAAACTACTAGTTGGGGTTGCTCCTCTACTTTCTCCTTATCATCTTGTTGAGCTGATTGATTCTTAGATTAGGTGAATACAACATATGACCCCTTAGTTACATTACCTTCACCTCTGGGTTCATCTTGAGAATTCAAGAAACCAATGTGGGAGTCACCAACTGACTCTTCTTGACCCTCTGTGAAGAGATCAACATCATTTTCTTGATCAAACTCATGTTGGAAAGAGAAACCATGTTCAATTTCAAGATATCTAACTGCTAAGTTGGTTGGAGGTGCTTTAAGGGTAAGGTTCCTCTGTGGGGGAGGAAGATGATTTAGCTACCCTTGATTTCTAGCAGCATTGCCTTGATATGGCTAATGTTGAAATGTCCTCCTTGGCATATCTTGATTAGGAGGAGTGGACATACCTTAGGCCATTTGCCTTTTCAAGGCTAGAAATTCATTTTCCAACTTTTGCACCATTTGATCAGTGGTGGTTTTAGATGAATTCTTAGAAGATGAAGAAGATTTAGCTTTGTTTGGGTCCCTCCTTATCTTTTTAGATAAGATAAGGTCATATTCTACTTCATTAGCCAAGTCTTGAGAAATAACAAGGTCTATGTGTCTAGCCTATCACAAAAAAAATCACTTTAAATAGCTATGAATTGATGAATAAACACTTGAGATTCTCAGGTGTTGGCTAGGTGATCATGGGAATCCTATTCCTCAGCTTGTCAAACTTGGCAATGAAGTCCCTCATAGGTTCATGGGGCTCCTTCTTCATCTATGTGAACTGGGCTAGCAAGGAATGTGAATCTTCTGTATGCTTGAACCTTGCTTCGAACTTGGCTTTAACTGTGTCCTAGTCAGTTACTGATCTAGCTTGAAAATGGTAGAACTAGTCTGCAGTAGCACCTTGTAGTGTTTCCATGAAGATCTTGACTGCCACATCTTTAAATTCCACCCCTATTATGCCACAGGCTATGTTGAAGGCTATAATGTGTTCATCAGGGTAAACTCTCCCATCACCAAAGAATTTTGGGAAGTTATTTCTTGAGTTCAATGGAAGTTCATGCAGAGGTGGAGTAAGATTTAGTGGACCGAATGAGTTACCCCAGGGGCCTTGAACTGCCATGATGGGATTATGAAAAAGAGGATAACAAATTTGGGCAGCATATGGATAGAAAAAGCTCTCCTAACAGTAGAAAGAGTATCTCTACCCTGGGCCCTCTAGCTTATTGTATAGCATGGATTTTCCATATTGTAAAACAAAAATGGGAAAGAATTGGCCATGCTTCAGCTTGAAGCTTGAGGCTTCAAACTACACATTCTATCCCAATGGCTCTAGTTTTGTAGACCAAATAATATAATGGAAATGGAAGAAGATGGTAAAGCTATAATGATAATGGGTAAGACATAAAACGGAGTCACCAAAGTATATAATGGATAAGGGTAGGGGTTGCTTCAATCTAAAACTTGAGGCTTCAGACTGCACGTTCATCCCTAGCAGAGTAACCAAAAACTATTGGGTGAATATTTTTTCAATCAGCTAACTGGTGAGAAAAATAGGTCTCTTTAACCACATCATAGGGAGATTGGTCACCCAAAGTCACATGTTTACCACATCCAAAGGGGAAAAATCTCTCCTCTCATCAAGGGGAGGTTCCCTATAGGTATAAAGGTGATATATGCTATATATAGAAGCTGAAAATAACACTTGGCGTAGGATAAACCATCAATCTCTCTTTTTTCAGAGATGATGCTCATAAATCAAAGGAGAAATCTTGGGTGATTGGTAAAGGTAATTCTCTTTTTTCAGAAGTAACATTCAGCCAAGACCGAGATCCCTTCCTGGATAGTAGAAATTCTAGTGAAATGATAGAAGTGACTTCTCTTCTTTAGGAAGTGCTTATTCTTGTAAACAGTAGGAATCTTTCTGGTAACAAGTGACAAGTAACTGGTAATAGAAAATATAGTAACTAGAAATCTAAGATGTAGCACAAAGTATCCACCTTGACTACCCAAGAGTGAGATACAAAGAACAATGGGGTACAAAGTCATCCCAAGGTCCTTTACATAGAAATAGAAAATAAAAACACACTAAAAACAACTATGACAACACAAAGTCTGAAAGTAGCTGGCTTCAGGACACCTTCCTAATTACTTTCACTAGTTATACTTGCCAAATAAAATAAATAAGAACACATTTAGAATACAAACATAAGAATAATCTCCTAAGATGATACAAGCTATAATAGCATAAATTTTGCAAACACTTGCTTTCTCATTCAGATAAAATGATATGAACAACAATCTGAGCTCAAAGTCTCAGTGTTCACCTTTCAATTTGGGCAAAGTTTTGATTCTATATTTGGAAGATCTCCTTTTTGTAATGAGAGAAATTACAATGTATAGTAACCAAGCAATGCTTGGCACTCTTTCCCATGGGACGGCCCATGTTATAATCAACACCTTCAATGCATTTTCAGTTTTATCTAGAGGAACCATGCTTGGAACAATGCATTGCCTTAATTATGGCATGTCCATTCATATAATATGTCTCTTCCTGGGTCTGGATCATCTGGTTTATCCCCTTTGACGTCTGCACATCTTTCCATTTTGTCTTTACTCCAAAGGAGACTAACATGTTATGCCTTCAATGTTTGTAAGCTTCAAAATCTATTCTGTAGACTATTCTAGCTATCATAATAACTTTTATGTGGATATTTCCCTTTTTGTCTCTTCTTTGTTTTGTCTTTTCCTAGAAATTGAGCCCTCGAGGCTATATTCTTAGCTTTGTTGGCTCTTTTAGCTCCTCCATCAGTAGTTCTTCCCTTTGATGTTTTGACCTTTAAATTCATTCAAGCCTGTGCTCAAGCCTTCAAAGATTTGATATTTTTGAATTTGACATCTTCAGGCCCATCGTTGTCTTTGACAATTCCTTTGACGGGCTTTTCTTCAAGCTTTTCCTCCAGATAAAAGTCTAAAGGAATTCCTTCAGACATTGCCTTATTCATTTTCCCATGGAAAATACTTTCAAAAGAATTATAATGGCTCTTTCACTTAATAATTTCTTTTGGTCAAAAATTCCAAAGGAAATGTTCCTTGTCATCCTTTGAACAAACTCAAAGGAATTCTATCTTTTCGGTCAGTCACTTGGTTATTTCTTTAAGTTTTGTGCTTTATTTGAATTTCAATGGATATTACCTTACTTTAAATTTGACATCTACGAGGCTATCAATGGTCGTTATCCACTTGAACCATGTTGAACCTTAAACCTTTGAACCCGCTAAAAGTACATTGGTTCAACGGTTCATTCTATCTCTTTTGTTCCATCACTTCCTGGTTCAATCACTTTCCCACTCCATGGTTAAATCATTTATTAAACCAACTATTTGTTGCTTCTTTCCTTGACTGAGGCTGCCTTTGAACCTTTGAACCCATGAACCATTGAACTTTGAACTCTTTTGGTTCAAGGTTCAATCGGTTCATTGGTTCATCCTTTGTCCATCACTTCCTTGTTCTTTCTAAGCTCTTTAATATTTTTGAACCAAATGTGTTGAACCATTTTTCAAAGCACTTAAATCATTGAACTCATTGAACCCATTGAACCAAAATAGTTTAAGGTTAAATGGTTCAATGGTTTTTTCCTTGCGTAGGAGCTTGCCGATTGAACTCTATTGATTGAACCAAGGTGCTAAACCAATCTTGGAAATACCTGAGTGTTGGAAACTTGTTATTTTGAAGGAATTTTCCTGTAGAAGCCTTTAAACCTATTGAACCTACTAGTCCCTTTACTGAAAAAGCTTGAAAAATGAGGAATTTGTAAGCTCAGAACAAATTTTGAGAAGGGAAGAGATTGTTTTGGTCTGTTGAACCAAAATAGTTCACATGTTGTCCCAAAAATGAGAAGTCTATTTTTGGGGACAACTAAAAGCATGTAAGTGATATAAGTGGTCTTGGTTACAAAGAAGAACTATAGAATGCAACTCAAGACTAGATGAAGACTAATTTAAACAAGGACAATCAAAATCTGAAAAGAAATCATTAGACAAGGAATCAAGGTGTTGGTATAATTAAGACAAATTAGATAATACAATTGAATGCCATGAGTTATGCAAGTTTCAATTTTTATTTTTACACATGTAATCAATTTCATCATAGGGCTAGAGAGTGTAGAAGTCATGATAAGAATGAGTTGAATCATTGGTCAAGTAACATGATCAAGGTTGAGTGTTTCAACTATCATGATGTGGGACACTTTGAAAAACATTATCCAAATTAATTAATGTACTTTGAGTTTCCATCAATAGTTATTATTTGATATAATTTTCAAACAATTGCTGACATTGTTAGGTTCTACAAGAAAATATCATCAAGTCAAAATAAGTACAATCAAAACCATAGAGTGCAAGGAAAAAAGGCTAGTTAACTCATGGAAACTAAAAATGGAAAGTGTGACTCATAATGAGTCTACATGTCCAAGTAATATATTTTCTATGGTGGAGAATGCTATATAGGTTGGAAAATTCTAAGATCTCTCATTATCTACTCATGTTGTGGATAAAGAGACAAAGCTCAATAGAAGAGCAAGGTGATATTTGAGGCTAGTTCTGAGGTGAGTTTGGATCCAAGTGAACATCCTACTATTTGTGACAAAGTTTCATACAAATAACATAAATTATTAATTCCCATTAATGAGGTTATTTATTTAGTTAAAAAGGTATGTAATGAATCTTTGTTGTCTCCATATGTTGTCAATCCAATCTTAGAAGAAAATGAGAATATTATTGTGGATGAGCATGTTTACTCTATTAAGCCTAAGAGGTAGAATAATAAATATAAGTATCAGATGACTAAGGAGGAGAGGGAAAATGAGGAATTATGGATAATTCCTTGTTCCAAATTGTTTTAGGCCATTATGGGTTAGGGTGTTGCTATTTAGGCTTCAAAGAGGCACTTGATAGAAATAAAAAGCATGGTGGATGATAGCCTTTGGTTATTGTTTTAGGAAAATAAATATCTTTTTAAAATGTGTTTGGATAAGGGGGATTAATGAGGTTTATGAATTTACTCCAAAGTGTTGTGATGAAATGATTCACGAGATATATCTAGGGAGAGTGATCCTAAAGTCAAAATTTTGGTCAAAACTTTGAAGGATGGTCTACTTTTTCATAGTGGTAAAGAATAAAGAGGTGTGTAAAAGATCTACAAGTACGAAATGAAGATATCCATGAGTATAATCAAGGATGGTGATTTTTCAAAATCTTTGATTACATAGAATGGTATGTTGATCCTATTCTAGTGTGCTCAATGTGTGTTCAGGGAATTTGGTTCTAAAGGTATGGTATGGATATTTCAAAGTATGGAAGTAAGTGTGTTGGATATAGATCAAAATGCCAGTTAGTACAAAGGTATTTGGATTTTTTTATTTATATTTTATACCAATTCTATTTTGGTATAGAATTGATGATCTTATGTTGCCAAGACTTGTGTTGATAATTTGAAGGTCATTAGTTAAGGGGGAGAAACAAGTTCACGATCTTGCTCCAAAGGTTTGTGAATGAGTTATAATGTAGAGGGAGAGTTGGTGGTCATAGAAGTGGCTTGAAAAAGAAGGTATGCAGGTTAGCATGTTGTTTTCATCAGGGTTTTTAGTGATCTTAAGGTGCTCAAAGGGTGCCTAAGATTAGATAACATAGGTGGATTCCCTCTTAGTGTTTTCAAGGTGAGTTCAAAGATTTTTTAGTGATTCATGTATAATTATTATTTATAGTGTTGTATATGGTATAGAAGCTTCTTCATGTCTAAATAATTTATATACCTAGTTGGTTTAGGAGACCTGTTGAAGATGTCATGATCTAAGTTATGCATGATATGAGGGGGATCATATGTGAGATGTTTTAGTCATTGTGGAAATGTGTTGAATATTCATGCATAAGTAAAGGGAGCTTGTGATTTTTTTTTAACATGTCCAAAGATTAGAGAATCCTAATTTTAGGTTAGTGTATTTCAAGAGGGGGATCAATTGATTAATAAGAGGTATTTAAGTATCTTGATCACGTAGAAGTATATTTGAATACATTCATGATGTTAAGAGGAGATTTTTGGTTGTTTAATCTACTTTATCAATAGGTAAAAAGGGGGAGAAGGAGAATAAGAGGTTTTCATAAATGAAGAAGGGGGAAATTATTGGCAAGTGTTATGATTGATGTCAGATATTGATTTCATGTGTGCATTGACGTAAAACATAATAACAAAGTGGTGATGTCATGATGATGATGACGATGAATTTGAGATTAAAGTTAGGTAAGGTAGGATTTAGATACATATGAGCTATGTTAAGTATTCTTTGAGAATTATATTATTTTATCTAGCATATTGATGTTGTTTTAGGTCTAGGAGAGAAGATAATAATTTGAATAGTGTGTTGGCATCGACTTGTTAGCCTAGTATGTAAACATGGATCTTTAGTATATGCTTGGATAGGAAGTTGATGAGTGTCATGGATGATGATCTCAATTTATAGAGGATTTGTTATATGTTATTATTTATTGGAGTGTTTATGGAAGTGAAAAAAAGTCATTAGATTATTCATATGAGTGTCTTTATGTAGTCATTTTGGTAGACAAGGCTAACTAAGTAATTTGATGATGTTATATTTCACACATGTGAAAGTTTAAATAACATCTTAATATATGGATGGATTATTTTATGAAAGGAGATCATTTGGTTTAAATTTTAGGTCATGAGGTGGTATATATAAAAATATATGAATGTGAAAAGTTGGCCTCTTAGATAGAAGTTCACTAAGTTTCTATACCTATCCAAATTTGTAGATGGATATCTAATGGTGAGCATTTAATTACATCACAGATCTATGATACAAAATTAATATAAATAGATAAGGATATAATATTGAGATTTATAATTATTAGAAATATAATCATAAGAATTCAATCTACCAGATGGAGATCTAATGGTGAGAAGGTGTTCATACCGATGAAGATCAATGACAAGTGTCTAACTGTAAGACAAAGATCCAATGGTGAGTATGTGATCATGTAATAGTGATCTAAAAGAGCATATTGAGTCAATAATTCAAAGGATGTTCAAAAGGTATGAGGGAAGACCAAGTGGTGTAAAAGTTGGAACTAATAGAAGAGTGGTTATAATGCATGCAAATCTACCATGTGGTGTGAGTGCATGAAATTTGATAGTAATGTGTAGAGGGCACGCAGGACTGCCAAATGGCTTGATATTGTGAGCTAGGATGTAAGATGTATAGTGAGAATTGAAAGGTAAATATGAGGATAATTATGATGATATTGATGTTGTGTATATGTTTAATGTTTCTAGGAAGCATGATATGAGGTCAAAGTGTTTGATTTTTAGTATTTACACAATGACCATTGGCAATTAAATTAACAAATGAAAAAATAGAGCTCATTGTTTTGTTTATATCTTTTGATAATAGTTGAATTTGATGATGGTGTAAAAATAAAATTGATAGAGTAATACAAGTTATATACATACATATATATATATATATATATATATATATATATATATATATATAAATTATTTATAATATTTTAATGTTCATAAAATTATAGTTATTAATCCCCAAATTTGACTATGCGTTTGACCTTCTTCTGCAAGTAACCCAAGAAGGATATTTGTGATTATCTTGATGGTATTTGGATGTTTCATGATTAATTAAATATTATAAGGTGTCATATAATTCTTGAAGATGATATATGTATAATTTGGAGGTTTGAACTATCCATATTTAGTATTAACAAATGCTTAAAAGTTGACTGATTATTTGTTCATGATGTTCTTATGTACAAGGATAATGTTTGAGTAGATTGAGTATATATAGAGATGAGTAGAGATGATTGTAATAATTTATGGATGTATAAGGGATAATATGTAGTGTAAATATGTATTTTAAAGTTGTATTATGTTTTTATCTTTCTTGGCGAAGTTATAAAGATGTGAATAGGTCTCAATGAGACCTATAAGGGCTACTAAGGCCTAATTGAAAGGTGTAGCTACATAAGGGTGACCCATGGATGCTATGGCTAACATATAAATGTATTTTTGAGATATGAATTAGTGTGATATAAGAATTAAGGATTAATACATGTCTAATGGATGACCAAAATTTGGATAACCATGAAAACTCTATAAATAGTGAAACCAAAGGTGATGTTTTCTAGGCATGTGTGAAACTTGTGGAGAAAAGGAAAGAAGAGAGGGAGTGTGCCCAATAAATGGGTTGATGAGTAGAATAAAATTAGGATTATGTGTATGAAATATAGGTCATAATTATGATTTTATATTAGTGATAATGTAGGTTAAGTATGAGTTAAGAGGTCTAAGTTGATCGAAAAGGATGTTTTGGATGCTTTGAGTATGAGCAAAGTATAGGTGATGTTTGTGTGAGCTTGGAGGAAAAATTGAGAGGTATACTGGACTATGGTTTATGTGTATGACCCCATTTTAATGTTATTTATCTTTTTATAGAGATGTTGTAGTATTTTTTGTTGTGTATGAGCAAGAGAAGTGTAGAGTGATCCAAAAGGTGGTTTTTGGATGCATGAGAGGGTGTGAAGGCTAGATAGAGTGTGTAAAGTTGAAGAGAGATGATTAACATTATATATACATTTTATTAAAAGGTAATAAATTATTAGGAGATTTTTATTTCATATGTGTTTTTGTGGGTGATCAAAATCTATAGGTTTGGTTCCTCTTTATAAGGTGAAGATTGAAAAAAATCTATTTGTGTGGGTGCTCAACTAGATAGGGGCATGTGCTCCTTATGGAATTAGTGTTCCACTAAAGTATCATGTTTTTAATACCTTATATGAAAATTATTCCATGTATTTATAGGATTAAGAGTGTGTTTTATTCCCTAAAAGGGTTTCCCACATAGATCTTGTGTTGTGTGTGTGATCTTACATTATCTATTATTCATTATTATGAATGACTTATATATTCTATGAAAACTTGTGATAATTGATTAAGAGTTTTAAAGGTTTAGAATTAATGTTGGAATATCTTGCATCACTAATTCATCCCCCCTTCATTGATTGTTCCTCTAACACTATGGGTACTAGGAAATTATGGAAGGCTTGAAGAATCTTTTTCAAATATTATCTATGTTTCAAGACTACCTAAAGGCTCTAGAAATCTCACTTTTGCACCTAAAACTTACAATATAGTCCTCCTAAAATCACTTCATGTTACTAATAGAGGGTATAAAACCTCTTAGAGCCATGATAACTATCAATAGATATATGGATCCTTGTGATAGTCACCTTTATTCATTACCATGCTAAAATATTTAAAATCATTATAGAAATACATTTATAGACTTGGTGATGGCCTTTTGCATGTTTAGGAAGAACAAATGAGTCTATGGGGAAGCTTTGAGAGGAATGGACCTAAGATTACCCAATATTTGGGCACTATAAATGATTTTTAAATTTCCCATAATCTGCAACATCTCCCTTTGAGGTACTAAAATTTTAAATATTTCCCCTATGCATTGTAGGATCATTACACCTTTTCACTCAGTTCATCCCTCTCATGCTCCAAATTGAAACTTAATCACACTTCTATGCTTTCAACCTCCAATACACTCTCTCATGTAAAATTTTAAATGTTATTATGACTTTCCACTTCGAAAACATGATAGGAGTATGTTTATGCCTTAAAATCTCTCATATAAGGTCAATGTTACATAATGAGTGGATGAAAGGATCATAAGGATTGAGACATGGATAAACTCTTGATCATTATGTAAGTATTTTAGGGGTGAAATTAAAATATCTTTAGGTCTCACAATGACTCAATTAGGACCCTTAAAAATTTTAGATCTCTCATGACTTGGCTGAATGGATTAACTAACATTGAATAAGCCTTGAATTAAGGAGCACCACATAACCCATTTAAAAGTATGAATCTGAAAAGTTGAGTATGGAAAATTAGGAGACTTTTAGACACATTTTACATTAGAAACACACTATTCTTAACTCTTTTTCATTTTTAAAGTCACATTAAGAATGTTGTAAAGTCAATAAGGCCATCATGGCCTAATAATGTGAATACAACTCCTATGGATGCATCACTCATTAAAGGTCATGTTTAAATAAGTCTCTAAAGGACTATTACAACTATGACCTCAAATAATGATTGTTAACCCTTGTTCAAGAAATCAAAAGTGTAGGGATCTCAATAAATTCACCATACCTAATCTATGCCTCACCTAGAAACCATTAAGATGATTATAAGGGACTATTAAAAGCTTGTTTTACAAAAAAATTACCTCTCCTTATATCAAGTTGATCTGAGCAAAATTTCAACTGACAATTTGGGTGATGGTTCTACCCCAATTGGTGACAAAACTTCCAAGATCCATAAATTTTACACCATAGCTCCAATTGATTCCCCATTTGAACCATTGGAAATAAAATAATGATGGGAACATAATGAGATGGAATCAAGCTTTGCTCATGGGTTTTGAGCCCCAAAAACTAAATCGAAGTGCCCAAATTTTCAATTTTAGTAGTGTAGTGTAAAAATAGTAATTCCTCAAATTTTGTATTGTTGTGAATAATGGAAGTTGAGCCACTTAATATCCCTGAGGATTAGTGACCTCCCACATCCTCCTTGTACCTTCAAAATATGTATATATTAAGATTTAACTTGAAAAGGAAATTAGACATCTCTTCTCAGACATAGGTATATGTTTGGATCTGCAAATTTGTTTAATAAAAAATCTATTATTAGAGATAACATTATTAAAATTATGTTTTTTTTTGTTTCTTGAATCATATTTCAACTAAAGCTTCTATGTTTTGGATCACAAGTGCCTAAGGCCTCCTGTTGGAAAAAATAACCAATTAGTACATGATCTACACAAATCTTATGAAGTTATCTTATCCATTTGATATAATATTTAAAAACTAAGTGGTATAGTTTAGACCCTTATTGTAATTTGGTGTGTAATTAAATAATAATAATTTATTATTTATTTACATGATGTGAAAACCTCAATCAAATAAATAATAAAATATAGTTGTGTATTACTTATCAATTTAATTTAAATGATTCTTAGTATGGAAGGACCTATTAGTTAAAACACTCACCTTTCTTCATCCTTATTATAAATAGGGTTTTACCCATAGCATTATTTACATAAGTTAACTCAAGAAACATGGTAACTTGGTGAGCTTATATTTGTATGTGGAAAATATGTTGTAAATAATTTATGAAGATTGATAAAGGGGAAGCAAGAAGAAGAAGGTTATGTATTTGGGTCAACAATTTCTAAATTTTATGAATATTAACATTTGTGATTTTTACCTCTGAGAGTTTTTCCCATGTAAATACTTACAACATGTGTTCATTGATCTGAATACTCTATCCTTTGCCAATTATTTACATTATATATTTAATATATGTATATTACATATAGTTTTTAATATTTTATCATGGTATCAAAGCCAAACGGAGTGTAGAGGATTTAAAATCTTGGAAATAAATTTATATTGAATTTTAATATTAAAATTCAAATTAAGTTTATCTTTCCAAGCCCGTACGACACTAGGATAACCTAATAAATAGAGAATTTTTGTTTAGCACTAATGGAGGCCTACTTCAACATTGTTGGATACTTGGATATTTATCCAAATACCATTAAAATAGTCCACATCTCCTTTCAAGTAGTTAGAATTGATTTTTTGATGATTTGAGTTTCTTGGGTACAATTATATAGCCCTATAGCATTGAAAAAATTCAAAAATAATTTTATTGATTTCAATAATATTTTATTAAGATTCTAGTTGCATCATTATGGAGTTTCAAAGCCTCTTGTAAAATTTTAGACCTGAGAAATACATTCCAAGATTATGGAATAACTTTTATATCCACTTGGGATGCTATTACTACTATTGTACGACCTCTTTCCCAAGGAATTTTGTAAAATAATATTTTCAAAGCTTTTAAGGCTCTCCTTTGGTGTTTAACATTGATTATTCAATTAATGTTAGAAACAAAACTTATTTCCAAGAATTATGAAGCATCAGAGGCTTCATAATATTTTTTTAAACATTTCTAGTGCTACCATAATACAGCCTGGTGAAATGAAAAATTTGAATTCAACATCAAAACATTGATTTTTAAGTGGCATCTTCTTTGTGGCAAGGATTAAAGAAGGTTGGCAAATTTTAGTGTAGTTTTGTGACCTATTCAAGCTATTATGAGCACTAATGCACATATAAGAGCATCATATGTCTACCTAAAAGAGTGAAACGGTTAGTATGATTTTTGTGGAATTATTTAATAAATATTTTTATTAAAATCAAAATTGTCACATAAGCAAGTTTTGGCTCAACCTTCTATGCATTTTTTTTAATCCATAAGTATATGTATATCAACATTTAAATAAAAATTAGTGCATGTAAATTCTTGACTAGTATCCTAAAAGGGTTGGTAGCTTTCATATTTCTAAATCCTTATAAGGAAGAGGTCTAGTGTTCAAAACCCACTAGCTCTTTCCTTTTTTCTCAATTTAATTTTTTTTGGTCAATTAGAGAACTCTTTTGGTTGACATGTGGAGTAACTCACATGAAAAACTGTTGTGTAACTTAAACCTTTTTTTTTACTCTTGAACTAGATAATTTTTTGTTAAGCATAGTCACGTTACCAATCATTTCCTAGGTTTTGGCACCTTTGGGACATATTTATGTGTTCATTATTTTCTAATCCTTATGTTATTGTTTGTTTAACCTTTTTAATAAAATTGTTTACATAATTATCAGTGTGAGACACTTACGACACCTAATATAGTGTAAATTCTTATAATTTATTACATCGCTTCACAACTATTTCATCAATTATTTTTTTTTTACACTTAAATTTTACTTTAATATAAAATAAAGTTAAATTTCACATTGAAAATGTTTAGTTTTATGTATTATCTACTGTTATACTATCATTTTTAAAGGAAAGCAATCGCTTCACCTAGATTTGTATTAGATAAATATTGAATGCTTAATGGATCAAAGTATAATATATAGAAAATACACAATAAAACATAATTTATGGCCTAAAATATGTGGAACATTGTCATTAGGACTTAAAAATCCCCATTAGAATGACATGTGACACCTAAGTTCAAATGCATTTCAATATAAATCACAAGAATCCATGTAAATTATCTTACGGAGTTTTAAGGATGAATTCATACTCCATATTAGTAATTAGGAGTCTCTTATCTATTATTTTAAACTATTTGATTATATGTATGAGGGCACTTGTGTCTCTAAGATTATTAAGTTGATTATTGAATTGCTTACTACACCTATAAAAGGTGATGAAAAAGTTGTTAATTTTATTTCTCAAATTAAGAATATTAAAAGTCAATTAGATGGTTTTAATTGTTATTTAATTCAATATCAATTGTTATATTTCATTATTCATCTTAATATTCATGAAAAATATCATCATTTTATTTTAATTATAAATTTAATGTATTAATAGAGCAAGATATCCTTGACCTCAATACCATGTCAGTTATTTTAATTCAATAAGAGTAAGTGATTCCTAATTTTTATTCCAAAGATAATTCCACTCTAGAATTTCATAATATCAACCCTATTTTTAAGAATATTAGAATCCAAAAATCTATCCCTAATTCTACTAATGGAAGAAATTGAAAAAATAAATACAATAATAAGTATCAAAAATCTAAGTTTAATGTGAATTGTAATATATGTAGAAAATCTGGTCATGGAAGGTAAAATTATTATAAAAACAAAGATAGATTTAACAACACAACTTATAAAAGTAATATATGGAATAAATATAATCAAAACCATGGGAAGAACCATAATCAAACAATAATCAAGAACAAAATTATAGTGTTATTACTTTAAATTCCACATTATTTCATTATAATGAGAATGAATGAATTTTATATAGTGGTGCATCACACCATATGACTTTATTATCTAAAATTTTATTTGATATGAGAGATATTTATGAAAACATTTACTTAGGATATAATTCATTTTTAGAACCAACTAATCAAGGAAAGGTGAAATTTTTAAATTTTGTTATTAATGATGTTTTCTATATACCTAAGCTTTAGAATAGTTTGTTATATTTTTCTCAACTTATGAATTATAACTTATTTGTAACTTTACATAAAGATAACTCATCCATTATAAATCAATATAGTTATTTTTTTATTGAAGGTGTTCAATATAATGGTTTATACATTTTTATCATTCTTTTGCATGTTGTCTTTCATCACATAGTAAGAATGAATCTCAATTATGGCATGAAATATTAAGAAATGTTAAGTTTATAATATTACATGATATGTCTTCTCATAATATTTTTTTTGGTCTTCCTTATATCTCTACTCATCATGAAACTTGTGAAGGTTGCTTACTTGGTAAACAACATACTAATTCCTTTAAGAATAATCATGATAAAAATTCCTTACATCATTTATAATTGATTAATTTTGATGAGATGGATAGAACAATGTTATATTTTTAAAATTTTCCTAATTTTTTATTGGTAAAAGACATGAATACTATTATGCCTATTATGAATAAATTCCCTAATAAATATTTGTATTTTTTAAACCAAAATTCATGTATTTTCATGACATATCATTTAAGATTATAATAGTTTTATTGTTACTAATTAAATTGATAGTTTCTCAAATTCCTTTGTATTTGTTAGTAAAACTATTTAGTTTTATTCTTGTTAAAATATCATTACATTCTATTTTCAATTCATTATATATATATATATATATATAATGAATTGAAAATAAAATGTGAATATGCTTTATTCACCTCACTTTATAATAAAATATGTTATGAAATTCAAAGTGTAAATGGAGTTTGTATTCTTAATTGGATGCTCATAATTTATTATACTAAGCATTATATACATACATGTCTGAAATTATTTATTTTGGTCTCATATGTGTTTTATTTTATGATTGCATATCATTATAAAATTATCCATATTTTATGTATGAGAGGTTACATGCCTAAATTTTATGATAGACCCAATTTTATATCATTAGAAAATGGAAAAAAAGATATTAAGCTTGAAATTTTTTTGAAAAACTCAAATTGTAGAAAATGTATATTTATTACAAGATATATAATGTTTGAATAACTTAGTATCACATTGAAATTATTATATGTGCATCACATGACAATTGGGTATGCCCATATTTTCAATATGGGAGACATCTAATAATGATTACATGCAATGATTTATTTTTTCACTAACTTAGTAATCAAATTAGTGATATAGTTTTCCTAAAACATAACTTGATTGTTTAAAATGTGTTTTACCATAGATACACATGTCATGATTTATATTTATGTATTTTTTATTGTAATGATAAACATATTTTGATATAATAAATCTAATTATATATACATGTTTAAGTTTTTTTTATTATTTATCACTTGGATAAACAAAAAGAAACCTACTATCTCTGCCTCTTCTACTAAAGTAGAGTACAAAATTACAATGGAATTTGGTAAAGAAGTTGTGTGGCTAAGAAGGTTGTTAGGATAAATTAATTTGGATGTATCTCATATTACCAACCTTCATTTTCATAGCCAAATTTTTATAGCTTTAATGAAAAAGCTTGTACATCACCAACAAAATAAACATATTGAATTTCATGTGTATTTTATCTGATATAAAGTCCATAATTATGATACTAATATGTAGTTTTATTTGATGGATGAACAAGTGGTAGATATATTCATAAAACCACTTGGTGCTACTAAGTTTTGGTAGTTTCATGAAATTTTGGGCCTCTTAGAATTTTTATTGATGGGGAGTGTCCATAACAATGTCACTTCCTAAAGACTTTGCATTCCTTCTTCTTATCTATACTTATAATTGTAAAACATTATAAACTCTATGTGGAAGTTATGTATTCTTTGTAAAATTCATGTGGATGTTTTAATTTTATACTCCAATACATAAAATCATACTTTGTAATGGAATTATTTATGTTTTAAAAGGCTCCAAATATGCTTAGTTGATTATTCAAAAAAATGGTGATATGTAATCTTGTGATCATGATAGCCTAAACTTAATTTAAAAAGTAGTTTATGGATAATAATTCTTTTTATTTCAAAAGTTCATGTTTGACATGATGATGATTTTTAAATCCTTCAATTTTTTATATGCAATCATTCCTCTATTAAGTTGAATATGACATTATCCCTAGTTACCATCAAGGGGGAGTGTTATAACATTTAAAGACTAAGTGAGATAGTTTAGACCCTTAGTCTACTTTGGTGTGTAATTAGTTAATAATAATTTATTATTTATTAACACAAAATGAAAATATCATATAAATAAATAATTAAATATATTGTTAATTACTTACCAATTTATTTTAAATGAGTCTTAGAATTGATGGACTTATTGGTTACAATGGTCACCTCCATTCATACTTATTATAAATAAGGTTTTAACCCTATTGTTATTTACATAAGTTAACTCAAGAAACTTGGTAACTAGGAGAAATGATAATTGTGTGTGGAAAATATGTTGTAAATAATTTATGCATATTTACAATGGGAAAGTGAGAAGAATAAGGTTGTGTATTAGGGTCAATGGTTTCTCAATTATATGAATATCAAATTTTATGGGGCTTTTACCTCTTGGATGTTTTCCTATGTAAATACATGTGTCATGTGTTGATTGATCTAATTATTATATGCTTTGCTAATTATTTACATTTTAGACCTCATGTGTGTACATCAAATATAGTTTTTTATATTTTATCACCTTTTGGGGTAAGGTAACTACCATTTTATACTTTCCCTCACCTCAAAATTGGGGTATATCTGTGGACCCATGTCTTAAAACTTCCAAATTTTCACATTTCTATATTATAGTGGGTTCATGTCAAAAATGCATGACCCCAAAATTATTCACTCCTAAAAATCTCTTAATTATAATGTGAGAATGTTATATAAACTTGTTATCCAAATTTACATTAGTTATCATATTCTATAAATTCAATGGGGTAATATTATAGAAACATGTACCCCACACATACACTAATTTCAAATACATTAGATTTCACATTTATATAATTTAGATAAATATTTATGGTAGAATTATATACATTGGTACTATTATTATACATAAATTTTAGTTGGAGACATATATGATATCCACATGCCATGCAAATGGGCACCAAAAATTGAAAAACCAAATCAATTTCCAGATTTCAAATACCTAAGATGGACTGTTATCAAGCCATTATGTTGTATTAGTTGGTTCTCCTTTGGAATTTTGATTTGATTAAATCACTCAATATTAAAAAACTTATAAACTAGATTTGATTTAGTCATCCACCTTAACTATATATAGTGTACGAGCTGATTAAATCTATCACACTCACTAGATTATGCACATATTTATGTTTCATTATTGAGATTAAATAATATTGATGGTTGCTAAGTTGATTAAATCTAAATTTTATATAACTTATAAGGTAGATTTGATTATAAAATATATCTTTACTACACCTATAGATTGGATCTGATTAAGTCATCCACCTCAACTAGATATATAATGTGATTTTTCTAAATATCTCACATTGACTAGATTATGCACATATTTTATTTTCATGATTGATAATAAACAATATTGATGGACATGTTACAACTCACCATTACACCAAGGTTGGGGTAATGTGTTGATCCAAGAGGATACCCACATTCAACACTTTTATATGGTTTTAAATTCTTCTACAAATGTATGTATAATGTAGATATGATTGAGATATTTCCAATGATATTCAAATGGATTCATTTTCACACCATATGTACACATTATATCCCACTAAATGTAAAGTTAAATAGGTAAACAAATACATAATCTACATAGAAATGAGTTAGTATCTGATTGGACCTATCTAGATTTAAATTTTTTACCAATCATAACCTACCAAATGTACCAATCACATGGTGAAATAGTAGAGAGAATGCAAATGGGTTTGGTTTTGGTCTCTAGTCATTGATATCAAACTTCTTATTGTAGGGCCCATGTTATTTTTCCATTAGGTTCCCCTTAATGAATGGGGTCCTCTTTTTATAAGGATGTGAGCCTTGTCACCTATAATCATAATGCATAGGAACTACTTCTACACATAAATTTTCTTCCAGGTACCCCCACAACCAATGTAGGACCAAATCCATGTATTTTTAAAGCCTAAAACCTAAGGAAAATTGGAGATATTTTAACCCACATGTTTCATTCCAAAAGGCCTCCACGTCTACCCATAACTTTCCAAATGTTCAAGACCAAGCTATAAATAATATTACAAGTCATCAAAGAGGATTTCAACATGGGTAGGCTCAAGGTTTATGGTCATGGTGAAGCATTGTG
Source organism: Torreya grandis (assembly GCA_037957365.1). Classification (NCBI taxonomy): domain Eukaryota; kingdom Viridiplantae; phylum Streptophyta; class Pinopsida; order Cupressales; family Taxaceae; genus Torreya; species Torreya grandis. Next base: position 756,378 of record JARHVA010003063.1, on the reverse strand, counting down.
TCTTGAACACATTATAAGGTGAGAAGACTTGTTTTTACATTGAAGTTTGGTCCATATCAGAATGAATGTTATAGTAATATCCCAATGCATTTTAAAACATAACACTATCATTCCCTCAAATACAAAGTCAAATGCATGGATGGTCTTCGGGCCACTTTAAAAGGAACAAAATATTTTATTTAAATCTTTAGTTTGTTTCCAATCCCATAAATGTGGGATAAAACACTAAGAAAAGTTTAAAAAAGTTATAAAGTATTATAAAAATACTGTTCAAAAGGCTTAGGGATGGGAGTGGGTATCGACCCCCTCACCCAACAAGACCCATTTTTGGTTTTCTTCAACTCAACCATGCCACTTTTGGTGTACATAATATAATATTTTTAATTTATTTCATAAATTTACATATGGGAAAGCTTAAAAAGAATAATTCTATGTGGGATTAGAAACACAACAATATTGGTAAAAGGATAATGCTTTGGCCAATACACTAAAGATCTTGTAAATAATATAAAATGAGAAATGTTGCATTTAAAATGTAACCTTTTACCACTATAAAGGGATTAAAAACATGGTTTTATATTTATTATTTTAAGAGTTACAAATTCAAGGCCAAATAGCTATTGAAAATACCTCCTAGAGACATTGTAGATAACTTGAAACCCCTTATTGTGAGAGATAACCCATTATTGGGGAAAAAATACTTTAATAAGTTGTATTTTGCATCATTTTAATAGATCATATCATAATTTTAGTAAATAAGAGATGTAATCCGTGTTGGATAAACTCCATTATAAATTTATTGAGTATTATTCTCTAATTCTTAATATATTTCATTTTATATGCTAAATTTTAATTAATTAAGCCAATCTTTACGTATTTTTTGAGAAATTGAGAAAATAAAAGTTTAGTATTTGAACTAGTGAATTTGTGAGAAATTTCATTAACTACCCATTCTGAGATCAAGTTTGGTATTAGATAAGTTATATAAAGGGTTTAATAACACTTTTTTCACTTTGTGTTATATTCTTAGATTTGTTTAATTTGTAGTTTTGAAGTGCAAGTTTCTTTTTTTCAAAAACAAAAATATGGGTAAAAATATAAAGAGGAAATGGGTTAAAAAGGTTAAAAGTATAAACCAAAAAATTCATAAGGAAAAATATGAATTAAGACAAATATTAGAGCCCTTAGAGGATCAGATACGAGATTTGTAGGATTGATTTATGTTCCATGGAGAATATCTCTTGGGAACCATTTGAAAGTTAAGACTTGAGTTTTAATCCAACGAATATATTTTTAAAATGTTCCATAATGGTGAAGGAGTGGAGATAAAGAATATTATACCATGAAAATGATATCATCCTCTATCATAGGTTCATAAACCAAGATTGAGGTATGCAAATTAATTCATCATGTTCTCTTTCTTCATATCAATATTTAGATGTTTCTTTTAGTGAATGTTAGAATCATACTTAAGGTATTAGCTCCAAGTTTATAAAAAATATGTGTTTTAATGAAAAGTGCATTTGAATAACTATCTAAGGCATGTGTAATCCCATAAATGTTGAGTAAATACATTATTATGCAAGTTTGGGATATGTTAGTGACAATAAAGAAGTTGTAGAATACTCTAAGACATAAGAATAGAGAAACACTTCTAAGAGAAAATAACCCAAAACACTTGTTAAGGAAATGTAAATGATGTCTCCACAGTGTAAAATAATTTCCATGATGTATCAAAGAGTTTTCATGAGGTGTCAAGGTTGTTATCTATAAAATGACAAAGTGTGCTTCAATATTCATACATGGATCTTCAGTGTTTGGTTAGATAAGTAGGTTTATGGATGATGTTGATGATGTGGTCATGTTGTAGAGGTCCTATGGGATTTAAAAAGTAACTGAAGTGATTTTTTAAGTTCAAGGTTTCTATTTTTTTCATCCTTGTGGTCATATAGGATTAATTGGTCTTTTGGTAAATCAAGTTAAGTGTGTAGATTGATGACATTAGCATTCACACATGTGCAGGTATCAGAAAAAAATAGTCATATGGGTTTATTGAGGTTTGTGATTAAATCATTTGTTTAAAATTTAATGTATTGAAATGGTGTCTATTAATATTTATTTTAGTTCAAGGTTTTTCTCCCAAGCATATTTCTCTATTTTCCATACTTAGACAAATTTGCATTAAAAAGTGACCATTGAAAATTCAAATATTTGAATTTATGAATGAAACCTAGTCCTCATTATTTTGGCTATAAATTTTGATAAAAAATTAATTTTATGGTGGTATAAAAATAAAAGTGGTACAAAAATTCAAGGCCAATACATTAAAAGTAACTTGGAGGTTTGAGTATTAGTATAATCACATTTATTGCAATCCAAACTTGACTGAAGGTTTGATCATCTTCTACAAGTAACTTGAGAAGGATGATTATGTTTTTATTGATAGTGTTTGTATGTTACAAGATGAATTATATATTGGAGAGTGTTATAGGATCCTTAAGGATGATTTTTTTGGATTTTTAATGTTTTAAAAATCCATATTTAGTATGAATAATTGATTATAAGTTGACTTTTGATTCGTTCATGGGGTTTTCATGTAAAAATAAAAAGTTTAATAGGTTTTACATGTAAATAGGTTAGTAGGGATGAATGTAATCACTTGAGGGTTTCTCAATGGTATTATGTCATGGAAAAATATTCTTCAAATAGGTCGTGTGTTCCTATTTTTTCTCACTAAAGTGATAAATGGGTGAATAGTTCTCCATAGACCTAAAAGGGATTCAATTTGAAAGGTGTTGGATCTTAAGGGTGGTAAATCAAAGATATGGATGACCTATGGAGGTCATATTTATATTATTACATGTTTGATAATAACCTTAAATATTAAGGAAATTTTTGTGGTTGACGAAAAAGGTGATGACCATGTAGATTCTATAAAGAAAAAGATCAAAGGTGAAGGTTTGTAGAGTTGTTATGTGAATGATAGTGAATTGTGATTCTACTTGATGGATGGATTGTTAAGAATATTAGGATGAGGAATGTTATTATGACCTATAGTTCATATTTTTATTTTATAACAATGTTCTTTTAGAGTTGAATATTGAAGATGAGTGAAGAAGTATGGAGTGATCCAAAAGGGGTGTTTTAGATTCATTACTTGTGTGTGAAGACTTGATATACTTTGAATGGTTCAAGAGGGTTGTTATACATTATTTATAAATTATATTGAAAGGCAATCAAATTTTTGGATTCATTGATATTAGAGGTGTTGTGTGGGTCCTCAACATATATGACAAGTTGGTGTTTATTCATGCTTAGGGCTGGGTGCTCCTTATGAAGTGGGTGTTTCACTAAAGGTTTATTATTTTTTATCATATTATAATACAAGTCATCCATGTGTTTTTAGGCTTGATATTGGGTTTTATTCTCCATGAGGGTTTTTTGAATAATTCATGTGTTATGTGCTTGATCTTGCATTATCTTCCTTATTCATTACAATGAATAGTTTATATGCTTCATGAATGTATGTGTTGAATGGTTAAGAATGGGAATTGAAGTTGGATTATCTTGCATCACTGATTCACCCCTCTCTCAGTGATTATACTTCTAAAAATCAATATTAGATCTATACCTTATTTACATGTTTAACCACTTGAAGGTGATCATAGCTACAATGGATAATAAAGAGGCTACGATATATATTCAAGGTGAAATTGTATGTGCCTTATCAGTGATAAAAAATATATAAGAAGATAATGAAAGATTGAATAATGAGAAAGGAAGTAAAAATTTTGACCTAACTATTTGTATATGTTATGAGATGAATGCAAGCATTGATAGTTTGAAGACACAAATAGATAGAATAGAAACAATAGTAAAAAAATTGTAGGATATGATGGATAGAGGCTTTAATCAAAGGATAAATCATCTGGAAGGAAAATATATGGCATATATAGATGTGCTTTTATCTAAAGAGAAGCATAATTACAGATCTATCAAAGAGTTTAAAGATGTGAAATCTTAGGTTATTAATGGTCAAGTAAAAGGGATGACTAAAAACTATAGTTATGTCTTAAATGGATACTATTACACTTGTAATAGATATGGTCATAAATATAGGGATTATACTTTCTATTCAAAGAGTAAAAATGAGGCTCTATGTTATAACTACAATCAACAGGGACATATAACCAAGTACTTAAAGAGGGCCTACTAGAAAAAGGACATTCAAGTCATTGACACCATCAAATGGTTTAAAGAAGATAAAGCAAATTTTGAAGAAAAGTATCAAGATTCAAATAGTTCACCAAAAGAGGAGTCAATGTTTATTCAAACTACTTGCATACTCAAAAGGATGAAAAAAATAAATGGTAAATATATATTGGATGATCAAGTCATATGATAGGAGACAATAGAAAGTTTATCTCTCTCAAGAATCACAATTCAAGTTTAGTAATATTTGGTGACAATAATTCTGCTAACATAGTTGGGAATTGTTTTATAAGTTTGGATAATGGTCACACTAGAACTGAAAATGTACCATATGTAGAAAGATTGAAACAAAATCTTATAAGTGTTAGTCAAATGTATAAACAAGGAAATGTTTTAAATTTTCATGATAATGGGTGTGAAGTGAGAAGATCCAAGTCTAGAAAATTAGTTGCAAACATTCACAATATAGATAACAACTTGTATGTGTTCCATGAATCCAATAGAGAGGAGTGTTTCATGAATTAATTAGAGGAATGTTGGATTTGGCATAGAATACTTTAACATATAACCTTTGATAATTTGGTGAGGATCAATTCAAAAGGGATAGTGAGGCATATGCCTAAAATCACTAAGATTCCTCATAATATTTGCAAGGTATGCCTTCATGGAATCTAAACCAAAATAAGCTACAAATCTAAGGAGAATTTCACCACATAACCATTGGAGTTGATCCACACTGACTTATGTAGACCTATAAGAACCCAAGGTATTCAAGGTAACAATTATTTCATGATATTAATTTATGACGTTACTAGGATTACTTGGATATATTTCCTTAAAGATAAATTAGAAGATTTTTCAAGGTTTAAATAATTTAAATCTCTTGTTGAAAATGAAAAGGGATCAAAAATCAAGTGTGTGAGATTAGATAGAGGAGGTGGGTTTTGGTCTTATGATTTTGATACTTTTGTGAGGAACAAGGGATTAGAAAATAATATTATGTTGTTAGAACACCCCAATAGAATGGGGTAGTTGAGAGGAAAATTAGAACTATCCAAGAGATGAGTAGAACCATGATTAAAGATTCCAAACTATCAAATGGTTTTTAGGAAGATGCTGATAATACATCACTTTACATCTTAAATAGATTCCAAGTTAGTTTAAATGGTAATAAGACTCCATATGAGCTATGGAATAATATGGAAGCTAATGTCAAACATTTTAGAGTGTTTAGAAGTAAGCGTTTATCAAGACGAATGAAGAAAATCTTGTTAAAAATGACTCAAGGTCTGGGCTGGGAATATTATTGGGTCATTCCTTTATATGTTCTACTTATAGATGTTTTAGTAAGAGACTTAAAAAATTTATTGAATGTTCAATGTGAGAGTTGAAGCAGTAGGTGAAATTAAGAATACTAACTTGTAGATAGATTTCATCATAGAGAATATTAATTCAAATAGTGAAGGAATATATGATTAATCAGATGATGAAGAAGAGGTAAGACATGATACTAAAGCTCCATATCAAGAATACAAAATGATCATCCAATTTCCTAGGTAATTAAAGATATGAATGCAAGTATATCGATTAGCAAGAGAATATTAATCAATAAAATTCAATAAAACATAGATCTGATATCTAAGGTTGAACCCAAAACATTTTTGGAAGATAACAAAGATGAAAATTAGACATGTGGAGTGGATAAGGAACTTGATCAAATAGTAAAGAATGAAACATGGGATTTGGTACCAAGGACAAAAGAAAAAAATGTGATAGGAACTAAATGGGTGTTCATAAATAAGATGAATGAGAAAGGAGAGGTTACAAGAAATAAGGCTAGACTGGTGTCTAAAGGATATGCCCAAGTTAAAAGAATAAATTTTGATGAGACATTTTATCCTATGGTAAGAATGGAAGCTATTGGACTCTTATTTTCATATGCAAGATTCAAAGGTTTCAAAGTTCACTAAATGGATGTGAAATCTACATTATTGAATGGTAACTTAGATGAAGAAGTATATATTGAGATACCTAAAGGATTTTTAATGACAAGAAATCAAGATTATGTTTGTAAACAAAAGAAGGCCTTACATGGTCTAAAATAAGCTCTTAGTTCTTAATATGATGGGATAGACAAATATATATTGATCCAAGGCTTCAAAATAGGGGTACTTGATAGTAATTTGTAAATTAAGACATATGGAACTCATCAATTATTAATGGTAGTCTATATTGATGAAATAGTTTTTGTTTTTGATAGTGACAACATGAGTAGAGAGTTTGTAAATGCTGTGAGGACTGAATTTGAAATGTCAATGTTGGGAAAACTTTATTTCCTCCTAGGAATGTAGATTAATCAACATGATGTAGGGATATTCATTTCACAAGAAAAATACATTAAGGATATTCTAAGAAATTTTGACATGTTGGATTGTAAGACAATGAGTACTCTAATGATCATAGGATGCAAGTTAAGTAAACAAGATGACTCACAAAAGTTTGATCAAACAATGTATATATCCATGATTAGAAGTCTTTTGTACTTTTCTACTTCTAGGCCTAACATTATGTAAATAGTAGGCCTTTTAAGAAGGTTTTAATATGATCCTAGAGAATCTCACTTGAAATCAGTCAAAAGGATATTGATATATATTAATATTAACATAAATTATGGTTTATTGTATCCTAAGAGCAAAGAATTCATTCCAAGTATATACACTAATGTAGATTGGGTAGGATGTGTGGATGATAGGAGTATCAATTGTGGTGTTTTCTACATGGGTGAATTATTTGTATCATGAATAAGAGAAAAATAAGAATCTATGTCTCTATTAACTATAGAAGTTGAGTATATGTTGTTATTTCTTGTTTTACTCAAGTAATATGGATGAAGCAAACCTTGGAAGACTATAAGGTAGAACAAATTTGACCTTGTCCTATCTATTATCATAATACTAGTGACACTAGTATCTCTAAAATTAATGTTATGCACTAAAAAAATAAGCATATTCCTATTAGATATCATTTCATTAGATAACAATTGAGTAATCAAAGTGTTAAGTTTGAATATGTGCCTATAAAAGAGCAACTTCTAGATATTATGACTAAACCATTAAAAAAGCAACATTTAAATATCTAATATAAAGCTTAAGAGTCATCTACTTGCCTATAAATCATTATAAAGTCATTGGTTAAGGTGGAACAACAATTTTATAAGCTTTCTCTAGATATTGATGATGGAAATTTTTAAGAAATCCATTCAAGGACATTAGTCTTAGAAGCAAAATCTAGTCAAATTTTTATGCTTGGTTTAGAAGGTAAAATCATGAAGTATGAAGGTAAGTTTTTTTGGAGTATGTAGAGGATTTTTCCAAGTTAAATATATATGGTTTCATGCATTGGATTGGTCACATATAGATTTTATGTTCATTTGTTCCATTTGACAATTTTGGTCAGTATTCATTGCTTAGTGTGTAGTCTTCTTTCAAATTTGATGCTTTTGAGGTTTGTGAAGATATAAAAGGGTAGAGGCTAGTTGGTTTTCATGTGTCTATGTTTAATAAGTGATTTGGAGATGTCAAAATTATTCCATGTTCTTTTTAAGGTTTTTAAGCATAATGACTATTGTGTACACGGGGTCTAGTGGCATAGAATGACTAGTTTTAGGTGTCAAATAAGGAATGGTGAGTGTTAAAACTAATTTTGTGGCATATAAAGGTGTGTTTTTATAATTAAAGTGTGATATAGGTGGTTTTAAGGTTTGGATATCTTTTTAAGGTAAGTTAATTTTTTTTGTAAGGCTCTCGGGTATGATACTCTATACATAAGGTCTAGAAGGCCAAAAATGATTTATTATTTATATGGGTTACCAAAGGAATCTTACACACACACACACACACACACACACACACACACACACACACACACACACACACACACACACACACACACACACACACACACACACACACACACACACACACACACACACACACACACACACACACACACACCCACCCGCACACACACACACACACCCGCACACACACACACACACACACACACACACACACACACACACACACACACACACACACACACACACACACACACACACACACACACACACACACACACACACACACACACACACACACACAAGTGTGTATTTGTGACATTAAGGTGTGAAATAAGTTTTAAAAGCTGGAATTGATTAGAAGGTAGTAAGTTGACCATATTTCTTTTTTATGACTTAATTTTTACACCATGCGAGTTGGTGACCTTTATAAGGTATTTTAGACTTGAGATTATTTAATACATTAAAATGGAAAAAAGGGTGGTCAAAAATATTTTTATATTCATCTTTAAGTTTGTAATTTATCATGTGAATTATTTTGGTGCATATGGAGGGATAATTTGTAGGTTAGTTTGTGAAGGAAGTATTATTTAGAGGAATATTTAGATAATAATTATTGGAATCCATGAGGGGGAATATAATTTTACTCCATATATGAAATTTCAATCCATGAAATTACATACACAAAAATTTATGGGCTCTCCAAGGTTTAGGTAGGGGTACTAAGCATCTAGGCAAGGCTAGTGTGAAGAAATGAACTTTTTGGTCATTTTATCCAAAATACCCAGGTATATTATTCTTATATGATTTTTTAATAGTTTTTTTAACATAATTAATGTTTTTATTTTTGGATTGAAACATATGTTGGTGATCATGGAGTTGGCTTATGAGAGAGCACTTGAAGAATAACTATGAGGTTTCATCATGGTTAGAGATGGTCTGAAGGTACTAAAGGGGTACCTAATATCAGGAGACTTAGGGTGAGTCCATATTGGTTTTATTAATTTTTTATCACTCCATTCTCATTAAATTGTGTGATTTTTCTTCATTTGGTAGGGTATGGTGAAGATGTTTTGTTGTCAATGAGCAAGACTATGAAGATATTGTAAGAAATGGTATACAAAATAATAAGGGGAGTTTATATCATCCTTCAGAGGAGATCCATTATTTATTTTGGATTAAAAAATATTTTTAAATTTATAGGTCCTTAGGATCAGTAGGAGATCCCACTTTTTCATTATGTCAAAGGGGAGGAGTGTTTGCAGAAGGAGAAAGAGTGTGTGCATAGCTTTGTGTTGGTGTTGACATCAATGACAATGGAGAAGATTATTGAGTTGTTTTAAATGATTTCTCCAAGGTTTCCAATAATGTCCATGAGGTATCAAAGAGTGTTCATGAGATGTCAAGGTTTATATCTAGATAATGACAAAGTGTGCTTTAGTACTCATGCATGGATATTTAGTGTTGGTTAGATAGGCAAGTTGATGGATGTTGTTGATGATGTGATCATGTTGAAGAGGTCCTATTGGGTGTCAAAATATATTGAAGTGATTTTTAAAGTTTAATTTTTCAATTTGGTTCATCCTTTTAGTTGTCTAGGACTAATTGATCTTTTGGCAAATTAGGCTAAGTGAGTAGATTGATGATGTCAACATTCACATGTGTGAAGGTGTCAAAAGAAAATGGTCACATAGGTTTGTTTCAATTTATGACTAGATAAAGTGTTTCAAATTTAGGATATTGAAATGGTGTCTAGAAAAATTTATCATATTTCAAAGTTGAACTCCTAGGCATATTTCTCTATTTTCCACAGCCATATTTTCACTAAAAAGTGACTATTGAAATTCAAATATTTTCATTTACAGAGGAGAACAAGTCCTCATTGTTTTTGATATAAAGTTTTATGGAAAATTAATTTCATGGTGGTATAAGAATATAAGTGATATAGAACTTCAAGGATAATCTACGAAAAATAATTTAGAGGTTTGACTATTAGTATAATTGCATTTATTATGGTCCAAAGTTGGCTGAGGGTTTGACCATGTGACTCAAGAAGGATGTTTGTGTTTTATTGATAGTTATTGTATGTTTCAAGATGAATTATCTTTAGGAGAGTATTTTATAATCCTCAAGGATAATATTTATGGATTTTGGAGGTTTTACCAATCCATATTTAGTATGAACAATTTCTTACAAGTTAAATTTTGATTCATTCATGGGGTTTTCATATACAAGGAAAATTTTTGATAGGTTTTACATATGAAAAGATGAGTAGGGATGAATTTCATCACTTGAGGGTGTCTTAGTTGTAATTTGACATGGAATTATAGTATTTTAAGGGGACTTGTGTTCCTATTTTTTCACACTGAAGTGTTAAAATGGTGAATAGGTCTCCACAGACCTAAAAAGGCTTCTTATGACTAATTTGAAAGGTGTTGGAGATTAAGGGTGGTCTACCAAAGCTATGGACGACCTATGGAGGTATTATTTTTCTTATTACATGTTTGATAGAATAATTAAGGGTTAAGCAAATTTTTATGGATGACTAAGAAGGTGATGATCGTGTAGACTCTATAAAGAGCAAGATCAAAGGTGAAGGTTTCTAGAGTTGTTATGCGAAGGCTAGTGAAGTGTGAGTGTGCTTCATGGAAGGATTGATAAGAATAGTTGGTTGAGGATTGTTTTTATGGACTAGAAGTCATATTTATGATTTTATAACAATGTTATTTTAGGTTTTAAGATTAAATATGAGTGAATAAGTATAAAGTGATCTAGAAGGGGTGTTTTGGATGTATTGTTTATATGTGAATATTTGAGAGAGTGTGAAGGGTTAAAGAGAGGTGTTATAGATTTTTTATTCATAAAATTGAAAGGAAATTAGAGTTTTAGAGTTGTTGATATGATAGCTATTGTGTGGGTGCTCAACATATAAGACACATTGGTTCTTGTTCATGCTTAGGGGTGGGTGTTCCTTGTGAAGTGGGTTCTTCACTAAAGGTATATTGTTTGTGATCATATTATAGGACAAGTATTACATGTGTTTTTATGTTTGAGAGTGGTTTTTATTCCCCATGAGGGTTCACACATAAATCATGTGTTCTTTTCTTGATATTGTATTATCTTCCTTATTTATTGCAATAAATAGTTTGTATGCTTCATGAATGTATGTGTTAAATGGTTAAGAATTGAAAGAATTGGAATTAATTTTAGATTATATTACATCATTGATTCAAACAACTCTCAATGGTCTTACATCTTAAAACACTAACTCTATAAAAATATCCTACACAAGGAGATGGTAGACCATCACTCCATGATGTTGAGAGTGAGTATTATCTCATCTCAAATTTAAAAAGGGACAACATTTGATCATCATAAAAACATATAAAAATAATTAAAATCATCTCAAGATATAGATGAACATCACAATTGATGAGGTGATATGTTTCCCCCTCTTCATACTTTCACAAATGACATCCCTAAAAGGTATGGAAATCACATGTATCCCAATGTTTACTTCAATTCCAAGAAAAATGGACATGTAACACAAAAAATTCAGTATGCATATCCATGTTCATTTATTGGAATTAATAACCATTATGTGTTCATGTAATGGAAGAGAAAGTCCATCCAATAAGTCCATGCCATTTAATAGGAAGGAGACAAGTTATGAATACCACTCTCCAAGTCAAAATGTGGTTAATGGAAATAAGGGATTATGATCCAAAAAAATGGTAAAGAATTATTTATCATATTTTAATATGAGTGTCTATTAGGTTAGTGTTGGATTATTCATCCATAACTTCATCCAAATAACTAAAAGAAAGAAATTGTGCAAGCACCTATAAACAAGGATGTATGTCGAACCCCTAAAAATAAATAGGTATCACATCAAAGATTTGGTCAAGCACTAACAATATAAGAGACATATCATGAATAATCCCACATATCCAATGAATATCTTGTATACACATAATATTTAAAATAAAAAATAAAAAAATTTGCTGCTTTATATCTTGCAAAAACCCATCAAGACTTAATCTCTATGAGTGCATGCCTTAAAGGGTTCGTTGAGAAAGGGGTGGGTAGACCATTGGTGATTTGCATGATTGTTTTCACTTATTATGAATCAAAACATATCCTAAAACCACTCCCTAAGCTACTACTCCTCTTTTGCACACTCCTCCAATCTTTTCCCACTTTGACCCTCTTTTCCTTACCTAAAGCCTATTTTGAATATTTATAATACTAGGTTGACTAGTTGATCTTGTACTCTTGTGGGTAAAATTTATTTAGGGTTTAGGTCAGCTCTTGTTCAACCTATCTCCTAACCTAGTAAATTTTTTTCCATAATATTACTAGGTCGAATAGGTCAACCCTATTAGCCAATTTTTTTTGAAGGTCTTAAGGTTAAATCTACCTATATATAAAACTTTATTTTGGCATTATTTATTAATGATCAAGAGTTATTATTTTGTTACACTTCTTGACAATTTGATCTTTCAAAATTCTACTTGAGGAATCTTAGCTTAGGGTTTCTACATGGAGAATATAGTCTTATGGAGAAGTCTTGGATGATTTGGACATTCTTAGTGATCCTTAAGAACCAAGAAACCTCTTTAGAAGCCCGTTTGGACATAAGAGAGATTGAGTCTTTATGGGTTCATCTTGAAGGTAAGTATTCTCTAAATTCTCTCCTCTTTTTAGTAGATAGTAGTATCGTAAGTTTTGGCTTCAAATAATATTACTCTTATTCTCCATGAATCAGGGTATTATACATACATAGCTTAACTGAGATTATCTTATACATGTTTGTTTGTTTACTAACCCTCATATTACACCACAAGATTTGGTGAGAACTAGATTATAATTGTTTACTTTACTTGTTATTAGTTTAGTGAATATGAAAAACATAGGACTTAGTTAGGTTTATTGTGTGATTGTGATTAATTAGAGGATTTGGAACCCATCCTATCATTGTTTATTATGGTAAGATATACCTTAATTGGGTTTAGTAGATCACCATATTGGTCATGTTCATAATTATCTAATGTATCCCCAATCAGAAGTGTAAGTATGATCTATCTAATCTAAGTGAGGATTGATTTATAGACATGATGCATTTATTATTGCATACATTCTAATTAACTTGATGTGAATCTAACCCTTGCAAGTTTTATTTCACATTTTTCATTATTTTATAATTTTATTTATTATTTTTATATATTTTTGATACTAGGTCAATAAGATCAGTATACGTTTTAACTTCTAATGCACATGTTTAACACATAGTCACATCAAAATGAATCTATTTTATTTATGCAATACTTCATTAGATATAGGCTACTGAGTCGAATAGGTCAACATAGTATAGGTTTTCACTTCCATATAGCTACTAGGTCAGCCCAATCAACACAATACACTTATAGACTTCCAGAAAACATATTGTCTCAATACTATTGGTATAGAATTCTTCACAATATTCAACAAATAGGGAACTACAGAACTAGGTTGATCAAGTCAACAAACCTAGTAGAATTTGTAACTAAAATTCAAAGCACTTGAACAACAATCTCACTTTCCTCTACATCTTCCAACCCACCAAGGTTCTTTTATCTCTTTCTCTATAATTTTTTTTATTCATTAAAAATTTATATTTTTAGAATTTGAAATCTTTAAAACTTCCCTTATACAACAAACTAGGTCAACCTAGTTTTGTATTATATATACTATCTATAAGACTAGGTTGACATTGTCAACATGGTTCTTAACAGACCCTTGCTTCAATAGTATAGTAGCAATACTATTGACTCTATACTATAATCTGTGCATACACTATCATGTGAATTGACACTATACTACATTTCAAAGTTAGAATTAACACTTATATACTAATAATTACTTCACACTTTTAGTTTCAATTGATTGCATGCTTAGAATAGATCATATAGTCTAATTTGGTGTCTTTTCAGTTTTCCATTTATTTTAACTATTTTTCTCTTTCTTTCACACACTACCAAATCAAATAATTTTAAAATGAATTCAAATAATTGTTCGCCCAAGGCCTACCTACTAGGATTTTAACACCAAGGGGGACGTTGAATTGGTCTTTTGGCCAAGTACAAACACATGGTTAATGGTATTTATTAGAAAAGTAGCCGACACACTTATCATTGTGGTGTGTAAAGTGACAAGTAAACCATAATACCAAGCCAATATCATTACTAACATAGATACCTTTCAACCTAAATGTCCTACAACCATCCCTAGATTGCTTTCTAGCTCCCTAATTTCAACCACCTTATTTTTCACACTTAAAATCATACTTTAATCTAACAAGATTTAGGATGACCACTTAGCATTTACATTACAAATTGGCTTCTTGCTCTTTGCTCAATTATATGTTATGTTGTATAGTGTCAGTGCAAGGTTTTGTGCTATGTACCTCAATTGGATCATCCTCATTAACCCAATTGATTTTGTGTTTATTTTCATTCCTTTCTTTCAAAAGTACTTGAATTTTTTTCTTATTATAGTCAATTATCATTGTGCTCAACACAGTCTCTTTCAAACTATCTATTTCCCCTTCCTAGAGTACTAAGACAACCCTATCGACATAGTATTATTGTATACCTCCCATGATATAGTACTAAGTCAACCCTGTCGACTTTTTATCCTTATCCACCTAATTTTTTATCCCAAGTTACAATACTAGGTCGACCATATCAACTTTATATCCCTATTTTCTTAGTTTCTAGACCTTATTTTTAGTACTAGGTCAACCCAATTAAATTTTTACTCTTATTATGATCTATTTTACCTAGTTTTTAGTACTAGGTTGAGCCAGTTAACTCTACATTATTACTATTCTTTTGTATGTCTGACTTAGTTCTCTATCTACCAGACTTAGTTATTTATCTCTACCTCTCATTATTCTTTCTTAGCATCATTTTTATTTCCTCAAGCATCATATCCCCTATCAAAATCTTCTTGAATAACCTAATTCCATTTAGACACTATATGGGGTACTCTTTCTTTCTTATCTTTTCTTCCTCTTTTCAGCTTGAGGGTCATCTTGTGATGCCCATCCACACATTAATCTTTCCTTTGGGTAATATTATGATTCCCACCCAAATATCATTTAATACTCAAGGGCATATTGTGATGCCCATACCTACATCCAATTACCCTTTGGTACATATTTTGATGCCCACTCTTATTATACCTAGCATTATACTAGACTAATTCAACTCTAAAAAATCTTCTGACACATAGGTTTGTTTCTCACATACTCATCCTTGATATAAGCTTCAAATAATATTAATATTCTTATCCATGTATTAGGTTCTTACTCATACATATCTTAATTGATATTCTCCTATGCATGTTTATTTATTACCCTCATATTATTCCACAAGATTTGGTGAGCATTAGATTATACTTCCTTACTTTACTTATTATTATTGTAGTGAATATGAAAAACATAGGATTTAGTTAGGTTTATTGCATGATTGAATTTGAATAGAGGCTTTAGAACCCTCCCTAACATTGTTTATTATGGTAAGATATCCCTTAATTGGATCTATTGGATCCCCATATTGGTTATGTTCCTAATTATATAATGCATCTCCAATCAGAAGTGTAAGTATGATATATATTCTTTGAGTTATGATTGATTTATAGACATGATTAATTTCCTATTACATATAGATACCATTAAAAGGGAGAAAACTAAAGAGGATAATACACTATATTGGATCGATAAGGGATTATTTGGTTTCATGGATAACATATTTCTATAGTTGACTTTAGTTTGGAAAGCTTACGTAACACCTTCAAATCACTTCTTGGGTTTCCATTATTGAAGAAGAATTTATAAAAATAATCCAATATGTATGAGAAAGTGTGGAGGTAGACCAATCATTGAGGTTGAATATGGAACATCCATCCAAGATGAGAATCACATTATGAGAATCCCATTATAATATTTTGTATCGTCTTCTATTTTTTATGTTCATGTTAGCATGTTTTATTTATCACTTCTTCTAATAATTTGTCATGATGGGTGAAGATGCACTCCATTGAGAGAGAAATTTAAACACTATTATCTAGGTTATACAATAATTTAGAGACATGTTGATAGCTTGAATTTTTATTCCAAGAGGGAGATAAAGTGGCATGAAACCAACATGAGAAGTGTTTATATGGTGAGTATCACACAATAAGAACACTATTTCTTTTATGGATGCATTTTTACATTCATTTTTATTTCATTTAAATATGTTATTTCAATGTATGTTTAATTATTTAGATACACACTTCTTAAGACACAAATTAGGGTAATGTTTTAACATGGAATTGTGTTTACAATCCATGTATATATATTTTTATTTTAAGATCCCACAAAGTTAAAATTATATAAGTCGTGACCTATTATAACACCACTCATTATTATGCAATGTAATATTTTACTTTTTGAGAATATTATCATCAAGAAGAATGAATAAAATATTTTCTTAATAGGATAAATTTATTATAGATTGAATTCAATGTAGAGGCTAAGATAATCTACCAAGAATAAGAATACACACACACAAACACACACACACACATGCACACACACACACACACACACACACACACACACACACACACACACACACTTTTTAAATTTTTAAATGGGGACCCATAATTATTAGAAACATATATTTGGGGCTCTTTGTAGACCTTATAAGTCCACAATAATATGCTATTAATATAAATCCTAAGGCTATTTTCATGTGTTTAAATTTATATAAACTCTAATCATTGAAAATCAAAGCGTGAATGAATATTTTAAGTTATTTTGAACCTTAATTTTTCATAAGTTATTTTATCAACTAATGGTACTAAAATATATCCATCCTAATTTTCCTATGCGTTCTGTGTTATCTCAGGACTACTAAATGGAACTTGTTGATCACCCATGATGGAGACTCAATTTTTTTGGCAAGTGATGCTATCACATTACCTGGAGCCTTTGCCTTTCTCAAAATTTTATAAGTCTTCAAATAAATACCAATCTTATAAAATATTAATATATGTAATTATAGTGTTACACATATCCTTTAGATTTGAAAAAAAATTCTAAGTCTTTTGAGTCCCCAAGCTCCAAAAACATGCCACGTGATGCATTCTCATGAACCCAAGAACATGAAGACTTTAAAATCAATTATCATCCTCTTAATAGCCAAGATTTCCTTAATAGTCAAGTGAGTACCAAAATTACATGTGGAAAGTTTCTTAGTTTTGAAATGAGACTAACATAGAGTTCAAAATTCTCATTTCCATTCTTGATTCATAATCAATGATTCAAAATGATAATTTTCATTAGCATTAACCATGAGATATTTACCTAACTTGTATTAATGTGACTACATAGTTTCACCTATTTTTAAATATGCGAATATAATAATGTTATATATGTTACTTTATTTTTATGTATTATTAATACATCAAACATCTCATCTTTTCTTTGAACACCTTCCTAGAGTGGGTAACCTCTCCCATGGATGAGTATACATAATTATCCTAAAATATCATAGCTAATCCTACATAGAAAAATAAAATACAAGATACCTTATTGGTTGTGATGTTGTCTTAAATCCCCATAATTCCACATATCTTACCATTAATAAAACATGGTATTCATTGTTAGGCATACACAAAGAGATTACAAAACCATTTTTACTACTTTGTCCCATGGAGAAACAACTATAATTGGTTTTCAACTTATATTTTTCAAATTTATTTTTATCTTTTTTTAAAATAGGACTACCATTTATATTTTTCAATCCCATTCCTTATTTCGATTTTCAATCGTAAAAGATTATCTTACAATAAATAACTTAGATTCTTCCTTGAAACCAAATTCTCCTTACAATTATTTTTTTGGATAAACTCTTCCCTGATGGAAGTCCTTTGGTAAAACCTTAGCCTATGACAATTTACTAGAAGATTATTTTGGTTGCCATTAGTGGGCATAAACTAGCCTAATCCATTATCAAATATTTTTGATATCTTAAAGGGTCCTAACCACCTAGTTCTTGTCTTCCTTTTAAAGTTCCTCTCCATCCTCAACTGGTTTTATAACCCTTTGAGAAATGAGGGATAGATTGTTTTGGTCTTATTGATCTATCATCCCAAGGAAAAGAGTACTTGATGGTGTGCATAGAAAATGTAATTAAGTGAGATAAATTTTAAGATATTCCATTTGTAAGAGAGAAACTAATTGTTAATTTATTATATTCCAAGATCATGCAAAGATTTGGATCACCAAAAGAAAAAGTTTATGATCAAGGACCTTCAGTTCATGTCTAACATGATAAGAGATTTCTCTTAGTACTATCAAATTAATAATAATAAGTCATCCCCTTACCATCCATAATAAAATTTAAAGGTGGAGTTCACCAATAGAGATAGAGAAAACATTATAGCTAAAGTAGTCAATTTTAGTAGGAAAGATTAGACAAACAAGTTATTAGAGCTAGTATGGCCATATAACACCAAATAGAAATCCAATATAGACTTCTCACCTTATGAGTTGGTATTTTTAAGAAAACTTTAATTTATATTGAGTTTGGATTAAAAAATTTGAGGAATATAGAAATGGTAAGAATAAATATTGATGAGTCATATAAGGAAATGATTTTGTAGTTGGATGAGATAGATGAGCTAAGTATGAAAGATTTACAATAGAGAAGGTTAAATTCAGACATTATATCACTATTTATAAAATACTTATTTACATAGATCACTCAGGTATAAATTTTTTAATGAAAAAATAGTATTAAGAGGAAAAATAATTAGATGGATATTACTATTGTAAGAATTTAACATAACCATCATTTACAAACCTGTAAAATTTAATGTGGTTGTTGATTTCTTATCCAGACATAATATTATAGGTGAAGAAGAACTGGTGGAGGATAATTTTATTGATGAATAATTATTCATTATTTGAACATAATCATCTTAGTTTTTTTTATCTTTATTTTGATAAATGGGGTAATGAACAACATGAATATGACTTATACAAAATGGTTGAGAAAATTAGTCTTGGCACTTGTTTATTGCATGAAGAATATGTTGTAATACCAAACCTACTAAAAATTAATTAACATATTGATGGAGTGTGGTAAATGTTTTTTGATGGATATAGAATTAGGAATAGAGTAGGGGTTGGTGTGATGTTGGTGTCTCCAAGTAAGGATAAGTATCATTTTGACCTTAGGTTTTAGTTTAACTATACCAATAACTCATCTAAGTATGAAGCCTTCATACATGATCTTTAGTGGGATATAAAGAGAGGAATAAATCCTTCTAATTTTTTAGGGGATGATGAATTAATCATAAACTAGGTAAGATGGTAGAATGTGATAAAAAACCAATTGTTGAAATCTTATAATCATAGAGTTTGGGATGTCATAGAGTATTTTTAAGCTTTTAATGTGCAAGTATTCCCAATAAATGAGAATAAACATGTTCATATGAGATATACCATTGGTGCTTAGTTTGAAATTACTAATGACATCAAAAAGGATAATGTTTAGTAACATATTAAGGTGATATTAAGGTCTTATTTAATTGATAACACCACTAATTAGAAAGTATTTAAAACTAATCAGTAAATGTCCCTTTACTTACAATAAGAATTTGAGCTCTCTGTAAGAAATCAAACCAAACTATAACAAAAATATGAAGACTAAGTCATTAAATTGAGGATAAATAGGATTATAAAAGGGATGATCACCCTTGAAGACATTTTTAAAGTTGATGGTTAAATCAGAAAGGAGAAAGTGAACATGAATATAAATTAATAACCTTATGAGTGAGTTTCCATCTTTAGGGACAATTTTTTTCATCTTAAAAAGATATCTACTAGTGGAGAAAAGTGTGATTTTGTTGAACTTTGCCAAGAGTTTGAAGATATATTTGAATGGGAGTATAGTGATCTTAATGGTTTTTTATCTTAGTTTGGAACAACATACCATAGATATGAATTATGATGCCAAACCAATTAGGCATAAACAAAGGCTCATAAACCCAAAGATAGAGCCTCTTATAGAGAAGAAGTTGACTAAGTTGATAGAGGCTAGAATCATATTTCCAATCAAGAATTCATCTTTGGTTAAAATATTGGTCCTTGTGAGGAAGATGAATGGAGATATAAATTTGTGTGTTGATTCACAGATATAAATAGGGATTCCTTGAAAGATCACTACCCATTTCCTTCCATGGAGCAATTTTTAAAATGGTTTTAGGTTCAAATCATTTTTATATCATGAATGGTTATTCTAGTTATAATCAGTTATTGGTAAAGGAAGAGGATCAGTTCAAGAAAACCTTCACCACAAATTGGGGGACTTCTACCTATAAGAAAATGCCTTTTGGACTATCTAATACTCAAGAAAGTTTTTAGAGAGACATGTATATGGAATTTTAAGGGCATTTAAATGATAGTGTGTATGTTTGTCTTGATGATATTATAGTCTTTTTTAAGGATTTTGATGAAAATTTAATTAATCTTAAACAAGTATTTTAAAGGTGAAAGTGGTTTGGGGTCTCACTTGATCCTAATAAATGCATAATTTTAGTCCATGAAGGTAAGCTCTTAGGCCACATTATCTCTAAAAGAGGGCTTGGAAATGATTCATAGAGGGTATTTTATTATTTTTGGGAAACTAGGGTTTAGTTCCTAAATAATAAAGGGTCTAGATTAAGGGTGAAAATATAATCGAATTCATTATAATTCATATTTATATTAATTTGATCAAATTAATTACATGGGGGAGATAAATGACTTATTTGAAAAAATAGGCTGAGACAACTGTTACAAAGGCTAAAAATTATTGTACAGGACCGGGAAGATGTCAAAACCCTAAATCTAGATTTCATTTAGTGAAAGGATAGGAGCAAAAAAAATAGGACACTTTAGTGTTTGGAGCTATAGTCCAGTTCTAGTGATATTGTCTAATTTAATTTATGGTTCTAAATTTTGATGTAGTCTAGCTCCTGGGTCTTGTAGGTGTCTTTAATTCATTGTGATTAATTGTATGTACCATTTTATAGCCTATTTTCTTCTCAAAACCCTAGGTCTTTTTACACACATGAAACAATAAATTTATCAAATGTTAAAGGGTAAAAAATGGGTTAGGGGAAGTATCATCACATAATATAGAACCCCTATTATCCTCATCATTGCCTACATTAACCCTCAAGCTAAGATCTTAGATCAAATGTAGTTCTCCCTTAGGGAATGTGCATAATAAATGTGCATGATAGATGCAATAATGAACTTTTGCCTAGACCCTTCGTTAATCAAGCATGTAAACCTATGTGTGATGTAGAATGTTGAGTTATACTATTGACTAATTTTAATTATTTACTATGCCAAAATAGTAAGTGTTAGATATGAAATGCCTTGTGTAGTCCTTTATATAGGAGACTCTTTATTTTAAATTTTGGAGCTTTATTCACATTAGCTAGCATTCAAAAGACAAACAAAACTTAAAGGAGGGGATAATAAGGGTTCAGGACCTATTGAGCAAAGAGAAATGACCATTGGGACTCAACATGCAAAAGGATAGGAATGTCAAAAATTGGACACCCTAGGGTCCAATGCCATAGTCCAATTATAGTGCTCCTAACCTATAGGCTTAGAGCCTAAGGGAACATGACTGGTATAGTGAATAATACCTGGATGAGGTGGAATGATTGGTCAAAATGTTATAGATTATTGTTTATAAATAAAAAGGTGACCCAAGCAAGAAATAAGACAAAGATAAGTAATGTAAAAGACATGGTTAGTGCAAACAAGGCTTGTATTCTCCATTCAGAGTCTCCTATAAAGAGGACTATCAAAAGGCTTGATATGTGTGGTTACTTGGCTAATTTAAGGTGTATACATTTTCCCCATTTTATTCTGGTGATATAATTAAATGAAGTACTAAAGTAAAATAAAGAAGAATAAAATGCATACCTAAACCTACATATATGGAGATGAATGTGTTACCAGGATCTAACTCACTTCCTAGTTATGTAAGTGGATGCTGAACTAAATAGTGCTTGGAGAGGGAAGGAATCCATGGAGTGGATACCATTTATACTAAATATAAATGTAAAATCCATGTATCATGGAGAAGGAAGGAAATGTTAAACCCTATGTTAAATCTGGATAAAAATAAGAAATTTTTGGAGGCCTAAAACCAATGTTGTCCTCTATCCCACATAAACTAGTGTAATCTAGAATGTGTGTATAAAAATATATGTGATGTGAAGATAAAATCTATCATTACCCCAATTTGAATATCTGAACTAGAACTGATAAATGCTTAGAGGCCCAAAACTAAAGTCCATCTACTATCCCACACAAACTCATGTTATTTTGGTCTGAGTAATACAATGGACTAGCCACTAAATATGGCCATTTGGTCCAACTTGGTGATAACCTAGGTATAGTTGGGTGTAATTTAAATATTTGATAAATGTTTAAGAAGAGAATGGCCTATCTATCTATTTCATTTATACAATCTTGAATGATGAATAATATGAACATCTACGCCATCCTCCCAAATCTGGTATGTGAGTGATGCATCTGTACAATATAGTAATCTATATAACCACATGTGATATGACATATCTTACCATACCTCATGTGAATAATTAGATATCAAAACATTGTGTTCTATACTATGCCTATAATCTACTATCTGATTTTATAATTGTGTCATGTTGTATGAAGTTGTATGTGTGAGACGTGTAGTATGTACATGCCCCCAAATCTGGTATCTAAATTTATATCTATACCAAAATAATTGTGAATCCATACAATATAAACTACTATATCTAAATAATATTTGAATTTTTAAACTGAAGGTACATCCCTCTAAATATCCTAAGTAATGCTGAGTGACCCATAAACTTTAAATCACTATATATCTTAGCCAATCTGAGCTAAATTTGATAATTTGAATGTTTGATGTGTAAGAACCATAGTGTATCCACTTATGAGAGTGGATGGGTATGTTGGGTAAGTGTATAAATATGAATAGTATGATTGATGCCCCACTTTTGGGGAGAGGAATGAAAACTATGATAGAGGAGGTTAAGCGAAAAGTGATGACTAGTGGCATAGTAATAGAAACAAGGTTGGTATGTTGTGAATAGATTGAAAGGTTGTTAGATTGATTAGATTAAATTGTTGAAAGTGGAACACATTCTACTTGGTGAGGACTAAGGTTTTTGTCTAGGTATGAGATAAATATAGAGATGTATATTCCATAGTCAAAGGTATCATTGTCATGATTCTATGGAAATAAATGGTTTAAAAAATAGAGTTATAGGGTTTGAGTTATGGGAAAAATAGTATTTTGCTTTGAATGAAAAAGTTGGTTAATATATGAAATTATATTGATTATTTATTCATTCATTCGTTGACTAGGTTGAGATTTTGATCTTTGGATTGAGAAAAATTTAAAGGAGATGAGCACCTACCAAAACCCTTTTCAAGCAGTTTGTAGCCTATGTTCAGACTGGTAGTGATGTGACCCTAGTAAGTACCCCAAATGCCTAGTTTTTGTCTATTTTTAGGCCTATTTTAGTGTTTTTGAGATCTTTAAAGTAGCTTAGGAAACAATTTTCTATTTTTGGTACTCTTATCTTGCATCCAACACTCTTGTCCTAGTTTCAATGCTCTTGTCCAATGTTGTTTTCCTTTTTGTAGTGCTATTATCCTAGAGGGATAAATTTTTTATGATATTGCTATGTTAT